>VXAK01008286.1:298836-342129 GCA_013399435.1 Arenaria interpres
GAGCCTTCTCTTCTCCAGGCTGAACCCCCCCAACTCTCTCAGCCTGTCTGCTTGTGTGCGGCTTTCTTGAACTCCTGCCATTGTACTTGTTTTTCTTGCTTCTGTCATCAAAAAGAAGCTGCCTCTGCAGCGCGTTCACTTCCGGAGCAGATGAGCCCAGGTTTGTTGTGGCCTGACATGAGGGACCCGGTCGCAGCTCCGAGAGGCAGAGGAGGGGAATGCACCTGGCTGGAGTCCCCCGGCTTTCTGGAAGTAAAAATTACTGTCAGATTGGTCTTTGGGGGTGGGGAAAAAAATACCGTGAATGACGTAGGAGCTGTGTTAAGTAATGATGGTGTCGGAGGTGTCACCCTGGCTAAGTGGCCGGATCCAGCGTGGGAACCCACGCTCGACATCTCCAGCTCGCCCAGACGCCGGCCCCAGGGCACTTCCCTCCGCTTTCGTCAGCGAGGGGAAAATTGCCAAATGCACCTTTGCTCATACTTTATTTTATGTATTGATCGTGTCTGCTTGTTTTTGTCAGCGGTGTTGCTGTCAGGGGCTCCTGGAAAATCTGTTGCTGGTTAATGATGGTCATTAACAAAACACCAGTCCTCAGTGTGCTGGGCATTAAAGTTCTAGGGATTTCCAGAGACCACTGGTACTTCCCAGCCCAATTAACGAGTGGCTGCAGTGTCCAAAGAGTAATGATTTGGCTCAGCTGCAGCGAAAGAAGAAAATACTGCCCTTCGGTTAAATTCTGTATTTTTCAAGTTAAAAATCTATTTCCTAAAAATAGCAACATTTGCAACGTGTAAACCCCAATTCATCCATAATGAAAGTAATTGTATTTATTCAAAACTTATATCCAGGAGTTTCCCTGAAGACTTTACAGACTTGACGAGTAGATGATATATCAACTGTGAACGGCAGAAACCACCTCAGTTGGGAGGTGACATGTGCAGCTGTTTAACAGCATTTAACGGTGATGCACAAATGAAACTACATCAAACTGAAACTAGGGAGGGTTTATTTTAAGCGAGCACCTGTATTGACTCAGATGTGGCTGCGGGGAGCAGCGTGCAGCCCTTCCCATGGCCCGTGGTGGTGGGTGAGGGAGCCGTGGTGGGATGAAGCATCTTTTTGCTGCAGGATGGACAGACAGTGTCCTGAGCAAGGGTTACGGGGAGCTGCACCATGAGGCTGCTACTTACCCATAGAATCATAGAGTGCTTTGGGTTGGAAAGGACCTTAAAGATCAAGTTCCAACCCACCAGCCCAGGTTGCTCCAAGCCCCCTCCAACCTGCCCTTGAACCCCTCCAGGGATGGGGCAGCCACAGCTTCTCTGGGCAACCTGGGCCAGGCTCTCACCACCCTCACACCAAACAAGTTCTTCCCCACATCTCAGCTCCATCTCCCCTCTTGCAGTGTCAAACCCTTCCCCCTCCTCCTAGGGCTCCCCTCCCTGATCCAGAGTCCCTCCCCAGCTTTCCTGGAGCCCCTGGAGGGACTGGAAGGGGCTCCAAGGTCTCCCCGGAGCCTTCTCTTCTCCAGGCTGAACCCCCCCAACTCTCTCAGCCCCCCCTCCCAGCAGAGGGGCTCCAGCCCTCCCAGCATCTCCGGGGCCTCCTCTGGCCCTGCTTCAGCAGGTCCATGTCCTTCAGCTGTTGGTGGCCCCAGAGCTGGAGGCAGCACTGGGGGTGTCTCCCCAGAGCGGAGCAGAGGGGCAGAATCCCCCCCTGGCCCTGCTGGGGGTGCAGCCCGGGGTGCGGGGGGTTTCGGGGCTGCCAGTACACATTTCTTCAGGGCTTTTTATGTGTAAAATAACCTTTCATAGAGCTGAAGAAGCAGCTACATGGACACAGACATATTTTGCCAACCACTTTAAAGATGTCTTCTCTTTTTTCCTTATTTTTTTTTTCCTACCAGTGCTTACACCATAATTTTCTGCTCTTCTGTTTTTTCTCTTGCCTCAAAGACTTTCTTTAAACCTTTTTCTGAGCAGGACGAGCCTGTACCTGTACAGCTGCTCCTTCCCCAGGCGCTGGTGAGAACTGGGGTGATGCTTGTCCCCAAGATGCCAGTATGGTCCCTGCAGCAGGTTTGAGCGTTGCCTTCCCCTTGCTCAGCAGAACCACACTTCTCTGCGTGATAATTCCAGAAAAACTTGTGGATATTTTTTACACTTATTTCCTACTTGCTGTCCAAACACATCAGTGTTTTCCCACTTTTACCAGGAATCCTGGAACTGTTTGGAAATGGCTCCTGAAGCCTCCCTACCCCTTTAACTGGGGTGAACTGGAGAGTTGTGAGACCTTGACCTAAGCTGGTGCTGGCAGTGAGGTGGGAGGGACGTACAGTCCGTGGCAGCTTGTGGCAGAAGAACCTCTCAAAAATTGCAGGTATTTTGCAAACTGGCATGCACAAGAAGTAAAAATTCAGGTGATTATTAATGTGCTCTCTGCACTGTAATCAGTTATCCCTTTCTTCCTCCTCCTCCGCCATGCAGACAAATTTACACCATGGTAGAAATTAACTCAGTTGCCTGGAAGATGCCTGAGAAAATATTTTATTTGGCACGTTCAGAGTGTTAATCTCTGTTTTGATGGACCCTAAGGGGTTGGGTGGCAGTTCCAAAGTCATTAATTCTTTATAAGCAGCCTCTTATGCAAACTAGATGGAGAATGATGTGTAAGGGTTGTACCCACTGCTCGCAATTGTGTCCTGTAATTGGGGTGGTTAATGGTAAAAAGCAGCGTTCTGCACCCGAGAAAGGCATTGCAGGCTTTTGGGGGGGCCTTTTGTGTACGAGTTGCAGTTCTTTGTCAAATCCTTCTTTTTAAAGTTATTGTTTCGGTTGTTGGAAATGACATATTGAGTGACTTCTTGTAGGAAGCCGGCAGGGTGGTAGCCAGCAAGCTGATCCCTGCCTGCAGGGGGGCGGTAGCACCAGTGGATCTGGTTTTATTTCCTATTTCCTGTCTTCCATCTGGGCTGTTTGTGTTCAATATGCTCTTCTGAAGGGTAGCAGCCTCCTTGTGTTCTCATCTGTGGCAGCTCAACCTTTCCCTGAGGTTTAGGTTCATCGTGACTTAGAAATGATTGCGTGAAGGGTCCTTTTGTATTTCAGCCTGGAGAGTTGTTAGAGCTGTTGGGTCGAGCATCACATAACGCTGAAGACTTCTTTAAAGGGCTGTGATGGTGTCTTCGGCTTTGTATTCACGTTAAAACACTTTTCTAATTTAGAATATGGAAATTCACATCAACTCAGCCGTGTTCTTCAGAAACCTTCTGGACCAAGTCAGGGACAGAGAATATCCCGAGCAATTTTCAGTTAAAATCACCATTGGAAAATGTCAGTGCATGATGCAAGCATTTGGATGCCCTGTTTTCCTTGAAAATCTTGGCATGAAAACCACTGTCTGTACCAGAGAATAGCTAGAAGATCTTTGGTTTTGGCATAGAACTGATTGCTATCTAATGACATTTAACAGCATTTGTAATTTTACATTTGAGATGCGGAAAATTTCTTAATGGGGTTATATTTGACAGATGAAATACTTGAAATAGTTGATTTAATGAAGCCTCTGGCTAAATGGGATGATCGTTGGAGCTTAATTCCTTGTTGGTACTTGGTTCTTGCAAGTCTGAGTTGCTTTCTATTGCTGAGAATTAAAATTTTGTGTTGTTACGTGATTAAGTTTTCATTTGAGGTGACGTAGTCGCAATGCTTCTATTGTCTTTATGATTTTGATTTTTGTTTCCTTTAAAATTTGGTTGACGTTGTGGTTTGTCAGCTTGGAGCATAGCTGTGACGTGGCCCATCCCTTGCTTTATCTAGTGACATCGGTTTCTCAGACCGGGTGAGAATAACTGGCCTTTTGCTGCTGTTTTGCTCAGTGGAGGGAGGGGACCCCGAGTGATGCCGGGGAAAAATTTCAAAGAACGTGTTTGGCTTTCCATTGTAACAGCAATAAGGGTTGGGTATTACCAGAAAATGAGGAATTTTGCCCAGAGAAGCTGTGGCTGCCCCATCCCTGGAGGGGTTCAAGGCCAGGTTGGAGGGGGTTTGGAGCAACCTGGGCTGGTGGGAGGTGTCCCTGCCCAAGGCATGGAGTTGGAACTTGATGATCTCTAAGGTCTCTCCAACCCAAACCGTTCTGTGGTTCTATGATGATGGCCCTTCAATACTTCACCCCATGAGGGAAGCCCTGCAGAGCTGCTCCAGGTCTGTGCTGAGCTTCCCCCAACGTGGTGGATTTGGGGATCTGTGCGTCCTGCTGTGGTCATTCTCCTGGGAAACCCCTCGGGGGCACTTACCCACCCCTGTGTCCCCTCTTCACACTCAGGCTGTGCCGGGGTCCAGGGACAGCCGAGGTCCCTGCGCCTGAGCCCTGGCAGGTTTGTTGGTGTAGAACTCTGCATATAGAAGAGCAGCCAAGATGCCTCCAGACACGGGGCTGTTCTGGAGGGGAAAAACCTGTTCATGAGATGTCACGCCAGGGCTGATGCTCGTGTCACATACACTCTCCGAGCTGGATGCTCTGGCCTCTAATAAATGAGAGTTGACTGTTCCCAATCATCCTTCCTCAGAGAGGAATCTTGAAATTTGGTAGAAGGAGTCAGATCCCTTCCCCCCTTCCTGCTTTCAGGCTTCCAGTTTGGTGTTAATCTTCCAGAAAAATGACAGAAGAAATATTGGAAGTGGCATTTTAATGATTTTTAACCTCATCTGTGGAGTTAATGTGTTATTCTCAAGGTCATTTAATCAGAGGCCTTTTTCCTGCGCGAGGTGCGCTGGTACCTCATGTTCCAAAGAGTCTGAATCTGTTTTAGCTTGAGATCCAGACTTTATAAATGAAGGTAGAAAAAGTGATGCTTTTGTATTGGCTTTTGTACCAACTTTCTGGGGCTGAAAATGAATATATCAGTTGGTGGCCTTCAGGGTTTCCAAACGTGAAGCTCCAGCTGGTTTCCCGGGTGGGTGGCAGCTGGGGAAATTCCAGCCGGTTCCGTGTTGGGGTTGGGCTGTGATCTCAGTTTTGAGATGAGATCAAGGGTACGTTTCACCGAGCAGATTTCTCAAGGTGTTTGGGAAATTTTGCTGTGGGATCCGAGAGATTTTGCCCTTTCAGTCTCCCTGGGTGGATTCGGTGCCACAAACTGCCCCTTCTGGGAGTGTTGCCCCTCCTTCTCCTCACCAGGGAGTTTGGGGGTTGCCCACCTTTCCCAAACTTCCCCACCCCTTGCCGAAATGAGGTGTCAGGAAGGAAGGGAGGAGCCTGAGATGAATCATTTTGGTTCAAACTGTAGAAATGAACTTTTTTTTGTTTTGTTTTGAACCTGTAGCAGAGGGGGTGTCCCCCCTTTCCCCCCCCATCTCCCCGGGTGCTGGCGTTCCCCCCGCTTGCGATGCGGATCATGCTGCCGCCCGGCTCCGCAGGGAGCGCGCACCGACAGACGGGGGTCTGCGGGAGAGGGCTCTCGTCTAGAAACGTATTTAAGAAAGTCTTGGAAACCGTATAAATCTAAATCGCTACAAATAGGAGATGACCTTTCCCTGCTTAATGCGGCGACTGGAGGAAAAAAAAAAAAGATGGTTGGGGCAGCGCGAAAGCGATGGAGAAATTGAATCCATGGTGCCTTTTTATTGTTCCTTCTGTATGGCTGGTGCTATATTTAGAAGCTGACATCACTTCGGGGATGATGACAGTCTCTGCCCTCCCTCTCCCCCTCCTTCCATCCCTCCCTCCCTTAGGATGGAGCATGTTTTCATACGACTTAGGAGTCCTACGGATCTTTGGGTAGGATTTTTTCCGCAGCCTGTTAGGAAGCGCTGCCGTGGAAAGCGATGTATGTTAAGGATGCGATGGCACCGTGTGATGTCACCCTGAAGGGGAGCAGGAGCTCATGGTGCTGCTTTCCCTGCCTCCCCTTCCTAAAAGGGCCAGGAACAGGGTGGACAGTTCTATTTTTCTCTATTTTCCTTATTTTTCCTTTAAACGGGAATTCCTGAGAAGCCCTAATGAAGGTCTAACCTTGCCATGAAAGTGCAACGATCGATTTAAGATTGATTTGAGGGGGGACGGGGGAGCAGTGTGACACTGAAGGGACCAGGCTGTGCCATCGCAGCCAGCTCCGAATCCCGCACCCCGTGCTCCCCATCGCCCGCCCTTCCAGCGAGACTTAAAGTACTCAAAGATACTGAAATAACCTCTCCATGTAGGTGCCCTTAATGCAAAAATATTTCTGCCTTAGGCTGCTGTGTTTGGCAATTCCCGCTCGCAAAACTGAATTAAGGTTGAATTATTTTAGCCTGGAACACCTTTGCCCGAGTGTGTGCGGTGAGGGATGATTTCCAGGCAGCTGGTCCCTTCCCCAGTCCCGGGGTGCGGGGGGGGGATGCTGCTGCCTTCGCTGCCGTGCTCGAAACTGGGGGGAGAAAATTGGGGTACCTGCCCGGAGCTGAGCACGGCTGCGGGGGACGTGGCAGGGGACAGTGTGCCAGCGGCCACCTGGCTCTGAGGACAAAAGGACAGAAGTCGGGGAGCCCCTGGGCTCGTGGCCACGCTGGCGGCCGCTGCCGTTGCTGCCAGTGCCATGATGGCTCGGGGACGGGCTCTTCTCCCTCGGGTGGATGGGGAAGAAGCAGTGCTGCGTGACCGGACCTGCCGCTGCCAGGAGCTTCTCAGAACTTCACTTTGCCGTGGCCTTAAATCACAGGAGGCTCTAACCCTGCCTTTAAATGATGAAATTTTTTTATCCTTTTAAAAACATCCCGTTTTTCAGTGACTTGCTCTTGTTAGACAATTAGAACGTGCAGATTTATTAAACAGCCGGGAGGATCCAAATAGCATTCTGGGAGGATAAAGGGAATATAATGCATAAAAATGTATAGAGTGGTATTTCAAGCCCGGAGAGAAATCAGTCTTAAGGCACAAAGGCCACCTTTCATTCAGAGATCTTGGACTGAAGGATTTTTTTTTTTTCCTTAAGATTCTCTGAAAACTTGGAATCTGGCTTAAAATGAGACCAGCGATTTACTGTTTGTGATTCTGCCCGATGCTGCGGTTCTTCACGAGTGTTTCGATGGTGATGCCTCTGGAGCAGCCTTTGTATCGCTTTATTTATTTATTTATTTATTTATTTTCATTTCTGAGTCTCTTTGGTATCGAGATTTGTCCTTAAACAGACGATTTATAAAAACTTACAGCATCGTGCTGCAGGGAGCCGGGGCTGCAGAAACGCATGCGTTAGAGGGGAAAAAAAAAAAAAAATTAAAAAAAAATAAAAAAAAAAATAATAAAGCCCCAGAGATGGGGAGGGGGGGGAGGGAGGGATGCCCCAAAAGCTGGGGATGTGGAAGTAGGTCAGGTTTTCCCCCCGCCCGGGGCGGGCAGGGCTGCGCAGCGCTGGCTGCAGCCCCCCGGGACCCCCGCGCCGCGCTCATTGGCGGCCCGGCCGCAGCGATGATGTCATCTCCACTTAAAGGCAAAAACTAGAAGGAAATGGAATTTTGTTCCCGTTTATATGGAGCTGGTGTTTTTTTAACAGCCCTCCTAAAATACGGCGGCCGTCTCCCAAAATCTGTAGCGGGTTGGTAATCCCCGCAGAGAGCAGGGGGGTTAAAAGGCGGAGGAGCCTCCCCCCGCCCCGGGTTGGGCGAGGGCTGGGGTCTGTGCGCAGTCGGGGTGCGGAGGAAGAGGTTTCCTTTAGCCAGGGAGGGGGGGTTTGCTTTCCTCCTCCGTCTCAATGATGCTGCTGAGACCCAGAAAGCAAGTAACCCCTGCCTAAAAGGACCTGGCTGCTCCACGCTGCGGAAGGCTTGGCAGCACGGCAGGGTATTAGATATTTAAGATGCTTCTGAATACAATATTTAGTGAATTATTTCAAAAGATGCCGTCCGGGCGCGGGGAAGGTGATGCTGACATTCCTGCCCTATTGTTCAGCGGCGGAGGAACAGTCAAAGAACCGGCTGGTTCTATGGCCGGTGCAGTGCATTTGAAAAATCTGAAGTAATCATCTCAAATTCTTTCAGCTTTTATAAAAGCAAATAGACTTTGAGTACGCAGATATTGGAAGTGCAGGAATGAAGTTCAGGTTTTCTTTTGTGTTTAGATACAAATTAAACCCAGTGATATTTATAAAGCCTGGTTGCATCTGTTATGGTTCTCATTGTCTGATAGAGGTTAAGTAAATTCAGACCTCAATACCATTTTTTTTTTTTTCCTTTTAAGACAGTTTTGGAAAGTGCTAGGGGAAGGTTTTTTTTTCCTTAGTTAAGGAACAGCTCCAGTCATAACTTGGGTTACACGCCGGGAAAAATTCAACTTCTGGATGTCTGCTGGAAGGAGCCTGTGGTTGGAGATGGGATGGGGTGTCCTGTCGGTGCAACTTGGCTTCCAAAATGTAGGAATCTTCTTCTGCCTGCCCCTGGGCCCAGTAGATGAAAAAGAGCTTTCTGTGGATTGCCTCAAACCGCCTGATAAGCAAACAAACAGGAAAAAAAGGGATTTTTGGCCCTCACTGCCACCAGGCTGCTCTTGGAGGCTCCTCTTTGGCACGGGAGGTATCACCATCAAGGGCTGGTTTGGTTTTGGAGAACCATCCTCTGATACAGCCTGGGAGTAATGAGATCTATGGCGATGGAAATACTTTCCAAAGAGAGGAAGACGCAAACAGTGAGTGCCCCTTCTTGCAGATGAAGTCAATGATCCAGAGCAGTAAATAATGGCTTTAACGGAGCCAGCACCCTCGGTCCCCTCCCTTCTCCTGCGGCAGCAGAAGTCATTTTGCCTTCTAGGAATTGAAAGCATCGCGGCGGTCCCAGCTCAAAGGTGGGGGATCTCGGAGGTGCTTCCTTGGAGCAGCTCTCCAGCAGCCAGGGCTGCCGTCCAAGACACAGAGCTGCTTGCAAATATTTCGGGTTTTAGTTGCAAAAAAAACCCCAACAGAAATTATAAAACTAAATTGACTCCTGCAGAATGAAGGCATTTTGGGGTAGAAAAAGACCTGGGGGGTGGGGGGGGAACCCCGCCCAGCAAAACTTCTGAGATGGTTTCAAACCATTAAAATAATAACTATGAACATCACCTTTCCATAAGAAATTTCCTTCTCTTTCTAGACAGAAATCACCTAATGGGTGTATAGGATGAGATGAAAATGTTGAAGCTCTTGTGTGGCACACGTACTTAAAAGTAGAAATTATTTTATTGTGAGCTGATTCTGGGTGTATCTGTGTGTGCACGGGAATCTCTGCAGATCTTTATTTTACTGATTCCTAAATTCGCACGTGAGGATGAGAAATAATCCACCTAAATGCTATCGAAAGTGCTAGGAGATACACAAGATTAATTTTTTAAAAATGATTTAGAAAAAGAAAAACGTCTGGAGTTAGAGTATATGCATTAATAGATGATAAAATGATATAAAATATAACGTGTTGTGCTGAGCAGTTGTTATCCCGATCGGTGTGTTTATATTAGGTCAATAAAGATGCTCTGTTGGCTGCATCTGCAGATACAGTGGCCAATTGATCTAATGCAGTTTCTAAAGGCTTTCTATCCAGGTGATGTCATCCTTTTAGCTCGGGTCCCCTCCCACTCTCTTTCCTCCTTATTAGATATTTCATCTTGCTGCGGAGCATCCAATCGATGGGAGCTTCTCCTGAGGGAGCTGCTGAGAAGCCAGCAAAGATAGTAGGAATTAGGACTCTGGCAGCCGGTCTCGCCGTGGCCATGGACGGACTGGTTCGTCGTGCATTACAGAAAGGTTTTAATTGGAAAAGCTAGGCGTGGATTAACCGGTGTCTGCCTGATGCATTAGAATACTAAGCAACACTGCAGAGTTGTAAACTGCATTAAAAAGAGAAGGAAGGGGTGGGGGGCGGGGGGTGCAAAAGAGAATAGGGTTTGTATTGCAGAGGCTTTTAATACATCCCGTGGTGCAAACCTGTTAGAGCACGGATCCTGGAGCTACAATCCGGACACTAATTCCATTTTTGCGGTTGTGCTGGACGAGAGTATAAAGAAGAAACTTTAATATCCAGGGTGTGGGATTCCTGAATCGCCGGAGATGCCGAAGAGCCTTTGCAGAATTGCAGCTACAATATGAAGGTGAAGTTTCCGAAAAGTGGACCCGAAGATAAGCCGCTCGTAAATGCATTTTAGTGAAGAAGAGGAAAAAAGGAATTTGAAGAATGTGTATCTCACCTCTTAATGTATCGTTGCTTTAACCTGCAGTTCTAATCCATTTCAGAATTGATTCCATTTTAGCAGCACTTTTTTGGGTGCCTGCCTCTCGCCCGGGGGAACGGATGGATATTTGTATTTGAAAAGCTAGGAAACATTTTTGATTTGAATTTATGTGCTTGTTAAAACTGGAACATTTTTCTAGGAATTGCTGCTGCTGCTGCTAACTCCCTGAAATACTGAAAACTCCTCAGATACAGTGAAAGCTGTAATCGAATTCAGTGTGAAATTCAAGCCTGAGAAGTTGCCTAAATGTACATTTGCTGCTTTGGTTTATGATTTTTAAAGAGAATCCAGAAGGGATTTTACTCCATATTTTTCTTCCGTGGCTTTTATCTGAGAAAGGAAACTTTTTTTTTCCCACCCCCAGCCTAAGAAATGGCTTTTCTTGTTCGATGTTACGCCAACTGCCTGCAACCCTGGGCCTCCAAAGTAAGTAGGATTTTTGTCTGTGCTGTGTTTTTTGTGACACGTATTGACAACGGCGCTGCCACTCGAGTGTCACCTCTCCCACCCCGGGTGCTGCTCCAGGGGCTCCGGGGCTGTACGGGCGCTGCTCCTGTGCCATCGTTTCCAAACGGGGAGGAGGCGGGGGGACACCTTGAAATCTTGGAATTGTTGGGTAGACGAATAGCTTACAAATCATCCAGAAGTATAAAAACAAAAATGCCATTTGCTTCTGAGAAGTGTAAAGTTTGCTTTTTAGCCTATAAACACGAAGCAAGTATTATTGAAGTGTGACATTTCTATGACTGCTTGCATTTTTTTTGCTAACTTGGGCATACTGGTTTGCAGACCCAGTGATGCTCTGATTTTCAAGCTGTAGGAGGCTGAACTGCTTCGTTCCTTTGTGCAGCGCTGTGGAATTGGTTAATTATTTAGCCCAACTATGTAATTACAATTAGCTTTAAAGGACACATGTTATTTGGTGTGCCTGAAGATGCAGTATTTTTGTGAAACCTGGGAGGGAGGGGTGTTTGTTTTGAAGGAGGTAATGAACTCTAGAACGTTCGGGCAAACCCACCTTGATTATTGAGATAAAAGCCTGTAATGAAATTAAAAAATACACTATTTGTCAGACTCTTACTCTTTGGTGTGCTCGGACAGAAAATTAGCCGAGTTGCTGGTATGTTATTAATGCTACTGCCAAGAATTAGTCACCTAAGACTGAGGTGACTTATAAAGCTGAGGCCAGGGGTATAAACATGGTTATTTATTACAATTTCGTATTTATAGTGCAGCTCATGCAGGCGAGACTAAAGATTGTGCAACTTTCTTCTCGTGTGTGAGAGGGAGGTTTGGAGACAGTGGGCAAAACCCTTGCTCTCCCGACATCGTGAGATAGGGCATTGACTTTGGAGCAAGAAATTTGCTCTTTGGTCCCAAAAAGTTGAGAGTCTACATGAGGTGGTGGTGTGGGGAGGCACGAGGCGGGGAATGGGATGCAGCTGGGTGCGTGGGGTCCCCATGCAGGGTGGGTTTCCCTCTTTGGTTTTTATGTCTGGTAAAATGGAAGTGGAAGCTCACGGTGTCTGGGGGCGAAAGCACTGGGCTTCGAGGTTTCTGAGTGCAGTTGCCAAAATCAATGTGTAAATCCGTGGGTGTGCAGGAGGGTGAATTTTGCCTGTTTTGCGGGTGCTGAGTCCATCCCACCATCGGGGTGCTCCTTGCCTTGAAGGGCTGATGGGCTCCGTGTGCTTAACCAGGTAGTTGTGGTCCTCACCTTAGAGATGCTGATGGCCAACGTTGGCCTCTTGTATCATCATCCATGGAGACTTTCTTCCCTTCTTCCTCTGTAGACATTAAATATGAAAGGATCACTTTACTTAAGCTGGGTTTACCTGCACCGCTGTTATTAAGGAGGTCTGAAGGTGTAATAATTGCTTAAAAGCAGGGAATGCTTAGTCACGTTGGTGCTTCAGCTGAGATTGCTCTTTCCGTAGAGTTTGGGCCGTGGTGAGAAACGACTAAAAAGAAACCCGGTTCTCAAGAAAAGGTCTGGCGGGAGTAAAATAATAATATAAAAGCAAATTATAAAGGCTTTTGGCCCCCTGTGTCAGCTCTGGATGCCACCCAGCAGATGGCTGTCACACCAGTCAGGCCATTTATTCACCCATTTACTATTCATAAATGAAATGGGATAAAATGTTGAGGAGGGGGAGGTTTGTTTTGTTTTTTTTTTAAATGGCTGATGAAAACTGATTAACTGGTTTTGCATTCCAGTCTATGGTTAAAAGTTCTTTTATCTTTAAAACCTCAAAAGAAAAAGCACCTGTAGCCCCCTTCTGTAACCCCCCCAAGTCTCTTTTTGTCCACCCCCCACTCTCAAACTGGTCTGTCCGTGACGTTCTGCGACTCCGAAGAGAATCTGCGTGGGATTAAAGAGACCGAGGAGCTGAATTACACCTGAGTTTGTTCCATTTTGTTTTTGTGTCACAAGTCCGTTTCTGTGAGAGGTGCTTCATAATAATACAGATGATAGCAAAATAACTGGTGTCAGAATTTTAAATGTTCAAGTCTATAACTTTTAACTTGAAAATGTCAAGTGTTTTACGATACTATTTTGAAACTAGAACCATTTCTTGCCATAGAGCAGTGAAGGTCTGACTTTTCATTTGCTCTCTCAGTCATTAAATTCAAAAATTTCTTAGATGTATGTAGATATCTGTCCCAGAATTTTTCAGTTACTTGCTTTTGAACTGGTATAGGACAATAGTCTGAAAATGGGCTGTTGACTCAGTTGTAATTCTAGCTGTTCTGAATGTGACGCTGTAATGATACATCTATTTAATCAGAGCAAAAATGAAGTCATGTTTGATGTGACTAATCGGAAGGGTAAGCTTTGGTGAAGGTACGTAGAGGAGAATACTTCTGGAGGTGAACCTGAGGCTGAGGAGGCCGGTCTGGCTGGGGAGGGACCTGCAGCAGGAGCAGCTTCAGGGCCTCCAGCACCTACTGGAAGATATTCAGATTATAAGGGGTGCACGGACCCCGCATCTCCAAAAACTCCCGTGCTTTTGGCTTCTGAAAGTAAAAAGGACAGAGTAGCTATCTGTAATCAATGTGATCTATTTTCCTGCTTAAAGAAATGCTAAAAGGAGCATAAACAGAGAGAGAGAACTCCCAGTGGTGTGAATTTCTGCAGTGCCCCTGAAGATGAGCTGGACGAGCCGTTCCACCCTTCCATGCAGGCTCCCCTAGAGGTCAACGGTATTTCTCAAGAAGATGCTGGGAGTTGGGAGCGTGTCCAAGAGAGATCACCGGGGTGAGATGGCGCTTGTTCCTCTGTCAGCTGTGGCTGGAGGTACCAGGACAGGGACAGAATCCCACCTCGGAAGCACATCACCAGAAACCGTGCATGTTCTGGAATGATGCCCTGCGGAAGATGAGATAAATAGATGCAGGCATCCTCCAGCAAACACGGGGATGAGCAGCGAGGAGCGTGGAAAACAATGATCAAAGCGGCCCTGGCTGTCGAGCCACTGCCGCTCTGGAGGAAGATGAAGGAGGGTAGAGGACTTTGCGTCTGTCTTGTGGAGATCTAACGCAGACATTGTGTTTGCGAGGACAGGAGACGTTCAGCTCAAGCTAATCTAAATTCCTCTGCTACTGATGCAATATTTTAAAGCAAAAAAATTAAATGTTTCCAATGTATCTCAGCAAGATTCTGCTCGTCTTTGTAATTCGCATCATAACTTTCCCTGCGTCTGTTAAATTGCCTGTAATGCACTTTGTGGTATTAGACTCTTAAACGTAGAGACATTATGAAGTCACTAGGAAAGAGAGCTCTAAACTTAACGATTTAGATGTATACGGTTCCCCTGTAATAGGAGTTTTATGCACATCCTAACCATTCCCCAAGCCTGGAATGCCTACGCGGTTACCCCGTTTGTGTAGCAGGAGGGTCTGATGGGGAAAATAGGGAGTAACTGGGTAATGTATCTACAGAGGGGATTTAAAAAGGGAGGCTTTTGGAGATAATGTGCTTTTTATAGAAAATTAAGGATTTTTGAATTAACATCTAAGCTTCTAAAATGTTTGTTCCTGAAGGAAAACAGTTTCATTTAATATCCCAGGTGCACATTAAACTTGTCTTACGCCGGTAGACAGTAATTTATTTTCTCCAGGCTTCTGTGTTCTGCTCTTTAGATAAAATCTAATAATGCTGAGCATAATAACAAGATACAGTTGCTCTCTGAAAGTTTGTGTTTGGCTTAGAACAGAAGTCTTGGAGTCATTTTTCAGTCCCATTCCTATTCCTGCTGTCCTCTCACCAGGACATGATGCAAGTTGTAGTTATCTGTAACTAAAATCTTCTGATTCCAAGGGGCATCGGTTTGATCTCCCAGATCTTGAGTTGAAACCTTCATGCAATTAAAGATTATTTTCAGCTCCTCAGAAGAAAAACAGACCTCGGATAGTGTGTCCTTGATTTGATTCGGTGTCATCCTTGTCTTTGCTAATGCACTTATATGGAACATAGCCCCGGTAGCATGAATTTTAAATGTTTTCAGTGCAAATAGAGTAACTGATCCTTCATTTTCAGTCAATTTTGACAGCGTCTTTCTCTCCTTCTTGGCCTTGCCTGTCCCTCCAGTCTTTTTCTGTCCATGCCTGGAGCTTCCAGCCCGATTTTCAGTGGTATCGTTGCTCAGAGCGGGACCCACGGGTGCTCAGCACCCAACTGGCCGAGTTTGTTGCAGGCACAGGCAGCGGGTGATTGCCCTTGGAGCTCTTCCCTTCTGGTTCCTGATGGTTCTTCCCTCCTGGAAACGTTGTTTCTCGTGGTTTAGCTCTCTGGAGTTTCTTGGAGTTTCAGCCAGCTCCTCAGAGTATTTATGGTCTCTCCTGTTCCATATTTTCTGATCTTTTTCCTCTCCACCCCTGCAACAGAAGGAATGCCTCGTTTCTCCATCTTTAATTGATTTGTAGGAGCATCTTGGTTACTCAATGCTCCCCAAGTGCTTCAACAGTGAGCGCTCAATCCAAGAAAGGACGATTTTCTTACGCTTAGTAAGAGGTTCAGCTCTCTTTTTTTATAACAACTTGCAGGATATGTTTTAAATGTACTTTTTGTTCGATAGTTTATTAAGATTAAAATGGTTGAATATGAGCTGTGTGGCCATTTACTCTAGAAAGCTTGGATTTTCTTGTATTCCAGTGTATGGTATGTTGGGGTTAAATGCATCGTTCTTCTTTTCAACAGTAAAGGTTTTTTCCTGAGGCATTGTTTTTATCGGAAATTGGCTCGTAATGTGCAAATAAAGGCCTATCTGATCATTTATTTCCTCCTGGACTGTTTGTTTTAAACCTGCTTTGTTTAAATTTTGCTACAGTTCTGCTTCCAGCCACAGCCCGGTTCGGGACCACCCTGTTTCGGGACCACTCCTCTCACTTCCACGAATGCATTTCTTTGTGAATAGAGAAGGAAAATGTGGATGGAAGATTGGTGCTCCTTTGGTTTTTTCCTCATGCACAGGGTCCGAGGGCCTCATTCTGCAGCCCGTTAGAGGTACCACGCTGCCGAGTGGTGCTTGTGGCATCATCGAGCTTGTGCCACGCTCCCCGTGCCCTCCCGCCCGGCTCCGTGCCTCCCCGGAGCCGATTGTCACCTGCGTGTCGCTACGGTGAGGTGAGGTTGTAGCAGCCCGAGGATGTGTGAAGAGGGACCATCATCGCCGGGGTATTTTACCAATCGGTGTATCTAAGAGTTTATAAATCGTTCAGCGGCGATGAAGGAGGCTGTAGACAGGGAGTTTCAGGCGCCCTGCAGTACTGGCTCGGGATGGGAGCTCCCCAGATGTCGGGCTGCTGTCGCCCGCGTGGCTCCCCACTTCTAATGACTTGTGAAACTTCAGCTCTTTGCAGAACTCATCCTCTCACTCGCCGCTGTCACAGCTCGTTTTCGGCTGTAGTTATTTAGACAAGGCTCTTCTTAATCTTGTGGTGTATCAGTTTTTAGTGGTGAGAACAAACAGCAAAATCTGATGAACCCTGGCACTGAAAAGAAGTCTCTTTGAACATTCCTGTTACATTTTCATGGTGACAAAACACAGTTTTGACATTTTAAAAATGTTATGCTGTGAATAGACCAGAGAAGAGTTGATCTGTATTAATTGATGGTTGTAAAAAACTCAACTTATGTTTACATGTCGGATGTTCCCAATATTATGGATTCCTCATCAATACCAGTACATTTTTTCACAGGTGAATTCTCACAGCTGAAGTCCCCACTTGTCCTCCAAAGCAGAGATATTTGCGTGCCAGACTCTTAGCGTTATCGTGAGTTAAGACATAGCAGTAATCTATAATTTAGACATAGGAAAACCAAATTAAAATTGCATTACGTGTGTGGTTTAAGGCAACACCAGAATTTAGTTCAAAATTCTGTCCTCATGTCACCTTATTGTAACTAAGGAAACGTAATACTTCAGAGGATTTTATTTTCTACACGCTGTAGGAGCCATGAAGACCAAGCAGCTCTTGGCTGCCGGAGGCATAGAACAGCCTCTAGGGATTTTTAATTCTTTTAGATTTTTTTTTTTTGTCGTGGTGGGTTTTTTGGTGGGTTTTCTTTTTTTTTGTAAGCCTGGGGTTATTTTAGGAATACTACAGGATGGTTTTTGGGGCGCTGCAAGGCTGTCGTGAATGGTGTCAACTTGGTCCTTATCTCTTTGAGATTCATGTCTGTAGCACTAATAATAGTTGGAGTGTGTACTGCAGCTAAGGAATTGAAACGAGTGGTGAAATAGATATTGTCAGCGAGCCCGTCTTCTGTGTGTTTTAAAAAAGAAAATGGTCTGAAGTTTGTATGGTTGGAGAGGCACCGTTTTCTTCTGCATTACGTTACTGAAGGATTTTATCTCAACCTTCTGGGAAAATATTTGATCCATCAGCTGCATTTAAAAACAAACTAAAAAAAAAAAAAGGCGTCATTGCTGCTGCTCTTTAAAAAATCTGAAGAAATCTTTTTTTTTTGCCATCTGGGGTCTTTAAGGAGGAAATGTTTTTGCTTGCATTAAGTTCGCTGAGGACTGATGTCAGCATCGGTAATTCGCTGGGCTCATCTTACCCGCTCTGCGGCCACCTAAGTGGGCTCTTTGTCTGCCTCAGAGGAACAACTCTCTCCTCGCCCATTAACACAGCTCTAAGTGTATTTTAAAACTTACGCGTTTCTAAACTGGAGCAGAACCGTGGCTTGTATGTAAAAGGTGAACATTAAACCAGAATTAATTTATAGAAATCCTTGGGAAAAAAGGGCTAATGAAAATTCTACAAAGTAACTTCAGAGAACTCTAGTTGGTTTTGGTAGTTTCTCGTTATTTTACTGGCAAAATATATGAGATTATTAAAATAACTTACTCCCTGATGCCAAGAAAAAAAATCTGAGAGATTTTTTTTTTTTCTTAGCTGGAATGAATAGAATGGATGAGAGCAAAAAGTGGGATACAGGGAGGTTTGCTTGGTGAGAGACTGCCTGCCTGTCAGTGGGAGGAAGCATCCCTGCTCTCGTTTCAGTAGGTTGTAGAAGGAAAAAAAAAATAGAACTAATTAGAGAAATCAGTTATCTTGTAAAAATGAAGGAACTGATGATGGAATCGCAGGCACAGAGTGAGACCGTCAAAACAGCTGGCAGATAAGATGCTAGAACACGGAGTTTGCTCAAGTTGGAGGCAAAGTAGAACCCGGGACGTGCTCCAAAGACCAGGACCGTGATGGGATGATGTATTCAAGCCCTCGGCAGCCTCTGGAGTGAAGGTGTTCTTCAACAAGCCATGTAGGAAACCCATCCCACCCTCCAGCTCCCCAGACAAAGCTTTCCCTGGCGCTGGTGGGGTCTGGTTTGTAGGAAATCACCCAGGTATTTATGTGGGACTGCAAAGAAAAGAGGAGAGCTCCCAGCAGGGATCCCAGGGGGGATCCAAACACTGGAAGTGCAAATGGGAATTAAAAGGAAGAAATTTGGGCAGAGCTATTTCATTCTAATATTGAATGTAGGAAGGATTTCGAGTTAAGGGCATCAAAGAGAAAAAGGCAGCTGAAGGGAATGGAAGGATATAGTCACTGAAAGGAGAGGGGGGAGCTGGCAGAGCGTCCTGTTCAGCTCTTTGATCAAGTGGTATTTTTAGTTTGGCAATTTTGTTTAATTTTTAAAACCAAAGGGAAACATGTCTTTTTTTTTTTTTTTTTTTTAAACTGGCTTTGAGTTCCCTTAGTCATNTTTTTATTATAAGCTGGCTGTTTATAACAGTCTAGACTTTCTGTATCATCTGAGAAAAGAAAATAGCTACCCTTAAACCTCTTGGGTGCGATGGAGGCTGAGTGGGAGTGATTCCTAAAGCTCAGAGGTGACCAAGTGTCATCACAGTTAACTCTCCAAGGGTGTGTTAATGGGCTCCGGCTTAAAAGAGTGAAAACCTCTTAATGGAAAAACCTCAAGCAATAAATAAAGTAACAAATACACATGCCTTAAAATGGGGGTGGTTGGGTGTGGAGTTGGAGAGCTGTTAGTAGCCGTGGATGGGGCGGTTGGCGGAGCGGAGCATGGTGGCTTGATCGGGACGGAGAGGACCGTGCTCGTCCTCGGGTGGTTGATGGATATAAACCCTGGGCTGTTCCTGAATATTACTCTTGCTGGCAATGTTTCAGGGAACTTCAGAAAAGCAAATAAGGTATAAGGTTACTGACAATCTGTAAAACCAAGGACAGAAAATTTGCTTACCCAGACTGTAAGAGGACAGACTGTTCCCTCCGAGGCTGATGCTCCTGCTGCGTCCAGACTAGATCGATCGGTTGTAAACATCCATATGGGGACTGAGGAAAACTGATGAAAAAAATTTGCTATCAAGGAGTATCAAATAAAGAATGAGGCAAAACTTTGGCATCCTTATTCCCCATTTTCCTTCCATTAATTTGAATTTGTAACGGACACTACACACCGGGAGAATTCTGCAGATGGTGCTGCCTTTAGTAATTTGGTTTCTGATGATGTGTCCTTGGGCCACTGCCCTCATTGCAGGGTGTTTCTGAATATGTTTAATAAACCTGCCATTTACTGCAGGTTGAAACACAATGGTGAAGCTTCTTTTACATGTAAAAAAAGATAATTCATAGGTCTTGTGTCCATCTGTCAAAACTATTTTGTGAATTCTGTTGTCTCTGCCCTTTCAGCCTGTGTTTTTCAATTATCCAACCTGTGCCAGGAAACACTGATATTTATTTTCAAAACTTGTGCCACAAAAAGGCAGAGATGTGGCTTTTCCATAGGGGAAAGATACCAGCAAATCCAAAAGCCGGTCATGTAGGAAATACAGCACGAAGAGCACGGTCCCTGTGCCGAAAGAGGTTCTCATCCCTTTCCCTGGAAAGAATGGGGAATAGAAAGACAAAAGTCTCTGTTTAGCCCTTCTACGACGTAACTTCTGTGATACCTTTCTCTCGATATAAACTCTGCAATCACTTTTCTGTGACCTTAATTTTTAGCAAAACCTTCCCAGGGAGCACATAAAGGAAGGCTGTGCTCAGGCTGACAGTGATTTTTAGTGTCTTTAGTGTCTTTAGCTTGGGTTCGCTTCTCAGAAGACTTCACTAGGGGTCATCCCATCAAAGGTCACGTCATTCGCTCTGTCATACAGGGCATGTGCAATCTCAGCAATCTGTTACACCAAAATTAGCTTTTAATTTAATTCCCGAGTATTCTGTGTGACTTCACTGTGGGCAGTAAATGGTATTTACGTAGGAAGTAAATGTCACTGCAGACGCACTTTGCTTGGGCCTGTAGAAATGCCCTCTTGGCTTGTGAGATACACCATGGATCATAATTTCTATTCCAATTAATTTCAAAATTGTAGACGTAAGACTTGGAGAAAGTTGGCAAATCACTTCTTGTATAGCGTGTGTTGCCGTAGGTTTAGATAGAAATATTATTGCAAAGCTAGATTAAATATTAATTTAGAAAACTAGTGTTAATTGGGAAATATTTGCTCATGCCCTTGTGTCCCAGCAGCATGGCAGTTTTTGTGGTCTTGGTCGGTCTTTGGTTATCAGACACCTCAAACTGGATGTCTTGAAACTTAGGTAGTTTGAGATGGGGTCAAATGGGACGCAGTGACAGTTTCTGCATTGTGTTGTGTAATAGGAGGAAGGACGGTTTTGGGTCTCCTAGAGGTTTTGGGGTCTCTCTGTTTGAGTTGTGGTTTCGGGGTTTCTCTGGTCCAGCAGCAGGAGTTCTGCTGCCCGTAGCTTTGGTGCTGGGTGGCTGCACCCATGAAATCGGTAGCAGAAGCCAAGCTGCTGGTGGACCTCGTGGGGCCTTCGCCCTGTGGGTGTTTTCAAGGTTGTTGTGGGCAGAGTGTAGTATTTCGTGCATGTCATTTTTATTAACTGTTATTCAGAACTGGCTTTTGCGCTTTTGTGTCGTCTTGCCCATGGATGGCTGCCCCATCCCTGGAGGGGTTCAAGGCCAGGTTGGAGGGGGCTTGGAGCAACCTGGTCTGGTGGGAGGTGTCCCTGCCCAGGGCAGGGGGTTGGACTTAGTGATCTTTAAGGTCCCTTCCAACTAAAACCATTCTATGATTTCTTCCCCGCTCCCCAGCTCTGCGGCTTCGTGAGCCGTCCTGGGCTGTGTCCCAGTGAGTGCAACGGCTGGACCCCATGTGCCACCTTCGGAAATCTCACTTTTAACAAAAAACAGTCCAGTCTGCTGCTGTTTCTGTGGCAAGATAGACTGACACTAGCATTAGGATGAGCTTCTGAAGGATTTCGTGGATTTTCTTTCCTTTCTTCCTGTTGCAATTTGCAGTATCTCTTTAAAATTTCCCTTGTTGATTCAGGTTTTCTCGGTGTAATCACCGTCTGTATTTTCCCGACTCTGTGGGAGGGCAGAGCTGTAGGTGGCTGTGCAGAGCATAACTTCTATTTTCTTAACTTCCTTTCACTTACAGCTCTGAACCGCAGTATGGCATTTCAGCGGGGGGTTTGGTGCTAAATATCGCTTTGTTGGGAAAGGTCAGTCACAAGGATGTGCTGGCACCGCTGCAGGGACTGCCTGTGCCAGCATCTCGGACGCGCTCGTATTCCAATGCCAGATTGTCCCTTCTTGTGAAAAAATGTAATTGTTATGGTTTAAAGTGGCAAGTAAGTGATCTATTTCTGCATTGAGTGTTTATCAGAATTTCAGGGATGTTGGGGGTTTTCCTGTCTGTGGCTGCTGGAGCACACAGCCAGACAGAAGATAATGCAGGTGTGTGTGTCTGCGCCTGAGAGCCTCTAACGTGGACGCAGGCGAACGTGGCTATTTTGAACTTCTTTCCCTAACACGCAATTTTTCAAGATACTGAAAGGGTATCTTGAAAAAATATTTTTCAAGACAATGGTTTCCGAGTCTCTCCCACAAAAAAATCACAGTCAAGTAATAAGTGAAGATTATTCCCCAATAGTTCAGATGATGTCGCAGCACTTTTGGCCACTTCACAGCCACATCCAGCAAAGTCCTTCTGGCGGTCACTGTCACGGTGTTCCAGGAACACCCCATCCGTGCAGTGCTGCTTAGTGAGCTCGGAAAGAAAGAACAATCAGTTTGGGTCATAAAAACGCCATAGAAAAGACAGAAGCTGTGATTTATTTGGGGAGATGGAGTAGAGTGGCAAGCAGCACTTTAATGGTCACTTGTCTCAAACAAACCTTATCTCTCTCTCTCAAATTTAAGGAGATATTGTGGTCTTTCCGTGCATCTAACCTGCATTAAATGCCTTTTACAAGATCGTATTGCGGAGTCCGGCAGGAGCATCGTACGTGGCCATGTGCTTTACAGGCGATGGAAGTGAATGGGAGTGAAGAGCCGTGATGAAGGAGTTGATAAGAAATGCTCCTGTGGGACGGCTGGGGGGGGGTCTGAGTTCCCCTTCGATGTGTGGGGGGGGAAATGACCCATATAAGGTACATACAGGACTTTTTTTATTCTTTTATTTTGAGAGCCATGTCTTGTTGCAGCAGTACTTCTTGACCTACCTATAGCGAACAGCCTTCATCACAAGAATCTTGAATTTTAAATGAAATTAGGGAAGAAAAACTGCCTGTGGCAGCGTGTATCTGTGTGTGTGTCACTGTCAGTAGCACCGGTTTTTGGTAAAAAGCAGGCATCTGCCCTTGTTCTCCTGGGAAATCCCATGGAATTGGTTCTGCTCTTGGTTCTATTTGTCTGTTTTGAAAGTTTGAAGATCATCATGAATCTGGATAGCAGGGAGCTTAAATTAGATTTCCTCGTGCCCGTGTTATCACAGTCAGCACGAGACTTGCTCATGGACGGGATTCAATCTGATGGAAGCTGAGCTGGGAGTTGGAATGGGGAGGTTATAAAGGTGGGGACAGGCTGAGGGCCCGTTAAGCTGGGGGTAATGAATCTGTATGGGTTGATTTATTCTGTAATTTACTAAAACTCCTAATTTTTTGGTGACACTGACCTCCAGCATACCGGTGCCTGCCAGCAGCCCTGCCTAGCAAGTTGTGAGCGAGCTCTGGCATGCTCTGGATGTCACCCTCCCTGGAAACGATGCCCTGACCTCGCTCGTGGGTGCCTCTCTCTTCGCATGGCCAAAAGCTCTGCTGTGTGTTTGCGGAGGAGCCAGCTGATGTGTGACACTCCAGGAGGAGCAGTGTCACCCTGCGGCACCGGCAGCAGATGGGGACAGCCAGGGAATATTGTAGAATCATGGAATTGTCCAGGTCGGAAGGGACGTTCCAGGTCATTGAGTCCAACCATCAGCCCAGCACTGACAAAAGCCACCACTAAACCATATCTCGAAGCACTACGTCTTCCCATCTTTTAGATACCGCCAAGGATAGGGACTCCACCACTTCTCACCAGGTCATCGGCACCGCTGTCGGCATCGTTGAAATACCAGTGGTTTAATTAACGTCCACATCTCCGTTGGCTATTGTGTCCCTGGTGTCCGTTAGAAGCAGTACATGGACAGTGCCTTTCTGTACTCGGTACAGAACTGGATACTGTAGAAGGATTAATTTGGGTTTTAAAAGTACCCAGCAAGTGCCCCAGACCAGAACTAAATCTCAGCTTGCTGCTTCGCTTCTGTACTTTTATTTGGTGTTGTTGGAGAGGTCACACCTGGGGGTACATCAGCTCGTTCCCCTCCCGCTGACAGGTCGTGAGCTGCCTCTTGGCCACTGGGTTGAATTTTGCCAGCTCAGTGGTGTGACCTTTCTGCTCTTCTCAAAGCCTGAAAATAGATTTTTTTATTTTTTTTTTTTTTGCCTGTAAAACTTTTTTTTGGTGGCTAAACATAGGCTTCAAAGTGTTGTTTCCTTTGTATTTGGATCAAGTTCTCTATTTTATACCTACTGCTTGGAGGGGGTTTTTTTATGGCAGTTTGTGAAAGTTTTAGCAATCTCCCAGTTTTCAAACTTTCTCCTTTTCCAAATACATGTGAACATAAATCTTAATTTACATGCTAGGTGTTCTATACTTTCTTTTTGTAAGTAAAATGTATACACAACTAGAATAATGTAAATATTAGGATAGTGAAAAATACTTTTGTGGTCTTTCAGTTCCCAGAGTTACTTTGCAGGAAGGATCTGTGCCGGTTTTTAGAGCCCAGAGGATGGTTGGTTTGAGCAGCAACGGGGGATGAGACATCCCCATGTTCCACAGAACAATTTTGGTTATCAAAATTTTATGTTCCATGTGCCAGAGGTGCTTTTTTTCTGGGAGTGAGGGAGGTTTGGAGAGACCTACTTAAGGTTTCAGAAAATATGTGAACAAGTATTTGGTCGAATGCTTCTCCCGTGTGCTTTTCCAAACGTGACCATTAAAATGTAATTCCAAACAAAGAACCTGCTTTCCGTTTCTTAAAAGTTTAGCCAGTATTTATAAAGTTGATATTGGATCACTACTTTTCGTACAATATTATCTTTTAATTCGTAGGACTGAGTATCTAGGGGCTAACGTGACGTGTGGAATTTTGTCTTGCAGAAGAAACCTTTTGCTCATGGTACTTCATGCTGTCAGAGAAGTTTTGGACTTTTTTTTCTGCATCAGAATGTTTTTTGAAGGAATAGTATATATAATTTATCATATATAAATGGTAAAAGTCTATACGTTTTATCACAGAATCTATGATTCACTGCTACAGTGTTCTTTCCATATAGTTGAGTATAAATTTAAGAATAGTAGAAATGGATGTAGCAGAAAATGAATAAGCAGCTGAATTAAAGGACTGGTTAGTTGATAGTATTCTCTGTGCCTCTGGTTCTTCAAAAGCCTACTACTGATTTTTACTTTTTTCAGTAGAAACAACATGTTTGTGAGCTTCGGTCACGCACTGAAATTTATAAATCTATATAAGTGTGTTTATTTACAGAGAGATTTATGAAACAGAAGTGCTATTGTACATACATGTACCGAAAATGCATAATATTCTTTCTGTGTACTCATTTTCTTAAAGAAAATTCAAGGCATTTTATGGACCAAACCTTTTATTTAGATTATATTACTTTTTGTTCTATATTGATGTTTTCTAAAGGTTATTGTTGACCGAAGGCATGAATTGAATTGATAAGCAGGACTCCTGCTTCACAGGGGATTGCAGCATGAGCTGATGCTGGAGACTGAGGGCTCTTTGGCCGCAATCAGTGTTTGTCATTTAGTGTGTTCTTGGTCCTGCTGGTGTGTGTCCGGGACCTGTGAAGAGGGTTCGCCTTTGTTTTATAGAAAGGCGCGTCATTTTCTATCATTTGCATAAAATCTGTAAGCGATTGGCCAAGCTTAGTCTAAATTGGCTTTTTCACAAAACCTACGTCAAGTTGCAGGTGGATATTCAAGTGTGTGACAAAAGTTGTAGCTATAACTTTGTCTTCAAATCAGACTTACACATCTTTTTCCCCTCTCTCTTTCCTGCCTTTCCCCAAATCCGTCTTATTTACAGCTTCCAGCTGATCTTACCAAGATGCATCTCACCGACAATCCTCATCCTCAGGTGACTCACGTCCCCTCCAGCCAGTCGGGATGTAGCATCGCCAGTGACTCGGGCAGCAGCAGCCTGTCGGATATTTACCAGGTAAAATTGCATTTCTTTCTTTTTCCCTTCCTTGACGTTAAACATTCTGTAAACAAAACCTGTGGCCCTTTGTCCAAGACTTGCCCTCTGGATGCCTCCGCGTAGCCCTGCGTGGCTCGTGTGATTCGCCACCTCCGCAGCCCCACAGACAGCAAACCAACTTGTCGCTTTTAAAAGTCCCGTTTGGTGATTTATGGCATCGTTTTCCTTCTTTCAGTAGCGGAACGAATTTCATGAAATCATTCTTGTGTTTCAAATACCTTCCTTGATTATTTGTATTTATTGTTAATAACAGATGTTCTGTTTCTGCAAACAAAAGCTTGGTAATAGATGCACTCTCTGCACCGACTGACTGTAGAAATTGTAGTGTTGCCGAGAGCAGAAGTTGACTGAAATCCAGGGAGAGCTCCCGTTTGTTTACAGATAAAACACTTACTAAGTTCCCTGTCTCGTGTCAAATTGCAGAGGTGGTTTCAGGGATTTTTTTCATTCTGGTTGATGAGGCTGCTCATTTTGGGTTTGTCTGGGTCAGTAATTGCACAGCTTTTCCACTTCTGAGTTGAAATCTTACTGCAATCCTGGGTTTATAGCAACTGTTGGGCACGACGTAGGTGTAAGTTCATTTTAGACACCCATTCCCTTGGGTGCTGTCTGGGTACCATTTCTATACACTATACAGACATTAGTGGTATCTTATTTACAGCAGTGTATTGCTAGGTAACTTTAACAATAAAGCATTAAAAGCTTTTAGAACATTATCCTTTTAGAACATTAAGTGCCTTTATGCGTTTTTTTTTTTCCTATTTAATCTATTACCTTACTCCTACTTTAGATTTGCTTGCTCCTGACTAGGTCAGGAGTCTGTGCAGCCCTGGGAGTCTTTTCAAAATGCTCTAAATATTCTGATTTCCGAGAGGCAGTGCTGGAAGATTTTGTTCGGTATTTTAATTTTTTCTATTTTTTAAATTTCCTGATTCAACAGAATTGATTTTCATTAGTCAGAGTCACCAGAACTAGTCTGTATATTGTACCTTAACATCTCCTGTGTCAGGATGCTGGTGGAGAGTTCTCCTGACCATCGTCTGCCTGAGCAGCTTGGAGAGGTTGCTCTAAGTGAAAAGCACTTAAAGCATATTATTGATAAAGAAAATGGAATTCCAGTAACGAGTGAATACTCTGTCATGTGTGGTTAATTGCATTTGAAATGCCTTATGTCTACTCTTCGGAAAATGCCAAAAGAGCATAATTGTTAAACAAATAAGAATTATATGTAAATAAATGAAGTAATGGAGTAGCGTGTTTATATGCACCGGAGCAAATAACCATTGGTGACATGTATTTTTGTGCCCTAAGGTATTGTTAATTTATTAATGTGAAAATTACTGCAGATTTTCCATTAATTTGGAGGAGTTGAGGACTTTTCAGGTAGGAATCTCCTTGTCAGTGACAAGAGCCTGGTTTTGCATCTTGTGGGGAACAGGGACCCTGGGAATTTGCAGGCGGGAGGGGTGATGCCGAGGCAGGTTCCCACCCTCCGGCTCCTGGGAGATGTTCAAAGACAGCACTGCAGCGATGGATGGCCATGGCTACGGTGTCATTAATCCTGAAAAACAGCAGTGGAAAATCCAGCATTTGATAAGCTGTGGGTGAAGAAGAGATGTGCAACCGGCGTGTCATGGAGGGGAAAAAACCCAACTCAACAACCCCACTGGTTTGTTTTTTTTTTTCCCCCCTTTCTTATTTTTTTGGTGAATTTTTCATACCTTCTTCTTGTATGCATAATCTGCAAATAATAACCTGTCAAAAGCTGCTGGGACATTATTGCAGTAACTAAAACAGTTTTGGAGAAGCCTCTTAGTGTTTGTCACCCAGTTCCACGTGCGTGGAGAGATGGTGTGTGATAAGGTCATGGCACAGTATTTACGTAGCATTATATTGCAGCGACACGTCAATATAGACAGAGTTCGAAATCGAAAAGAAAAAGTATTTCCCCCAATATTCATCGTGATATTATGGAGGCAGAGAATCTCTTTGATACGCAATAAACCTACTTTTTGAGTATAATGTATTGGCTCAGTAGCTGAAAGCGTTTTTGCTACGTTAAAATACATAAAGTACTTGGAAAACGATGCTTTGCTTTTGCAGTCAGCTTCATGTCGATTACATGCCAAACTCTCGAGGAGTAGCAGTAATGTCAGCAGAGGAAGAGCATTTTTGAATAATTTTGATTAATGTAGCCTTGAAATGACCTTTTGAATTAATGGCATCTTAACATTAAGTTTTACTGTAGGTAGTGCAAACTGAATTCCAGAACAGGAAAATAGTAGGAATAATAGAACCAAAGAATGAAACGATTTTTTTTAATTAAGATTTGGAAAGGTTTTCCGTTAATCTGTGCACACTATGCTCATCGATAGTGTTGAAATGAGGTTTCACTTGTTCCCGCCGCCTCTCGGGCCAGGATGATGAGTGGGAAACGCTGAGTATAAAGCCTGAGGAGGGATCAGCAGAAAAGGAGCCCCGTCTGCGAGCACTGCTGGGAGCTCAGTGTATTAAACCCTCGCTTAGTTGCAGAAACTTAATGAAAATAAATTTATGAAGATGTTTTTCTCCCTTCTCCTGTGCCGTTACTGCTCCCTGATGGAGCTCTCAGTCTTTATGTGGTCAAACGTCTAAATGTATGTTTTGCAAAGTCCAACTTGCTTGGAATACTGTGGGACAGTTCTTTTTCCGTGGGACTGCAGACATTTTTTTTTTAATACAGAAAAAAAGTAAGTTATTCCCTTTTTATTATTCACAATTTTTAAAACAGCTTCTTTAATTTGCTTAAAGTGGATTTTTCTTAATAATTTTTAAATTTTCTTTCATTCAATCCATTTCTGACAATGTGCTTAATTTCTATGGTGTTTAGGCGGAGGTAGGGGTGGAGGTGGGTCAGGTCTCATTAAGCTATAATGAATTAATTGCCTCTATCAATAGCTTGCAGTGCTGTTCTCTTAACGACCAACCAATTTGTGTCTGTTTTTTTCTTACCTGTTGAGATCTGTCAGTGGTGTGCTTAAAGTTTCTCTCTTTCTCTTTTTTTTTTCTTTAAAAAAAAATAAAAATCTTTCATTTCTCACTCTGGCAGTTTATAGCATTTGTGGGCAGCAACATTATGGGCCAGCAATAATTCCAATTGTGGTTAAGGTTTTGATATTAAAATGGATTATCTATAAAATATGCGTTGGGGAATGGGCCTTCCTGAGGATTTTTCTATCAATTCTGAAAAAAGGCCTGGACGTTTTTCCCCTGAGAGAATTGACATGAGGGAAGGGGAAAAAAACCTTGCTTTTTACAGCAGGTCGCATCAGGAATCACGAGCACTAAAATACGTTATTATATGAAGTTATTATGGCACAGGAGATCTTTGAGGCATATTTAATACTTCTTTTTTTTCCTGTCTGTGTGTGTTTCTGACACAAATCGTAGTGGGATGTGTATCATCATCACCAAAACTTTGCAAGGGCCAGTTCTTACGTCTTTGGCTTCCAAAGGGCAGGCCAGCACAGGACACCTCCGTGATCGACGTTTGGCAAACGTGGCTGAAACATGTTAATTGGCAAAATTTGCAGTGCTATAAATAGAGTAATAATAGTATGATTTTAAAATAGCAAACGTATGCTTTGGCCGGTGTTAATTTTCCATCTGATCTCTGTGACAGTCACCATTTGGGTCTGTCCCTGCTGCCTTCTCCGGAGAGAATTCTTGCCCTATAGACCCAGTCCTCAAAATCCATATTTGTGTAGGACTTCAGGATTGGAGCTTCTGGTTTCATTTTGTAAATTAATAGTTGATAAATGTTTCTGTGAAGAACGATTTTTTGATATTTGATGAGGGAACCAGCTGGGGCATCGCGCTCGGGAAGAGCAGTGAGTCCTGCAGAAACCTTTATGAGCCAGATCCTTGTTCCTCGGGGTGTTGCCCAACTGCCAACCCTTTGTCAACCATCTGCACCTAATCTTTGGCACGCGGTTTGGAGACCATCTCTTATTTCAAGGCTTGATCAAATTATAACTTATTTATCAAAAAAAAAAAAAAAGAGACAAGATTTGTTTGTTGTCCTGTACAGGATATACAATGGAAATTTTAAACCATCACTTTTCTGTAGAACCTTTAGCCTCAGTTTTGTTCTCTTAAATTGAGGTTATCGAAGTGGGTGTTAGTACTGTAGTCAGCCTGGAAAAGTTGGTATAAATTGTGGCTATTGAGATGAAGAAATGCTAGAAAAGTCCTTGAATAAAATGCTGTACTGATGGTGTGCTGCTGAGACTCTCCAAGCACAATTTGCACTTGGGCTTCATTCCAAACCTGTTAATGTGAGCTACAGAAGCCAGTAAAGTGATGTAATAGAAAACAGATTTAACCCTGTGTGCATCGTTATCCTGCTCTGAAAGAAATATTTATGTTAAATCATTTAAACCTTATTTCGTAGGGTTGCTGGCTAATTATTAAAATGAGGACAAGCTCAAAGGTCCAAGGTTATATCTAAACCCCAGTATTTTTCTGCCTCGTGAAAGAAGGAAATAAATGCTGCTCGTCTGCGGAGGGGCTGGGCTTGCATTAGCCGATCAACACGGAGCGTGTAGGAAGAGGGAGGCAGACAGTCTGCTGTGATTAAATCACTTAAAATAAGTATTGTTTTTTATGAGGCAAGGAAGGCAGGAGAGCAGCGTGGTTGGGTGAGGACCCTCCTGGTCAAGCTAAAGCGCAAGAAGGAAATGGGTATAGTGGAACCAGGGAGGTGTGTCCTGGGAGGAATATAGGGATGTGTAGGGTGAGGATCAGGAAGGGTAAGGCCCAGTTGGAGCTGGATTTGGCAAGGGATGTGAAGAATAACAAGAAGGGCTTCTACAGGTACGTTGGTCAGAAAAAAGAAGACTGAAGAAAACTTATTTCCCTCCATAAATAAAACAGGAGAACTAGTGACATGGAGAAGGCTCAGGTACTCAATGATTTTATTAGCTCACTTTCTGCTGGTAGCCACCCTTCCCACTTCTCTCAAGGTGGGGACTGGGGGAATGAAGTCCTTCCCATGGTTAGAGAAGATCAGGTTTGAGACCCCCTGAAGAAACTGAACGTACAAAAGTCCGTGGGACCCAATGAAGTGCATCCCAGGGTCCTGAGGGAGCTGCTGTTGGAAATGCTGAGGGACCGTCCATCTCTCTGGAAAAGCCAGAAGACTTTGTACCAGGGCCTATAGTGACAGGGCAAGGGGCAATGGTTTTAAACTGCAAAAGGGTAGATTTTGCTTGGATATAAGGAAGAAATTCTTTATAATGAGGATGCTGAGCCACTGGAACAGGTTGCCTAGAGAACTTCTGGCTGCCCCATCGCTGGGAGCGTTCAAAGACAGGTTGGACCAGACCCATCCTTTATTTTGGAGGTTTTATGAACACGCAGAGTGTTTGCTGCATTAGTTTGTCATCAGTGTTTTTGTAAAATCTCAAGGATTTCTTTCAAAGTCAAAGCGAATATTGTAAATGTGTTCGTTTAAAAAGAAACTCATTTTTCTGCAAGTCTTTATATAATTGCCTTCTCCTTCTCAGTGACACATCTTGTTGTTCAAGTTTTTGAACTTGAACAGCAAAATGATTTGCATGCTGGCTTAAACTGGGGAGGAGAAAAAAAAAAAGTGGTTGAGCAACTACTCTATGGAAATTGAAAATTTGATACTACTTCTTCCCCCCCTTCCATCTGTTTGGAAAGTTATTTTCAGGCAATTACATCATTTAAACTTTACATAAGGAATTCTTGCAAACGATTCCTATGCGACTCTGCTTTTTGTTGCCAGTGTTGCTTTCTCTTTCACCGTCGCTTCATGCGTTTGCTCGGTGTGGTGTCTATATTGCCATCTATTGATGGCAGCAGAAGTGTGTCTGCAGGCATTGGGTAGCCAATGGTATGGACTGAATTATGTTATTATTTTGTTAATAAAACAGACTCTAGATTTGTGAAAAAAAACCAACCATTTTGTTTACATGAATGAGCAAGAAGGAGTAAATGCTATAAAATGAGAATAGAGGAAAGAATAGTCATCTTACCTCCTTCTCCCCCAGTTTATATACAGCACTTGACACTCTTGCTCTACTCTACGATTCAAATCCGTGTTTTAATGCCAACATTAAAAATGAGATCAAATATCTTTCATTTTAGCCAGTCAGTCCGCTTTGTCTTTTTTTTCCTGTGTCACAGGGTTAATATCGATGGGTTTGTGCTGCCTGTAGGTCACTGGAGGTGGGGAGGGATATAAGTAAAGACAGGGAAAAAATATCCCGGTATGTTCATTTTGCTTTCGGAACTTGGGATGAGCGTGCCCATAGCCTGGTGTTGCTTCATACCAATGGTGTGTCTTTGTACCATCCTTTCAGCGTAACAGGTTTTTTTCAGTGTCCAGAAAAGAAGCAATTACAATTTCTAGTTTGAATTGTTGATCACAGCGTTTCTTGTATTATTAGCTACCTAAGACCATAAATCATTAAAGTGAAGACACTGAACTCATTGTCCGATGGATGTTTTCTTTGTAGGCTACGGAGAGTGAGATGGGAGACGTTGATTTAACAGGTCTTCCAGAAGCGCCTGTGGACTCTGAAGATGAAGAGGAAGAAGAGGATGAAGATATTGACAGAACTTCAGATCCACTTCTAGGGCGAGATGTTGTACGAGAGTGCCTTGAAAAAGAGCCTGCAGATAAAACCGATGATGATATTGGTGAGGAGGAAAAACCCCCCAAAATCTTTATGTAAAACTTTATGATAAAACATCTGTAAGAGAAGCGTATCTGAAAACTGTTTAATGAGTTAATGTTAAATGTATATCCTCGTCATTATGAATGATGCCTTCCAGAGGTCGCTTCGCTCTAGTGACAATGTTAGTTGAGTGATATCTCCTCTTTCTATCTGAGAGAGTATTTGTTCTGAGGAACTAACTATTTTAAAAACCAGTCTTGGAGATGCTTAAGATGTTAAATATTGCAGTCATTGTATATAGTCATTGTATATTGATATACAGGAGGGATAGGTAGCAAGGTGTAATTTTGGCTGCCTGGAACTGTTGAATTAGTTATTAAATGTCAAAGAGAATTTTCTATTACTGCAGTATAGATTTACTGAATTGTAAACTGGAAAACATCTAAGATGAAAATGATTTACTGCAGTGTTTAACTAGGAATTGCCATTAGTTAAATAGTAAAATTTGCATTATGCGCTACTTCAGGTTACTTCTCTAAACACTAGAAAAAAGCATTTCATGCTCCTATCAGGCTTATGATTACTGTACTGCAAGGGTATTTTTAATTTTTTCTAAATGTTTGAAGCTGAAGTGCTTTTACACTGGAGCCAGACTGCTGCCGTCGGGTCAGTCAGAACACGACCGAGACCGTAGAACCCAGTTTGGTTGTTGATGACAAAATGCACACTGGGCTCATGTAGCCCCAGGCGCTAACGGGGATTGTAACACCACTGAGCTATTTTCCCATGAATTTAGCTGAGATTTAATGTACCTGTGGAGGGGAAGGTATCTAAGGAACCCCTGGGCCTTGCAATCTTCTTACCAATGTTTCCTTTGTCTAACAGAGCAATTATTGGAATTTATGCATCAGCTCCCTGCCTTTGCGAACATGACTATGTCTGTGAGAAGAGAACTCTGCTCAGTGATGATATTTGAAGTAGTAGAGCAAGCAGGAGCCATCATACTTGAAGACGGCCAAGAAGTAAGTTACTGCTTGTAGCCCAATTTGAGTGCTGCAGGCACTGAAATTATAGGCTATATGGGTTATATATAGGTTTGCAAGGGCGTCTGGGGGTGAAGGGCTGGAAAATCCATTTCCCATCTCCGCACCTCTCCCACACCTGAAATTTAGAGAATTCTTTTCTCACCGTGACCCGTGTCCAAAACCCCCAAACCTCAGCCCATCCCTCTGGGAGATTCTGCCTGTGTTTTACTGTCCTGTTCAACACTTCGACGTGTAGACATAACACAGCATTCAGTGTCTTGTTGTCAGGTAAGTTCTAACACTGGAGGAGTCCATTTCAAAGATTATTTGTGGCATAGAAGAATACATCATTTCCATTGGTAAAATAACTTCTTATAGTGTATTTTTTTTAAAAATACTAACTTGAAGAGGTATTCTTACCCAACAGTGTAGGTATTATAACACGAAGGTCTAAATTAGGAGCAGTTTCCATACAGAGTCAGTGGGAGGAGGCAGATGTGCAAATTAGTGGTCAGGCTCCCGGTGTGGGTGCTCTGAATCCCTGTTTTGAAATCTCTGCCCTTGGATCAAGACATCTGGAATGGCCGTGGCAGGGTATCCCACCAAGAGGACGAGGTAGACCCGTCTCTGGTAGTGACCAAATGGGTACCCAGGGGACAAGTGTTCATTCTCACTGAATGGTATAAATATATTGCAGCAATTAGCCCACTGATTAAAAAAGCAATCTATTCATCAGCATTCCTCCCTACTGAATTAGTTCTGAAATGAATGAAGAATGCTGAAAAGCGTTCTTGTTTCAGTCATCTTTATTACTTGCCTTACAGTGCACATTTTTAGTGAATTAGATGTTGCAAAACTGTGGTGACAACAAACTGGAGACTGCAAGAATAAGCTTTTCTGAGATAAGAGCCTTGGAACAGCTTAGAAAAGTTGTTGAATTAACTTCACTTCATAAATTTGGTTTTTTACTTCCTCTAGCTCGATTCTTGGTATGTTATTTTAAATGGCACAGTGGAAATCAGCTATCCTGATGGGAAGAGTGAGAGTCTCTGTATGGGAAATAGTTTTGGGATTACTCCCTCCCTGGACAAACAGTACATGAATGGAGTGGTCAGAACCAAAGTAGATGATTGTCAGGTAAGATAACTATTCGATACAATTACCTGGTATTTTTAAGCATCTAATAAAAGGGAACAGACTGCTTGCATCTTAAGGGCAGGATCTTTATTCCAGGAGCAGGAAAAAGGAGGTTGGTATTTAGTGGGCTGTGCTGATGTTGGGTTAGTTGTATGCTCTTCAGCAGCTGAGGTTTATTTCACGTGAGAAATAGGAACGTTGATTTATGCTGAAACATAAGCTTAGTCCACCCCAGCCACGCTCTGTATGTGATGGGCATGCAGCAGGAACAGATGAACAGAAAATACCCATTTCCACTTCTCACAGGCTTTGTCCTCTATATGTTTAGCCCATTCCAGCTACCGTTTGGAGATATAAGAATGTGACTGGTTCTGTTTGTCTTCTATTTCTTGTGTAGTCGGGCAGAACAGGGTGGGGTGGGTATGAGATTGTGTTGAGGCAGCCCAGAGATGGGGCTACATTCATGGTTTGGGTATTTATTAACAATCCCGTGTTGTCTGGGGGCAGTTTGTGTGTATAGCCCAGCAGGATTACTGGAGGATTCTGAACCACGTGGAAAAAAACACTCACAAAGTGGAGGAAGAAGGAGAGATCGTTATGGTAAAGGAGCACAGGGAGCTGGATCGCAGTGGAACCAGAAAAGGACACATAGTTATCAAGGTGAATTTCTTTCTATGCCCTCCATCAATCTATTGAACCTTTTTTATTAGTGAATAAACGCAGTTTTGGTTTGAATCTCGAATCTGTCTTAGCTCAAAAATTTGATTGGAAGGATTTTATATTATTTTACAAATATATTTTCATCTATCTTTTATTATTAGACCTCTTCAGCACTTAGATTGAGTTTTGCTTTGGGACCACTCTTTGTGCATCTTTATGTATTGACCTGTTTTGTGTAATCTGGATGAGGAACTTCAACTGTTTATTAAAAATAAAATTAAGGGAGGTTACTAATTGTTCTAAGCAGGTATTACCCATGCAAAAGACTTGGGCTGAGAGAAGCAGGAAGATTTGATTTAAGCACGTTTGTGTGTTTTCTTCTGAGTTTGCCAGAACTGAAATTGGAGAAAGGATTATACTGGTCACATGGTTTTACGTTAAGATACTCTCTAGAGGGAGGTAGTGACGAGAGATACCAGTTGTTTTTTGCATTTAATTTTTAAGGCAACACCCGAGCGACTCATCATGCACTTAATAGAAGAACATTCTATTGTGGATCCAACCTACATCGAAGATTTCCTTTTAACATACAGAACGTTTCTAACGAGCCCCCTGGAAGTTGGAAATAAACTCTTGGAATGGTTCACAGTGGACAGCCTCAGAGATAAGGTTGGTTTGAGTCTGAGAGATTAGTATTTCTGGGGAAAATGACTCCAAATTGATTCCTTTTGGTGTTGCGGATAAACTGGGATTATGCTCCAGCCATTTTACATGAACTATTTGAAAGCAAAGTGTTTTTCACCAGTATCAAGAAGGTTTGTGTGTGTGTAGTGTACTGTCATAAATTCAGTATAACATTGTTTCTCTTCTGCGGAATGGTAAATACTGTTTTCTATTTAATTTAAAGATGTGAATGCCAACCTCTGAAATCCTTTTTCACTAGAAATGCAGAAAACTTGTGTTCATGATCTCTTGGACATACCACCTTCCTTTTCACAGCCGTGTTGTGCTTGTCTTCCAGCGTTTTCTGCTGCAGAACTTTTCAGTGTATTGAGCACGTTTTGTTTGAGCAGCTTATTACAAACTCTGTGCTTAAAATAAACTCTGCTCAAGACAGGTGCAGTTGATAAAAATACTTCCATAAATAGAATGAGGTTCAGCTCCACGTGACTCTATGTACATACACGTGAAAAATGTTCATGGTCTGGAACTTGTATCCATGTCCAAGTTGTTGAAAATTCCGGCAGTGAAATTCTTCGCCAGCGGTTTTATGTGTTCTATGAGCTGAAGGAAACCCAACAGACTATCGAAACGCTGTAATTTCTTTGCGTAGGAAATTGTCTGGGGTCTTTCGCTGTGGTTACTGCTTCTCTTCTTACCTTTTTCCATGCTGTGCATTTTGACAACCGCCGTTTTTTTAAGAAAAGGAAAGTAAAAAAACCACCATACAACTGTCTCAGGAAATTGTTTATTTTTAGAAGAGAAACTGCTGCAGATTAACCTTTTTTATAAGATGGATGGATAAAGTAGTCATCAGTCTGACTTTATCATGAATGATAGCATCTGTAGCATGCACAAAAGCAACCTGAAGATTTAGCTAAAAGTTCTTAAGAGAGAGCTTTTTATTATCATAATGTTCTTCTGAGAACTTTCTGTAAGGAGATCATTAGGATGCTTTAAAAAGATAAGTTTTAGAAACAGCACAAGGAAGAGTTGACTGAAGATGGATTTGTGCACCAGGAAGTACCAGGTGATTTAGCCAATTAGGTATAAAAACATTTAGTTTTTCTCTTTTTCGTTTGTTTGCACCAATAAAGCAAATGAGAAGGTGATTTCAAGTGTAAATGTCTTCTGCTTGTTCACAGATGCAGTGATCTGTCGTGTGTTCTTCTGCCATGTCCTTGTATTCTTCTTTGCTTTTAGATTAAAGCCTATAGGAGAAGAATCATAGCTACTTTTATAAATACATAATTATATTTCTTTACAGGTCACCAGAGTGGTCTTACTGTGGGTGAACAATCATTTTAATGACTTTGAAGGAGATCCTGCTATGACTCGGTTTCTGGAAGAGTTTGAAAAGAACTTGGAAGATACGGTAGGAGCAAAAAAGAACAACTGTCATACCTTCTAACATTACACATTTTCATTTTCCAGTGTTACGAGTGACTAACACATCATGGTCTGCAAGTCTAACAGTCAATAAATGGCTTTTAACATGGACATTTTCATTCTTAATTATATATTTAGATATAAAGCCCATATAATATAGTACATATGGCAGTGTTTATATATGTGTTTCTGCATGACTGCAAAAGAGGACAAGGTTTATTTAGTACGATTTGGGTGCATGGCATCAAAAGTCCTTTTTCTGGCACTTGGGGTGTTTTTCACAACTGTTTTTCCATTTCTAGTAAAAGAAACATTACGTTCCATTTTGTGTCTTCTCCCTTACAGAAAATGAAAGGACATCTCAGATTGCTGAATATTGCCTGTGCTGCCAAAGCGAAATGGAGACAAATTACCCTGCAAAAACCTTCTAGAGATTCGCCGCTGTTTTTCAACCTCCTCGGAGGCAGCGACAAGGGCTTCGGTATTTTTGTGGAGGCTGTGGAGATGGGCAGTAAAGCGGCAGAAGCTGGACTTAAGCGTGGTGACCAGGTAAAAAGAATAAAGCTCAATTAAGATATTCTGGTTCAACCAAATGTGGTCTTCTCGACAAAAAGAATATGCTCCTTACTAAAAGCATTCTATTGTGAGTGCCGCAGTTTGGTTTCAGTTTACAAGTGTTAAATGGGTTCCTGTTAAATAATTTTCAAAATATGTAAAGTATTTAAGTGTTTCAAAAACAGAAAGGGAAAAGAAACCAAGTTGTGGTTATTGTAGGAGACTTTCTGGTTGGAGATATGGTTATGTTAAAGCCATCGGCTGGTTTTGTTGGATTGATTCCCACCTCATGTGAATCATCCCAGTTCACTGGGGCTGGTGGAGACAGTTCACACCAGGTGGATCACAGAATGGGTTGGGTTGGAAGGGACCTTAAAGTCCCCCCAGTGCCACCCCCTGGCCTTGAACCCCTCCAGGGATGGAGCAGCCACAGCTTCTCTGGGCAACCTGGGCCAGGCTCTCACCACCCTCACACCAAACAAGTTTTTCCCCAGATCTCCTCTCAATCTCCCCTCTTTCATTTTAAAACCCTTCTCCCTCGTCCCATCGCTCCCCTCCCTGATCCAGAGTCCCTCCCCAGCTTTCCTGGAGCCCCTTGAGGGACTGGAAGGGGCTCCAAGGTCTCCCCGGAGCCTTCTCTTCTCCAGGCTGAACCCCCCCAACTCTCTCAGCCCCCCCTCCCAGCAGAGGGGCTCCAGCCCTCCCAGCATCTTTGATGTAATCTCAGTTCTGCTGTTCATGATCCACCATTTTTGATTTGGAGGCAGTTTCTAATTTTTACCACAGAACATACATTTGTTTAAAGCATTTCTCAGGTGGAAATGGAGGTCCTGGCTTGTTTACTGGGTATATCCTCACTGATATGATGAAAATAGTTACAAGGAATGTTTTCATTCTACAAGTGCTGTAAAGACGATATAGTAACTTCTGGAAAGTTCTTATTGTGCCTGTATTATCACCTTTATATTTGTAAGTCTGCCATAAACAGTTGTTCTCCTAATAGTCCAATTTATATTTCTTCTCAAAGATAATGGAAGTAAACGGGCAGAATTTTGAGAACATTACCTTTGCAAAAGCTCTGGAAATCCTAAGGAACAACACTCATCTCTCCATTACTGTAAAAACAAACATTTTTGGTGAGTAGACTTTATACGTGGGGTATTTTTGTTCATGTGAAGAAAAACTCCAGTCTTTTTGGCTTTAGAAGTGCAGTAAGATTCCACCTTTTCCCCCCCCGACTCGCTCTGGGAGTGCAAAGTTGTGCCCAAGTCCCCTCGTTGCGCCTCCGTTTGCTCCGAGAAGTTCTTGTGTGCCAAGGGCTGCGCGTCGGGTGGCACCAAGCCAGCGCAGCCAGCTCTTTTACTCCCCGAGAAATCCTCAAATGACTGTTTAAGCGGCTTTAGTGTCCCTTCATGCGATATGGCTGAAACACAGCCAGGGGAGCGGGGCCAAAATGGTTTTTGCCAAGAAACAGGAAAAATCCCAAACTGGGCTTTTTTTGTAAAACTTTTTATAATGGCTGCAGGAATGATAGGATAAATTGCCTTTATATCTAAAACTGAAAAGGGGATATAAAAAGCAGTATGACATATAAATGTTGGCTTTTAATTGTCAACGTGAATATAAACACATAAATACCTCTTGAAAAATCTCAGTCAAACCATCTGTTCTTTTTCCATAATCCTGTTCAGGCAAGAGAATAACCACAGCAACAGAAAGAACCGGGCGCTGCACAGGAGAGCTCCTTCCTCTGGGGCCGTGTCTGAGACCTTCCCATGGTCTCCTTTTCTTCCTCCAGTTACCAGCCCTTGCTCACTCTTGGTTTTCTTTTAAATTATGATTTTCTGTTTGTCACTGTGCCCACTGTTCTGTGGGTAAAAAATTTCAAGGTCCTAGAAGTTGCTTATTGGCATAATTAAAAAAAAAAAGCATAAAGCAGCCGCAGTAACCGGTTGGTACAGGACTAATGTGAAATCACATAAAAAAAGGCACAACTGTAACTTTTTCTTTTGTATTATAAACGTAAGCAACATACTTTTAGGAGTGCATTCTAAGCTCTTCTCTCCCTGTTGTCTGATAGAATTTCAAGGTGATGCCTCTGATGCGTTTTAATGAATCCATGTCTTGAAGCTTTTTTCAACAGTGCTACTTGCTACTCTGTCTTTTTAATTGGTGTTGACAAAGAGCAATTCCCATTCTTATGGGAAGGCTTGGAGCCTTAAATTTTATTGCATCATAGAAATACACAGTTTGGCTGGGGCTTTCTATAAAGTCCTGGTTGCCTTGCGCATAGGGGCAGTCACAGAAATTCACCCTGTGCAGTTCTGCATTCTCCCACTACCACCATGTTTTCGACAGAAAATACCGGATTTTTGACTTGAGTGATTTAAAAAGATTTTAAAAGATTTTTTGAAAAATGTAAAAAACCCAAACTTTGTATTGATAATCAAATTTGAAGATTTTGTTTTTGCCTTCAATGCGTGGGAAGAAACACGGAGAACATAAACACTTCCTTTTCCATGGAACTGTATCTTGGGATGTGTCAGTATTGGTCATGGACTGGCTGAGTGTGATAAATGCAATAGGAAATTTGATGCAGCTTCTGGACAGTGTTACTAAAAGAAAACAAAAGCTGTTTTGGAAAATATCAGTCTGTCCTGTAGCTATTCTTAAGAAAGCATCTGCATGCCGTTGCCGAAAAGACGCAGACAAGAAAGTCAATAAATACATAAAGCTAATTGCCATGAATGGAATTTTTCTTGATTTATCTATCCAGTAACGATATAGTGGGTCTGTTAAATTTGCTGTGATAGGTGCTGATTTCAAAAGTAGCTGGGAGAACTCTGCTATGCAGAATGTTTGATTGTTTTCATTGAACACTTAGGGCTTACTCTTTCTCCCAGGGTAATGAAAAGCGCAACTTAAATGGAAAAAGACCCACACTTCTAGAATCCAGTATTGCCTGGTTTGTAACTCTTTGGTTCACTTTTTCTGCAGGGATACGGGAAGAGAAAGGTTTGAGGGGGGTGGAAAAGAATTCAGTGTGAAGTTTGAAGGGTGCAACGGTAAATCACAATGACTGTATCTTCTCTTGCAGTGTTTAAGGAGCTGCTCTGCAGGATAGGGCAAGAGAAGAACGGAATCCCGCATATTCCAAAAATTGCGGAAAAGAAAAACAACCGTTATTCCATCCCAGATATGCCTGGAGATGTGGAACAGATGTTTCCCCGAGAAAAGGGAAACAAGAAAATGAAAGCAAACACTGTATCTGGTGGGAGAAACAGGATCAGGAAAATCTTAGACAAGACTCGATTCAGCATCTTGCCTCCAAAGCTGTTCAGGTTTGTCAGACTTTTGTGGTCAAACAGTAATTGTTCCATATTAAATTGTTATGTTTTATTTTCATGTTCTCTTCAATCATGTTGCTTATGGTTCTAAAAAAACTGCAACAAATCTGACCCATAAATGCAGAACAAGAACCAAAATATCTTTTCTCGCCCAGTGAATGCTTTCAAATCTGCTTTTTCTCCGTCCTTGTGTTGGAAGCCAGTCTACAACGTGTAATTAAACACCCGAGTGGCATTTTTCTCAGTTTCATTCATCCTGAGATGAATATAAGGAGTTTAACGCGCGTAATTGACCCGAGTGTGTTTTGCAGTGACGGTAGCGTGAGCCAGTCGCAGGACGACAGCATCGTGGGGACGCGGCAGTGCAGGCACAGCCTGGCCATCATGCCCATCCCGGGGACGCTCTCCTCCAGCAGCCCCGACCTGCTCCAGCCCACGACGAGCATCCTGGATTTCTCTAATCCTTCAGGTAAAACAGCGGCGTTAGCTTGATTTACGGGATGATTACAAGGCAGCTGGTTCAGGGGAAAATTACATCTTTTACCAGCATCAAACATGTCGAGGGCAGTTACCGATTTATCTTGTGGCCCCAACAGGTCCAAACTGGAGATTGCCTGAAAATCCAAACTGCCTGAATCTCTCTTGCTCTTTTGTAATGTGAAACTTAGCTTTTTTACAAAGATATGTGTTTTTCCACTTCTGAGTGTATGTGATTTACTGGAGTTTACTAGAGCTCTGCTGGAAGCAGGTTGTTCTTGGCTGCGCATTTCTCTTCCCGATACCAGTTCTCTTGGTGATTTCGTTTGTCCGTCCACCCTCTTCGAATTTACATTTCAAGCAGAAAAACTTAGGACTGCCACAGTACCAACACAGTGGTATTCAAGTTTTACAAAAATTAAGTCTATTCAACTGTATGTCTGAAAAAAATGAAAAATGCTTTGAGATGTGTAGTCTGCACGTGCTTTGCTGTTCCTGTAGGAATAGGGGTGGCTGCAGGAGGTATTTGTTGTTATCTGCAGCTGCCTGTAAACATGGCAAGTCAGAATCATGTCTCCCTATTTCAAGTGTGAGTTCTGTGCATACTTATATGTTCTGGGAAGTGCCTTTTGGCTATGACTTGGGTTTGTGTAAACTTGCAGATTTCCCCTTTAAAAGGGATGTACGGAGCTAGAACCGATCAAGTGCATAAGCATCCATTAGCAAATAAGTTCCCTTTTTGCTGCAAATCCAGGTTTGTGCTGCCTGCGTGAGAACTACACACGTGTTCTCTAAGAATCTTCATTTAATATTACACAAGTTGCTGCTCGATATGAAATGTGGCTAACTAGTCCTTCTTACCTTTAAGTTTACCATAACAAATCCGCTGTCATTTCTGAATGGCAGAGAAAAGCGGAATATTTCTGACAGTGTACTATGTGCTCTTGATAAGTTTTGTAAACATCTTGATTTGGTGTTGACGCAGTTTTTCTCTCTTTTTTTTTTTCCTGCCGGCAGCTGTTGGGTTTTACTGTAAGTATCCTGGTGTAGAGCATCCTGAAAACCTTAATATTGCATGGCTTTGCCTGTTGAACTTAACACCACCAGGCCTTGCGCTGACGTAGTGCTTAGTGTTAGGGCTGGGTGACCTTCCCTTGAATAAACCCAGCCCAGAGGTTCCCGTTACGGGCGCAGCACTGGGCTGAGCGCTGCGGGGACTTGCAGTTTATTCCCCTTTCTGCCACTGAGTGACTTCGGCCGGTCCCTTCCCTCCTCCGTGACCTTGCTTTAAAGCAATGAGGTTGCTTGACATCCCTTTTATAGAAGTTTTAGATGATAACATAGTTGGATGCTTTTATCTTCTATTGGACACTATAACTAAAACTTTGTGCATGCAAAATCCTTCTGTGTTGTAGCCACAAGCTGCATCATGCATAGGAAAAGAATTTTTATTAATGTTTACCTGCTTAAAAGCAAAGACCACGAAGATAGACACGTGCTTGTAATAGAAGTTTCCATCACCCATCACTTACAGGTTCCACTGTTTGGGTTGTATGGTGATTTTTTTTTTTCCCAAATTACCTTTCAGTTTCAATTTCATACCTTCAGTATATTCTGATTTTTAGTGAAGTTAATACTAAGATGTGGATCTTTAACTCTTCTGTTGATTTATTATGATTTTTATGAGTGCAGTCATTTCCCAAATAATTCAGCGTGGCGTTCTCACTGCCTTCACTCTGAAATGAGTACATAATATTTATTGTTCCCTTTTATTGCCCCCATTCATGTATGCATAGAGCTTTTCAAATTCAACTGCTCCCCAGCTACTGACGTGACTATTCTGGCAATGTGATAAGTCATAAGAAAGAAACTGTTGGTAGGGTTTGTTTTCAGTCAGAATTTTTTCTGATACCATCTTTCCCCTCATTTTCCAATTTATTTAAAACTGCTGTTG
>VXAK01008286.1:342194-456324 GCA_013399435.1 Arenaria interpres
AAAATTTTGGTGCAGAATCATAAATTACCTGCTTACTTTTTGCACTGAAATTCCTGCTCCTTGCCCCCAGAACACCAGTAAGTCCCGGTGCAGGTAAAGAGTAACCCCAAGGTCGCCTCCTTTAAAAGAGATCTTCATTTCTTCCTTGGGCAGTGGATTTTGATAGAGAAAAATCAATGTCTAGGCGATGGGGTAAGCAGCTCGTAAAACTGGGTGCTCAGGGGAAGGAAGCTGGAAGGACTGGGATGCACAGCCCAGCAGGACGAGTCTCCTGGGAGAAGTGGCAGATCCCCCGGGCAGAAGGACACCCTGTCCCTCCCTGTCCTGGGGCATCCCTCGGGTGGCAGCTCACACACACAAATCCACAGACTGGGGCACTTACTGCTGAGGGCATTCAAGGCTGGCGAGGGAAGCGAAGGGCTGTTTCGGAGGCTGTTGGGGTAGGATCAGCCCCTTCACTCCCCGGGAATCTCTGCTGCGGGAGTTACTGGGTTTGGAATAGCTCCAGGCTGGGGGGGCTCAGCGAGAGCCTCCCACCTTCTCAGGTCTGCCGAAAACTCGGGAAGTTTTAGTCTTCAGAGCTTGGGGAGGGGGGGAAACAGAAAACTCTGCTTCCCCGAGTTTTCAATGAGCGTGTGCTCTGACTCTTGCCGGTTTTGTTTGGGTTTTTTTTTTTTCCCCAATCAGTTTTATTTTGAAAAATCACGCCTTCTGTAATAGCCAATGGAGTGAATTATTTCCCATCATCAAGCTGTAGATTAAATATGTGTTTCTTCAGATACTTATTTCCTGCTGCAGGCTGCCTCAGTGTAAAGCTGAGTTCTCTAATGCACTTATAATACATAAAATGTGCTATAAATGAGTACACCAGCCAAAGAATTAACTGCTGGCAGCGGCTTATCTCCTTCAGGGTGAGAGAGGGAGTGTAAAAGTTTGCAGCTAGTTATGGGAGCAGCCAAATCTCCTTTCCTCTTCCAGTCCTCCCGCCCTCCACGCGTGCTCGGCGGTGGCTTCCCCTCCCTGGGAAGAGGGACCTGGCCCTCGTGTTGCTTCTGGCTGTGGCAAAGACAAAAGAGCCAAAGAAGGAACGATGCTGCCAAAGCTTTTGAGACACGCTGAGAAGGACAATCTCCAGCTCAGTCATAGATCTAGATGTCTTGTGCTTTGATTGTGGCCACAGGATAACAAGTAAATTAATTCAGTTGTGGAAATGCAGGGAGGAGAAGAGTTGTCTTTTTTTTTTTTTTCTCCCCCTCTCAAAGTTGGGAAAAAGGACTGAATATTTTAAGGAATAATTACCAAGTCCAGCATGGCTTTTTTTCTCGCTAGCTGTTTGTTTGTTTTCTGGCTATCAAACGATACAGTAAATGACCGGGTGTCTTTTCAAGGGAAGAACAACTTTGTACCTTACAGGTGCTGTTCTGTTATTTTAGATATCCCGGATCAAGTAATCAGAGTTTTCAAAGCGGATCAGCAGAGTTGCTACATCATCATCAGCAAAGACACTACAGCGAAAGAGGTGGTGAGTCACGCCGTCCACGAGTTCAACCTGACGGGAGCCCCCGAGACCTACTCCCTCTGCGAAGTCTCCGTCAGCCCCGAGGGGGTCATCAAGCAGCGGAGGCTCCCGGATCAGTTCTCCAAGTTGGCCGACAGGATTCAGCTCAATGGACGGTAATTGGGCCCTCTTTGGGGTTTCGGTTTGGATTTATTTGGTTTCTAGGATTCATACATCGGGGAGGGACGTTTTAATTAAAATAAATAGGTATCTCTTAGAGGAACGAGCAAGTGAATGGCAGGAACGTACATTTCCCTCTTTTCTTCCTTGTTTCACCTTCCTTTTCCGCACCCAAAAAGCCCCTCCCCAAATCTCCAGCCAGATTGCCTGATGACAACTAAATTTAGCAGATCAGGATAACATATATAGTGGCTTACACTTAAAAAAACTATATATTTATTCTGACACTTTCCACATGTGCTCCAGGATTAAAGCATACAATTAATTTCTTTCTCGGTGATGTCCCGTTGCAATGAACTGATACTACCCTGAGATAAATTCTTCCATCCTCATGTAAACTGTTACTAATGTTTCTGAAACGTTAAGTGCTTCATTTTTATCTGACCCGCACCAGAAGAAAGTTTATTAAGTAAAAAGTTCTTTAGTCTTCTTTGCTAGGCAACAGAGGGAATTTATGAGGAATAAACTTTTGTATATCTGAAAGGGATCTGCTTGGGACTGTGGAAATGAATTTTCCAGATACATTTTCATTTCCTGAATACTATGTGCTTCATGTAAATATTAATATGCCACACTAAATTTATATAAGAAACCACACTAGATTTGTGTAAGAAACGGAGAAGTACATTAGCAAGGGATTTCTCAGGACTAATGTGTATTTAAAATGTTATTTCACTGTTGAATTTACAAATGGAAAAGTAACGGACCCTTTTCTGAAGGTGAAAGCTACGGCGTGTTGAAGTATAGAGTGCAGAAAATATTAACAAAGAGGTAGATTAAAACAGCTTTTGATTTTTTTTTTTTTTAAGATTTTTTTTTTAATTTATTTCAGTGTAATGATGGTATTTCATAGTAGCTGAAGCGCAAGGTTTTGCTGTCCCTTCTTGCCCCTTCCTCGGTGTTGTCAACAGTAACACGGGAAGACTCTCACGTCGACGCCCCGCGGTGTCGGTAGAGTCTGCGTTGAGCAGAGTAGTTCAATGTCTTTGTGTTCACAGATCTCTGAAGAGCATCTCTAACGTTTTACTGCAACTCGATTATCCTCTAGGTATTATCTGAAAAACAATATGGAGACAGAGACCTTGTGTTCAGACGAGGACGCTCAAGAGCTGCTGAGGGAAAGCCAAATTTCCCTCCTACAGCTGAGCACCATCGAGGTCGCCACTCAGCTTTCCATGAGGGACTTTGAATTATTCCGCAATATTGAGCCCACGGAATACATCGATGACCTTTATAAGCTGGACTCCAAAACAGGAAACGCTCACCTGAAACAGTTTGAGGATGTCATCAACCAGGAGACGTTCTGGGTTGCCATGGAAATTTTAGCCGAGCCCAACCAACTCAAAAGAATGAAGATCATTAAGCATTTCATTAAAATCGCCCTCCACTGTCGAGAATGCAAGAACTTCAATTCCATGTTCGCAGTTATAAGGTAAAATGCTTCCCGTTTGTCCGATCTGATTTGTGCTGGCAAAGGCAATTCTGTTCATCTCAGCGGAATGAAAAGCAACAGGTGTCTCCTGGGCAGATCACCGCTGGTGCCGGTGGTTTTAAGGGAATTACCAAGCTTTTCAGGAGCCAGACTGTACAAAGAGGTGTTTTTTATCGCTGCCGTCTTTGCCTTCCTCAGCCTCAGAAGTTCAGTCTTATTGCAGTGGGTGATGTGACCGTCTCTTCTCTAACTGTTCCCTGGTGGGAAAGAGGAGATTTGGACAAAAGCTCTGTTTGATTAATGAACTTCAGAAACCTGCCTGAACATCGCTGGCATTTGCTGCGATTCTGGCACCCAATTTCTTTTCTTTTTTTTTCAGTCATTGTTACTTTTTCAGTGTGCACTGAGTCAGGTCTGCGATGATGAGATTACTTTATTTCTTCTTTTCATCGTGAGGACTTCCTCAAATCAGTCTTGTTTTAGTTTAATTTTCCTTTTCATTCTTTCCTGTCATCTACTTGCTTCTCTGTTTTTTTTCTCTCTTCATTTGCACATTTGCACTTTCTCTACCAATTTATACTAGATGCTACGACTTAAACAGTGTGAGTTCAGCATTTCCTTTACTTGCATTTATGTTATACCCAGGTTTTACTTTTTTTTTTAGGAAAAAAAAAAGCACTGTGATTCATCAGACAAAGATCTGGATTCGTGCTGTATCCCAGCATCAGCACTATCTTTGAAAATGCTATTTTTGAATAGCTTTTTCCACATCTAGCCAGTTTATCAAAAGTTGTTGGCTTCTGCTTAGTTGCACATTAAAGAATTCATGAATTTCCTTATAGGATACTTGGGGCTGTGGCTACTCATCACGTGGTGAACACACATGTGGATACTGAATCTAATTTCCATATTCTCCTCCGTGATTTCTCATGGTTTATTGTGGGTGGAGAAATGATTCTTCCTACTTCTCAGTTAAGTCTAATGGGGCCATGACTGAAGTGGTCTTTGATCCAAGAAATAAAAAAGCAGCAAATAAATTAGCTTTTGTTTCACCCTTAGTTCCAGAGGGATATGTTTCTGTTAGCGTATGCCGCAGGGGTTCTCTTTCACTGCGTATCGATATGATGCCGTATGTTTCGTGAAACGGGAGGATCACCAGCCTCATGGAGCACGGGAAGGAGGAGCTGCCTGGTGGCGTTTGTTTCATTTTTCACCTGAAAGAAGGCTTTGTGCTTTGACAATAGCATGGAGAGAAATCTGTAATAAAAAAATAAAGAGAAAATAAGCTTTTCAAGCTTTGAAAATGAGGGGGGAAAAAATCTTTTACAGTGGCAAATTGGATAATTTTTGGATTTATTAGTGAAGAACAGGACTTTCCAGTTCTGCAGCTACAAGGACTCTACAATCATTGCAAAATTTCTTGAGCACAATTGGTGACAAATTATGATTGGGAGGGTGGGTATATTTCATTTTTAATTTTTTTTTTAATCGCAGCCAACTAATTGTGGATATAGTTTTCCTTACTGAGAACGAGGGCACAATAACAAGCTTTAGCACATTTCTGCTTCTAATTCCTCAGTCTGTTGGTGCTCGTTTACAAACGCTCCAAACGTATTCCTCTTAAATCTTGTGCTTTCCCTCGGGATACTCCCTGCGCTCTTCTCGCTGCTGTAGCCAGGTATTCATTCACCTCATTCGCTCCTCACCCTTTTTTGTCCTTATTGTGGGGTACGTTTTTACAGGAGAAGCAGCGATTCTTAAATTCACTGGGCAGCAGGGCTGTGTTACAGAGAGGTTCTTTCGGCAGGCTGGTGGGGAATCGGTACCTTGTGGATAGGAAGCAGTCGTGCTTTTTACAGTTCTCTCTTCCACATGCCGAGAGGAGTGAACAGCAGAGATTTCTCGTGATGAGCTTGCAGCCTGGTGCTCGCCCAGCTTTCCGGTTCACCTTCTGAAAGCTATTTTTAATCCTTAAAACAAAACCCCAACCCTTTACTTTGTTATGGAAGGGGGCGATTCCGGTCACAGCTAATAATGAAGCGTATCTCCCTTGCAGCGGGTTAAATCTAGCGCCGGTAGCACGTCTCAGAGGCACCTGGGAAAAGTTACCGAGCAAGTACGAAAAGCACCTCAGAGACCTTCAGGATCTCTTTGATCCATCTCGAAACATGGCAAAATACCGCAACATCCTCAGCAGCCAGAGCATGCAGCCTCCCATCATTCCGCTTTTTCCCGTTGTCAAGAAGGATATCACCTTTCTGCATGAAGGTAACGTCAGACATAGAGAAATACTAAACTAAGAATTGAATATACTTTAGCCCTTTCTTCAGTGCTCTGTGATTCAACAGTTGTCTAAAAGAAGCTGCCACCAGTGGGATGCATTTCATGCATCCTTTGTAGGAGGAAAATAAAACAGAACTCTGAATGCGTGGTCTTAGACGGAACTTAAGAATTAAATGCATATTTTTAATGCTTTAAAAGCACTGCTTAATCTTTGTCAGCCGTCCTGAGGTTTAGGACGGAGGAGTAGGTGAGTGTGAACTGGTAGTTACACTACTTCAAATCTATTTCTCTTACAACAATTTGTTGCTGCGATGTTTCTAGGCTTTCGTTCCGTGTTGTGGCTTTCAGACAGCTTCGATGATCCAACACCTCCTACTCCTGCTTTCAGCATTTTCAAGGGGTTTTGTTTAAACATTTCAATTTCTTTTTTTTTCCCTTTTGCGCAACGTTCTGTTCAGGCCTTAAGCGTTTCCAAAATATGCCCAATTCTTGGTTGTGGTGTTTCAGAACTATTTGAACTACTTTCAGAATGTGAGCGCTGTTGATGTCAGTTCTGTGTTTGTATTATTTTAACATCTATGCCAATGAATTTGGAGATAGTTCACTTTCCTCCTCCTAAGTCCTGTTACTCTAGAAATAGATGAACAAGAGCAATGCTGGGTAGTCTGGGCCTGATTGTCATTTGTGCTTTGCCAGAGTTTCCTATTTTCTTCCTAGTTTGATTTAAGTTTTGTTGATGGAGAGGCAGGCGGGAAGAAGGGTAATTTGAGGGACTTAGAACGACATTGCTCATTTAAAAGAAGTATTTCTTATTTTTTCTTTTTATATGCATGTTTGGATTATGCAGGAAATGACTCGAAGGTGGATGGCCTGGTAAATTTTGAGAAACTTCGAATGATTGCCAAAGAAATTCGCCAAGTTGTCCGAATGACCTCAGCAAACATGGATCCGGCCGTGATGTTCAGACAAAGGTGTGCACTTTAGAAAGCCAGTAGGACCGAGGGTGTCTCGAGGGTCGGGAGCTGGGGCTGTGTGTGCATCACTACATTAATATCTCATCGTGTGACTCTACCGTTGACATTTGTCATCAGAATCACAATCTCCATCAAATTATGGCAGTGCAGTAGGTGCTTCCAAGACCTGCTTTTAATGACCACTAAACCAGTTTGTTCTCTTTAAAAAAGAAAAGAAGTGTAGGCTCTAATTTTAATGATTCCAATTTAAGCTAAATGAAATGTTAGTAGAGTTCTAGGAGAGGTATAATATTAGAGAGTGCAAAAAAGCACCTAAATCACCCATCTATAAACCTGAAATGTTGCTTCAAGGCAAAACTCCACTGATAATATATTAAAACCAAACAAAATATATTTTTTATTTGTTCTAAGCACACTTGCTCCACTGATGTAACTCGATGATCTTTAAGGTCCCTTGCAACTCTAACCATTCTATGATTTGATATGTTCAGGCTCTAAGCAGGTGGAGGGTGTTTTCTTCTTTTATTTTTTCTTTATTTTTTTTCTTTTCTGATGCAGAATATCACAGAATATTCTCTGTGTTAGCAAACTGCAGAATAAAAGCACTACACCTTCTAGTCTGGTGCTCTTTAGCTCCAGATTCTATTTAGTGGAACTAAATAATTTCCTGCATCTGTTTGCTTCCCACTGACTGAAAGCCTCGGCGACTCCGTCGTGTCCGTGCAGGGTCCTGGTGCCCGGAGATCCCTGCGAGGAGGGTTTGGTTGCCCTCTCCTTACACTCTTAGTTTGCCCCTCAGGGGCCAGAAAACAACCCCATAGGATACAGTTCAGGGGGGAAATTGGTGACAAGATTTAGTTAGATCTGTGCAGTGTAAGGAAATAGTGTGGATATGGCAGGATACGGGGTGTATAGGCAGTTTGTAAGTGTTGGGTTGTTATAGATGTATTTAAGGATAGAAGAGCATAGAGATTTGGTTCCCTGTGGCCGTCCGGCAGTCAGGAAATTGGTCCGGTTGAGTTTTGAGACAAAAATATCAGATCCCTTGTTAGCATTTTAAGATGGATTGCTTTCAAAGTGGACATTCACCTTCATACTACCAGAATTAGCAAAATTTCCTTTTTACCATGAAGTTATAAATCTACTTATTGATAACTTACAACTGCTTTTCAGAAACTTTGAAATCAGTTTATACACAAATTTCCCTGATGCCCCACACACTTTCTAGAACCTAAAGAAGTCGCATCATTAAATAAATTTAATAGTAATTACTTACCTTCAGTAGTTTGTCAGAATTACAGAACACATTTTAATGACCATAGTTTAAAATATACCCACTGATGTAAAATGCTCAGGCGTCTAATATTAGAGATAGTGCCAAAGATTAAAAGAAAATAATTCCGTGTTTTCACATCATTTCCATTCATTTTCATTGCCTCTGGTGTTTGATCTATCAGTTTTTGTTATGAAGCACCAATAAATGCTTTTGAAGAAGATTAAAAATGAGCAAGAGAAGATGTTTGTTGGTGGTTACATGAGGCTCGCCGGCAAGTTCATTACTGATTAATAGAGAGTATCTAATTTTAAAGCATGTATTTGGGAACTGGCTTGTTTTCCAGCGAGCAATCAAGAGAGAACAACATCAGAAACGTGAATACTGATGATGATTTCTCACACGCTTAGTGCAGTCCTACTGCAAAGAATAAATTAATGTAATCACACTTGGTGCGATACGAATAAGTTAAACCAGTTTTCACTCCCTCCATCAAAATTGATTTTGACTTATGGGAAGCACTTAACAGACCAATTTAATGCGAGTTTGCTGTTTAAATTCATAGGTTTAAACTTAAAAATAAAAAACTGATAGATGTTCTTCCATGTTAAAAGTATTTGAGCAAGTCCTGCCCTCACATTCCATTAAAACATTGTGTTATTGTTTGAGAAGAATTTTGCTGTATAGAAATTTTTTCTTTTCTGTTCTTTCCTGTCTACATCTTTCTTCCTGACTCTCAACTGTTTTATTTTTTCCTGTGCTTTTCTGTTCAAATACATGCTTCAATGTATATGGCTCTTGCTTACAGGAAGAAGAGGTGGAGAAGTTTGGGGTAAGTGTAGAGATGAATGCAACTAAGATTAAATAAAGATTATGCAACTCTTAACATCCTGCATCCTCCTCGTTAGTGCATGCATCTGAAATACAGCATGCATTTTTATTAACCCTGCAATACGTATTTTTTGGAAAACAGGAATAAGGGGTTACAGCCAACGTTGTACTGCGGCTGTAAGAGTTCTGAGTTGCTTTTCTGTAAAACTCAATTGTTTGAGTTTTAGCTTTATGCATAAAAAAAACCCCTGCTGTGCAGTTATATTGGAAGGCAAACTGTTTTGGGAAACAAATAACTTACTTTTTAACATGTGAGAGAAAAGTTTAAGCTGTGGTGCATTTTAAACCATAAGGATGCATTGAATTGTGATAACGGTACAGTCATTTCCCCTCTGAGGTTCGAGTTCAAGCTTTGATGTATTTATTTTTAGTGTATTTTTTAAATGTATGTCACACTTCATACACCAGAACCATCATTGATTTCACTGGGAAGCCTCATGCAAGGACTGAATACTGAAATGACTATAAGGAGAGTGCTAAGATTGGCTGCTGAAATTCCTGACCGACATGTACATCAGTGATTTTAAGATAACATTTTGGCCATATTTTATGTGGGTTTATGTGTATTTTTTGCCCATAAACTGTTACCTGTGTACCTGAGCCGATGTGCACTTTGAAACTCTACTTCTTTTCCTGCTGTGGGCATCTGGTTTAAAACCAGTTGTACATCATCATGTCAACACTTGGCATAGAGGATGGAGGCAGGATGGGTTTGTAAGTGTTGGGTTGATGGTTGGATTCAATGGTCTGAAAGGTTGTGTCCGACCAAGGCAATTCCATGATTCCATGCTCTGGATGCTCTGCCCTCCCTACAATTGCTCTGCGAGTCAAGGGGGAGCCTGGGGTGGCCACGGGGTTTGTCATCGAAGAGTCTCCAGGCATTTCTGTGTCCCCAACAGGGATGGGAGAAGTCCAGGACTTGTGCTGGACAGACTGGGGAGGACAAGTTGGAATCCCCAATGTCCCCTTGTGGCAGGAGAGCTCAGCTGGCAGCAGTTGGGGGTCAGTGATCAGCCCCACACAGGGCAGCTCATGGCGGGGAACACCGAGGACCCAACTGGGGCCACCAAAATTGCCAACCCTTGGGATTGCTGTGAGCACAAGTGAATTTTAAAAAAATAATTTTTAAAGGAAATTGAATTAAATTGCCTTAAAAAGTCAAGTCCAAATTTAAAACAGTGTATGCATGAGCAATACAATATTTTTATCATTAAAAATAAACATAATGTAGTTTCCTGTTTCATTGCATAATAGGTATTGGCTTCGGTCTTACCCATAGGAGACAAGAGCACCCCTGGGTTAGAACAGGAGTGAACAGTCCCTCGTGCCTTGTGTTGCTCTTTGCCCATAGTAGCATTACTTTTGTATTTAATTAAGCTATACATTTATGCCAGCTTAAATTGATGTATTTGACATCTTTGAAAATGTTGCCGTCAGCTGTTTCCCACCATTTCTTATTTTTTAAGCTCAGTGTGTTCGATTCCTTAGGCTTCCCCAAGTGCTGTGTTTCATTCTGACTCTTTTGGCCGTTACGGCTCTTCTGTGCTGGAGATTGTTTATTCTGCCACTGGGATTCTGTAAACGCACCCAAGATCTTGATAAACATCTTTACAAATAATTTAGCCTTTTAAAATAAAGTTATTCCTCTGAATGTTTTAAAAACCCCACAAAGAAATAACTTTGAACAGCTTTATTGACTCTCTCCATTAGAATTTATGTATAAGACATTTATTAAAAAATGGGTGAGGAGTGGTGTAGCTGTAGGATTTTTGAGAGTTGAAATAGGTGATTTGTGTATTTAAAGTATCCCAAGATGAGTTGCTTGGTCGCTAATTGAGTGTGGGCAGGAGTGACTGTCAGGGAGAGGAACGGATGTGTGTGAACCATTTGGGGATTATTTATTTTTCATCAATTGCTGATAGAAGGGGCAGCTCAAAATTAGGAGCGCTGAGGAGCATCATCTTTCCTAGATACAGCTCTGGGCATCTGTGTATGATCACTGACTTCCTCACCTCTGTGGGGATACATTTTCTTTTTTTGCAATGAGCTGCTCTTCTGTGATTGTTTCTACTTAATTGGAGAAAGAAGTTAAGTGCGTAATACAATGTACTTTGCATATTTAATTTCTCCCCTTATTTAAACATTGTGAGAAGCTCAGTTTTTAAGAGGATTACGATAGTCGCTCACTTCTGTGCTCAGCTGAATTGCTGAAGTTTGTCATAAGCCTGATGCAAACAGTGAGTACCAAATGCCTTAAAGAAACAAAGTTAGCAGGTGTGCCCCACTCTGACACTGAAATAGCTTGGGGTTTGCAGAACGAGATGAAATGGGTACTTTACGCAGCGTTGCGCCTCATTTTTGCCAGTTCCACACTTCCATACGCAATCCTTCTCTAGACTGAAATTGCTGCTATCAATTTTGCAGGAATATTTTAAGACAAGTGTTGTTTTAATGCTGTTCATCTCTTTTAACTCATTTGCATCAGCATGCACTAGCCCTAACTGAAGATTATTGGTATTAATCTGCTTTGCCGTGTGCTACGGTAGCTCCTCGTTGCTGTTGAGAACTAAACATTTACTGCTTTGCTCTTCTCTTTTCTAGGTCTCTGAGCCAGGGCAGCACAAACTCGAACATGCTGGATGTGCAGGGAGGTGCTCACAAAAAACGTGCCCGTCGCAGCTCGCTCCTGAACGCCAAGAAGCTCTATGAGGATGCCCAGATGGCCAGGAAGGTGAAGCAGTACTTGTCCAACCTGAACGTAGAGACGGACGAAGAGAAGATCCAAATATTGTCGCTTCAGTGTGAGCCTGCATACAGCACCCGTAAGTACCATGACCTAGATTTTTTTTAATAATGTTTATACAAATCTTATTCCTCTCATTTAAGATAGAATCCTAGAATTACCTAGGTTGGAAGGGACTTTAAGATGATCTAGTCCAACCAACAACATAACTCTGATAGAAAACCATCACTAAGCCATGTCACTCAGCACTATATCAACCCGTCTCTTAAATCCCTCCAGGGATGGTGCCTCAACCACTGCCCTGGGCAGCCCATTCCAAGGCTTAATAACCCTTTCCGTGTCACAATTTTTCCTAAAATCCATCCTAAACCTCCCCTGGTGCAACTTGAGGCCGTTTCCTCTTGTCCCATCGCCTGTTCCTTGGGAGAAGAGACCGACCCCCCCTGGCTACACCCTCCTTTCAGGGAGTTGGAGAGAGCGAGAAGGTCTCCCCTCAGCCTCCTTTTCTCCAGGCTGAACACCCCCAGCTCCCTCAGCCTCTCCTCACAAGACTTGTGCTCCAAACCCCTCACCAGCTCTGTTGTCCTTCTGTGGACCCGCTCCAGCCCCTCAGTGTCTTTCCTGGTGTGAGGGGCCAAAAACTGGACACAGTCCTTGAGGTGACGCCTCCCCAGCGCCCAGTACAGGGGGATGATCTTTCTCTTCTCCCTTGTTTGTCAATTCACGTACTGACAACTTCAACAAGCCAGCATTTACCTTCTGATCTTGGTTGAGCTCAGAAAAACGTCAGTGATGTTTTCTTTTTTGACCTATAGCTCTTAAACTGTGTGTCTTTTCATCAGTCTGGAAGGAAATTCAATAGCACATTAGCTGCGTTCTCGTCCTGCTGTCCTTGTGCAGAATTAGGAAGGATAAAAGTAACGCTTACCATATGAACAGCCAGAAAATGAAAAGAGACAAAATCAATATAGAAACTGCAATGGATTACAGCTTCGAATAAACGAAGATTGTTGAGAAGGAGAAGTCAGGTCAATATTGACTGGTGGGATTGACGTGGTTTGACAGTCAAAAATTGAGGGCTACAGCCAGGACAGTTCTCATAATTTGAACTCCTGTGCGACTGTCTGACTAAACAACCTGGTATCTGACCTGCTGCCTTACACACTTCAGTGAATTCTTACTTAAAAATGAGAAATGGTAATTGCATTTTATTGTGATTCTTAGAAATTTTCACTTGCTTGAAAGGTAGATCTGTTTCAAACTGGAAGAGTAGCAACTGTGCTAATCAAGATAGTATTTCATGCTTGTCTGTTGTCCAAATGCCTGTCTCCAGATGAGACTTTTTTTGTCCTCAAATACCATTTTTGTCTCTGAGGAGGTAAGTTAAAAGCGTGACTGGGAGATGGAAAGAGCTTAAAATTTTATCTTCAAGATGCCATTGTTCAATATTAGGAACGCAAATCCTTGTTATTTCCTAAGGTGCCTTCCTATGCAAAATTTGGTAACATTTCCTTTTAAATAGCACTGACAGAGCAATCCTGCAAATGGCCATCTTTGACTCCCTTTTTAAACGTATTCACGCTGGCCCCGTGCATGAGGGTGCCAGAAATCACAGATAACTCTGAATAGAAAAATGCAGGGCATCCCACATCACTGGGTGAGGTGTCCTGCTCGTGCTGCGCTCAGCCAGGTATGAAATAGCCCAAAATGCTTCTACTTGGGGGTAACACCAGTGTGGGTTTTGTGCTTTACTCCCCTGCTGAAACAATGAATTAAAGCATGTCAGGATGAAGGCTGGAGAGAAGATCTATGTGCAAACACAACAGGTGGCCGTTCTGTGCCCAGGAGACAAACATAAATGCTATGAGGTTGTTTTTTCAATTGTTTTAAATAAATCATTGAAAATCTTGTTTGCACAGTGCTAGCCGTGGATATTTGGAAGTAAAAATAGGGAATACGTACTGACTGTTTTACTCCACGAAGTCAAGCAAATCAAGTCCTTTTTTTCTTAAACATCGAAAAAAGAAAATGAAGGTTAAGTAGATATACAAATAAATATAGAGTGGCATATTATAATATATATATCTTTTTAGAAAAACTGGGGGGGGAAAAAACCCAAAAAACGGAGGTAATTGATCTGAGATTATACTCGTTGAACATAAAGTCTCTTACCTTGGTGGTAAGATGCTCCTGGCCTTGCTCGCAGAAGGAACGAGCAGCAGTAGCAGCACACTCCAGACTTTTCCAAGGGAATTTCAGGAGAAGTCAAGGTGGCCTTAACTTCAGAGTTTGCTAATCACTGTGTGATTAGAGTCAAAACTGAATCGGGGCCCTGTGTTGTAAATCAATTGTGCCACCTAGTGAAAGGTTTGATGCCCATCGCAAAACATCTCCCTTCTCCCGTCGGTGCCATTACGTCATTTTCCAGGAGATGCTGTTGTGCTTTTGTACCTTATAGACAAACATCTAAAATATGGACTTTAATTGTGGTAAAAATAAATCACTTTTTTTTTTTTCCTTTGATGAAGCACCTCTTCCAGGCTTTATAGAGTTTAGATTTTTTTTTTAATGCTATTTCAGCTGATAAATCTCTTCAGTGTAACAAAGTTGGTGTGTTTGGAATAGAAAGGGTTTCAAATATATCTTACCTGCTTCACACCGTGGCTGCTTTGTCTGGATGGTTGTACTGGGAATGGCTGTAATAATCCTGCAGTTCAAAGCGCAAGATATTTATATGTAATTTTTCCATAACAGTGACAAAGAATTTAAGCGAGAGAAGAGGAGGGAAATCCTCCGAAATGTCTCCAGTACCCATGAGGTCCATTGGCCAAACCGCTAAAGCCCATCAGCATCAACAAAACAGGATGAGCCAAGTCCTTCAGGTTCCGACCGTGAATTTATACCCCAGTAGGAAAAAGGGCCTGACAAAGGATCATGTCACCTTCAGTGAGTATCCTCCGTTCACCTCTCTGGATTTTATAGATTAAATAAATAAAAGGGAGGAGCTGTTTGTAGCTGGATTATTTGAGATACCATCATGCTTTGTTTACTTCCTTCACTTTAAAATAGCTGAAGTGAATTGCTGTCTTCTAAGAGGGCGTGCTGTTTCCTTAGTCATTTGCACAATCTTTAATACCTTTTCTTAGAACAGTTAATGGGAAGGTGCTGTATCCAGATATGCCCTTGCTTTGTCACTTTTTTTTTTCCCCATTGAACTAAAGAACTTAATATCTCCCCTTAACTTAATATTTCTCCGTAACTAAAGATCTTAATATCTCTCTCTTGAACAGGTCAGATGAACCGCGTTAAGTCTTTTATTGTGCATTTCTGCATTCTAGAGGGATTTTGCACAAACAGAGCAGAACAACGTTGCTTCTTTCTTTTCATGACAAAATGAAGTAGTAAATATTTAGGTGAAATCATTGAAACAAATCACAGACATTTAATATTTTAACCTCTGGAACACCATTATAACAACATTATTGTCAAACAGAGCAACATATGCTATTAGTCGCTCCTACTGAGCATCAGGGGTTTTTTTGCCTCTGAATTTGCTCGTTGCAAGGCAGTATTATGTATTAAAATGCTTTTGACCTATTTGCATTACTACTGTGTCGTTTGAAAGCTACAATTGTGGGTTATTAAAGTTAGTTGCAGTCAGTAAATGATATGAAATGATGCTCTGACATGTTGAGCATCAATATCCATTAAAGTAGCTTCAGAAAACAGCGTATTACAGCATAAAAATGGTGTTTCCAGTTAGTATTTATTTCAAGTCTCCTCTTAAAAGCCATGATCTGTTCCAGAAGCTCTGCTGAGACGTATTTCTTCATTCCCGTGTGTTACGTGATCAGTGTTGACCTAACAACCTTTTGAGAACTTAACTCCTCAGCGCTGTGTCCTCTGCAGGGTGGTCTAACAGTGAACATGAAGTACCAAATCATGAGTTTGCGAAGTCCAGCGGTAAACTGGTTTTGCTGAACTTGTCTGTATAGTGCCTGTGAGCGCTGACCTGAGAACTCCTGATTGTGAAGATCTTGAACTGACTTGTTGGCGATGACACAAATTGTTTTTAGCACTGTCCCAACAGTGTCACGGGCAAGGGTTTTCTCCAGGCTTTATATGTCATGCGGTTTTTGCCAAAACCATAACCAGTGTTATCTGTTGCAATGGTTCTGATTGTGACCTGGGTGTTTCAACCCTTCAGCAGTGGTCACTGCTGATCTGCTCTAAGTTTGAAAAGGGGACTGTTTCCGCATGCAGAATTCATCTGAGCATCTGCTCCTCCCTTCGCTGAATACCCCAGGGATTGTTCAATGAGGTGCTAATTTGTAGTTTAAGCAGAATAATATGGAGTAAATGATTCTGTTGTATCCGTAGGTACAGGCTCCCCACAGAAGTCATTGAGCTTGTCCGAGGAAGTAAGTAGTAAGAAACAAACAGATGACACCATGTCCACGGCATCTTCTTTGCACTCCAGCCCACCTGCTTCTCCTCAGGGCTCTCCACGCAAAGGTAGGTGTCCTGGGGGAATGTTCCCAGGGTCTGTGGTCAGCATCTGTCTCGGGAACCTCGTGCCTCTCTTGTACTAAAACCAGGGTGGGCGGTGGCAGGAATATTTGTCGACAACGACACGTAAGAGAGGTAGTAGTTTAGAATATTCGTGTCAAGGATAGAATCATGTCTCTCTATGAATAGAATCAAGGAATGGTTTGGGTTGGAAGGGACTTTAAAGACCATCCAGTGCCACCCCCTGCCCTGGGCAGGGACACCTCCCACCAGCCCAGGTTGCTCCAAGCCCCCTCCAACCTGCCCTTGAACCCCTCCAGGGATGGGGGCAGCCACAGCTTCTCGGGGCAACCTGGGCCAGGCTCTCACCACCCTCACACCAAACAAGTTCTTCCCCACATCTCAGCTCCATCTCCCCTCTTTCAGTTTTAAATAGACATAGTTTTTCAACGTATTTATGTGTTTTGGCCTTAAGTCATTTACTGTTTAAAAAGGGAAACAATTGTCTCCTTAAAAAACGCTTAAATGCCTCAGACAAAATTCCCGATGAATGTTAAGCGCTGCCGCCCCCCCGAGTATCAGATGTAGGTGGCCGGTTACATGAATAGGATTCACAAACCTGGGGTTTTCTTGAAGACAACGGTGTTGCACAAAAATGGTGGCTGTTGAGACCTTTTCCCTGAGGTAGCTGGAATTCCAGGTGATTAGATGGAGCCGGCGATAACTCATAGTTCTCCAGAGAGATGGTTTGATAAAGCTGCAACTTAGTGCATCCATCTAAGTCCTCAAGTCACTATTCATAATTTTTGTTCTTGTGCACAGGGCTTTGTATACACCCCTGTCTATCATGATGCCCTGAGAATCCCTTTATTTTTGATGTCTTCGTCTTAAAAGACCTGCATCCCTTCAGCATTAGTCCTCCTTGGATGGGTATTCAGTTGAAATCTCTAACCACCAGTTTGTAGTCAGCCAGTGCGGTCCCTGTCGGATGGTGTAAGGCGTTTCTCCCTCCCTTCTCTGCTGCTTCTGCCTCACCAACAGCCCAAAGCCACCGGGATGGCATGGCAATGGCATGGCATGGTGACTTCCTGCATCTTCTCACCCTTCTCAGTGGGAGATCGTGCTGGTCTGCCCACTGCTGCCTTCACGAGATACCCTTTCCTTTAGGAGAATGCCACCTATTTTACTTCAACACAGCATATGTACGAGGAGCTTAATTATTCGGGTTGCCAAACTTAGCTCCACTGAGATTTTTTTTGAGCGTCGCTTATAAACAAGTTATTTTTGTTAACTTTCATCTGGTTCTTTGAAAATAATATTTTGTTTCTTTGGGGTGATTTCATTAATTCAACTTGCTTTCGGCATATTTTTAGCACGGATCTAGTTTGATTGAGGCGCTCCCTACCCTGTTGTACGTGGAGTGCCAACAGCTCATTGAACTAAAATTAGGTGCTTCACAGACAGCAGAAAGACATAATTTTAGGCATGAACACGTTCCACTTAATCTTAGATGTCATTTTCTTTTGAGCTGTACCCAAGTGATATGCAAATAGGGCTGAAGAAAAAAACGTTTTAAAATCAGGACGTTGTTTGTGCTGTTACTCGTCTCGTCGCTTACCGCGATGTGCCTCTGTGTTCCTCATTGCAGTTGGTAACATCCAAAGGGCGGACAACTGCAGTCAGATGAATCTCTCTGGCTCTTCCTCATCGCTCGCCAGTGAAACCAGCAACAAGAACAGCGGACAACGCAGCTACGGAATAGGTGGGGCTTATTTGCAAAAGAGAATTTGGATGATTGTCAAAGCCAGAGACAGTTCTGACCTGAGTGAGAAGGGAGAAAGAGAGGATGAGAGTGAAAAGGCAGAAGCTGAGCGTGAGCGCAGGAAAACCAAGGGATCCCCGTTTAGAAGACTTAGGGAAAGAAGCTTCTCCAGGGAAAGAACAGCTTTTACTGCAAAAAGGAAAGCAGAGCACGTTGAGGCCTCAGAAGGGAGTGAGAACCAACAGGAGAAGGACAGTGATGCTCTGAGTACAACAAGTATCTATAGCAACAGCAGTCTGTGGACATCTTACTGCCTGTGCGTGAAGTCTAGAAGGAGAAGGAAGACACTGTGATGTATTTTTAGAAGAAAGACTGTGATGTCCACTTTGTGTCAGATATACTGATTTATATAAGTTATTTTAGCATTATTCATGTACATGTTTAAGCTGTTTAATGTGCTTTCCTTCCAGATATTTGTGTCAGTTATATATAGCTAGTCACCTTTACAGTGCAGTGAAGACAATAATGTGAAGTTTAGAAAATCAAGGAGCAGGTACAGTGGCAGTTCTGGTGCTTAGTGTTTCACAGGTGCCAATGAAACAGTAAGTTCAGCAACGTTCTCCTCGTTAGACTCCAGGTAGTCCCTCATAAGATGTAAATCGGATACTCACTTCCAGCATTGGTGTATATTTGTATTGCTCACATCTTCTGCTAACCTTTTTGGCCCAGAAAAAATAGCATTTAGTCTGTTTCTATCCATGTGCTGTTATTGAATGACTCAGCTCTCAGAGAGTGTTAATCTCTTTAATGAAGAGGAGCCCTTTTGGTCTCCAGATCTTTGACGTTCTTGAAGAAGGATGTCTTAAAATTAAGACACGCTGTGAGAACATTTCTTACTGCAGTACAGTTGTGTTAATTTTAAGGAGCCCACTAGACAAAGTAAAGAATATGAGGTATTAATGAGGTCACAGGAAAGGAAACGGAAGTTTAATCTTAAAAATGCTGGTCTGCAATACTGGTATTTAACGCTCAGATTTGCTCTTAAAATCTCACAGTAATAATCAAGCTGAAGCTGCGAAAGCTCTCAAGTGATGAGCTCTGCGCTCAGCGGCACGTATTCCAGTGGCTCCAGATGCCACGTTGTATGACCTCTGTGTTTTGTACGGATTTCGTGGCATCAGTCTTCGGTATTGCGTTGTGTGTGTCACTGACGTGGCTTTCACACTGCCTGGGCATCTCACGTTTTCACCTAATTGATGTAAATATATGGCAGTCCAGCTCAAAGACACATGTGGGTAGAAATAAAGAGAGAAATCGAGTGATTGGCAGGAATTTGGGGGGAAAAATGCTTATCTGAGGACTGTGTCAACAGTGTATTAATATGGTCTCCTGCAAAGAAAGGCCACCACGTTTTGATTAATTTACAGATGCTCATTTACCTATACATGAAGCAGTTGATGATCCTGTATTTTCAAATAAAGGTTCTAGTTTTGTAATTTTATGCACAGAATGTAAGACACATCATAGACTGCTTTCTCCTGGTGAGGACAGGATGCATTTCCTGACACGCAGTGGATTTGTTACAGAGGAACCCACTGGGAACTTAAAGAAAATAAATGAATAAATTAAAGAAGCCCAAACTGACACCACAGGCATTAATCCAAGGCCTTTTGCCTTCAGATAAAGGGGAACAAACCACAGCTGTGGGTCAGAGAGCTAATGGAGGCAAAATGTTTTGGGTTGTTTGTTTTTTTTAATTTAAAAAAACCCACCAAACCAATTTAACAGACACCTCCTGATTTTGTTGCCTGACAGCACAAGAGAATGAACTTTGGTCTGCCCCTAAGACGGTGCAGGGACTTATCTAAGGAGAGGAACAGTCCAGGGAGCTTGAAGTCTGAACATCTTCAATTTGCTGCAGCCGCTGAAGGCACATAAGTCTGTGGGACGTGCTGGGACTCACCCCAGGGTACTGACAGGGTCAGCCCATGTTATTGCTAGACCTCTCTCGGTTATTTATCAATGGTCTTGGGACTCTGGAGAAGGTCCCAGTCAATTGGAAGCTAGCAAGTGTTTTTCCAGTTTTCAAGGAAGGCAAGAAAAGGAGGCCCTGGTAATGATAAGCCTGTCAGTCTCACCTCAGTTTCAGGCAAAATGATGGAGAACATTCTGGGAGTTGCTGAAAGACGCTTGAAAGACAGTGTGGTTGTGAGTCAGAGCCAACATGGGTTCATGAAGGGAAGGTTATGCCTTACTTAATAGCCTTTTAGGACAAGATTATGCACCTCAAAGGTAAAGGGAAGGCAGACGTGGGTGTTCGAGGTTTCAGCAAAGCTTTTGAAGGACAGAATGTCCAGCAGGTACACAACACTGTGGGTGAACACTTGGCTGGAAGGGTTGGTCCCAAGGAGCTGTAGTATACGGGGCACCATCTGGCTGGTGGCCAGTCACTAGCAGTGTTCCCCAGGACTCCATTTTAGGTGCTTTTCAGTATTTTTATTGATGGCCTGGACACAGGGAGTTGAGTGCACACAAGTAAGTTTGCCAACAATGCTCAACTAGGAGGAGCTGCTGATTCCTTCCAGGGTTGAGAGCCCTTACAGAGGAATCCTGACCAAAGTGTAGTGAACCGATCCAAAGAAGAGATTGTCCCGCTATATTCAGCATCGATGTGGCCTCACCTTGGGTGCTGGGTGCAGTTTGGGGCTCCATGATTGAAGAAGGATATAAAAATACTGGAATGTGTCCAAACAAGGGCACCAAAGATGGTGAGAGGACTAGAGGGCATGACTCAGGAGGAGCAGCAGAGGTCACTTGGTCTGCTCAGCTCAGAGCAGAGGAGACTGGATGCCTTTATGACTGTCTACAGTTCCTCACGAGGGGGAGAGGAGAGGAAGGTGCTGGTCTCCTCTCAGGTCCTGAAGAACCTGAGTGTGATTTCCCTCAGACCAGCCCATATGCACTTTGCTGAGTTCAGTTCATTTGAATTCTTTCCCTGATTCTTTAAGGTCATAAAAATAAATGATTTAGTCAAGTTGTCCATACTAAGGGCTTTTTCTTTTGCAGTGTGGGGACAGGTATCGCATCTGGAATCCCTTTAGCTACACCAGCAGAAGTGTCCACAGGAGATATGTAGCCAGAGCCCATGGAAGTCCTCAATATCGTAGTCTCTTTTATGTTCACTCCAGGTACTAGGAAGAGGAGGTGTTGGATATATGGAGCTATATCCGTTAGTTGTGTTTGAAAGAAGTTATTTGAGGGTAAGGGTAAGCCAAGCAGAAAAAAACAAGTATATTTTGCCCTGAAACTGGTGAGGTCTTCAGCAACGCTGGTGTCTGGTCCAGCTCCTGCCAAAGTTGTGTTTCCTGCTTTTCCTTCTTTCTCTGTTAGTTTTGGAACAGATAATAAAACTGAAACAGACCATATGGCTAATCCCTGGGTGCTAATAGCTGGCTTTTACCTTAGTCAGCATCTCCTCATCTGCTGCCAAAACCTTTTTTGAGTCTCACACGACGGTAGGGCAGAGGGATAGAGGGAAACGAGCTGCATTTATACTAGAGGACTCGGTGCTTGCAGAATTGGAGAGACCTGATCTATCCCCCCACTACTCGTGCTGCAACTGTCGGTCCTGCTTATGTAGGTTTAACCTTCTGGTCTGGAGAGTAGTGGAGTTACAGGTAGGTTATTGGTGTCACCAGAGTTGCGTTAATGAATTACAGCACTAGGTGCTGTTAGATGCTAAAAGCTTTAGTACCCTAAAAATATCGTGGCCTGATTGTATGCAAACAGGGTTTGCTTGTTTTGTCTTCTAAATATTCTTGCTGAAGTTGTCACACCTACTAAACTTGAATTGCTCTTTGACCGAGATGTTCTCTTCTCCTCTCCTTTAGGCTACGCCCTCATTCCTTCCACCAAATCGGACAACTTCTCGGACTCCAGCCACAGTGAGATTTCATCCCGCTCCAGCATCGTGAGCAACTGCTCGGTGGACTCGATGTCGGCAGCGCTGCAGGACGAGAGGAGTTTGTCCCAGTCTCTCATTGTGGTGGATTCGGGGGGAACAGAGAGAAAAGAGCATCCTCAGCCGCTGGCTGATTACGGGCAGCCCTGCCCAGGGTAAGACACAACTGGTTTTGGTTGGGGTTGATGCCCTGGTGCCCGAAGGGGTAACGAAGCTTTGGTCAGGGCGCAATTACACACTCTTCTGTGGTCATTAAGCTTTTCCTGGAAGCTGGGGTTCTGGTTGCTCTGTTGGGAAGAGCCTGTTTTCCCAAGAAACTTGGGTGGACAACAGCTCGTTCCCATCAGTGGGGTGCGGATGGACATCTCTTGGAGGGGAATGCAAATGTGTCAAAAGCTGGGATGATACTTAACTAATTAGTGCAGTAGTGGAAGACGGCAGAACAAGAATAGGATATTATCAGTTCTTCCCCAGTCAGAAGTGCCAGAAGTACTTAATGTACTCTAATGTGATTTTTTTAAGGATTTTTATTATTAACATCTGTTGTTTAGGCGGGCTGGAAGCTTTCTGCCACTGCCTTCCTGAGAGCGTCCACACGAGAGGTCTTGTTACTTTAGCACAATGAGAACTTGTCCTCAGGTGACGCTTTGAACTGGAAGGTTTTGGGTTTTATCTTACTGGACGTTAAGCCGTGATCCATAAGATTTAATATGCGGGAATCTTCTTGGGACAGCACCTTCTGTCCACGGATGTTGTGGATTCGAGTCAGTGAGAGGTGCTCCTTACATTTATAATCTTTACAGCTCCTCTCTAAAGCAATATGATTTTTTTTAATGCTTGAACTCTTTATGGAGATATACATTATTTCTGTATAATTGATTTTAATTCTGTTGTGTTTTGTCCCCTGTACAAAAAGCTTTTCAGTGTATGCTTTGCTAAAGTGATGCGGCGCTTAAGAAATTAGTGATTCGGTTTATTTTATTGGGCTAAAGTGGAAATTTAAAGGTGTGCTTCATAAACCAAAGTAATTCCCTTTTAGAGAAGACAAAACACGTGCAGAGAACGTGTTTATTCAGTCTCAGGGTACTGAGAGAGGTGTCCCCTCCCGCCGGAGCAGGTGACGGCGGGTACCTTTGGTGCTGGCTGTGAAAAGCCGCCTTCAGTGGCGGCTGAAGGACAGTGGATTGCACAACTATTCTCTTTGCAGATTTGTTCACGGTTTATGGTTTTTCCTTTATGCCTTAGTTTCAGTGGGTTTTGGAGGGAAAAAAGCAGTTTTTATGTTAAAACTTGGGAAAACAAGAAAAAAGTTGTTGTTTGCATATACCTAAGAAATGTTCCTTGATTTCACCACCTGTCAGTAAACTGCTGGGAGTAGTGTTGAATTTTCATGTTGTCCTGTCCCAGCATTTGTTAACATAACCAGGAATAGTTAAGAGACTTGAATAATTAGCAATTGTAACTTCATGCATTCTAAATTCATGCAAACCTGGCTTTATTTTTGTTTTCCCCTTAATTATGTATTGACAGCGATTAGAGCTTTTTAGCGGCTGTTTCTTTAAACAAGAAAATTTGTGCTTGGGTTTCAGAATCTGTCACTCCAAATTGTTTCCACAAATGGTATTTATGCCCAATATTTCCAAATGTTCTTGAAATACAACTACCTCTGCTCTGCCTGAACAACTTTATGTCGCTGCCACTGGAAGGGTTGGCTTTTATTCTAAATATTTATTGTGGGTTTGGTTTATAAATGCAAAGAAAAAGGTGGTGGTAGCCTGAAAGCAAGAGGTAACTGGTTTCTGTCAGGCACTGTCTTGCTGTGGTTGGGAGACAAAGGTTTCTCTGGATCAGATTTTTATGGATATGGGGAGAAGCCTGGAAATCCCTGTTGCAGACTCATTATTCCCTTGGGAATATTTGCCCAGCAGAATATTGTGTGCAGAAATGAGTCGGGAATAACAGTGTCTCTTGTCGGTGCCTTGACTTTGCTGTGTACCTGTTCTGAAACCAGAGATCAGGTGCTCTGTAACCAGGTCATTGTCTCTGACTATGTCACTTTTATTTTAAAAGCTTATAAGGTGGTTTTTTTTTTCCTGCTTTCTGTTGTTTTCCCGTGTAGCTGGTCAATCTCTAGGCCTGCCCTCATCCGAGGAATGGCCTTCACGTCCTCCATGAGCAGCGAGGAGATCTCCCATGAACACATCACAGTGGAGGCAGCAGATAGCGGCCGGGGGAGCTGGACTTCATGCTCGAGTAGCTCTCACGACAACTTCCAGAACATCCCGAACCAGAAGAGCTGGGATCTCCTCAATTCTTACCGTCACACCCAGCTGGACGGACCTATAGCTGAAGTGGATCCCACAAACTGTTATTCTGAGGAGGCCTATCTATATTCCGATGCCTTTTCCAAAACCAACAGGCAGTCGAAAGCCAGCGCGGAGCTGGATCAGTCTCGGCAGAGCTGGGCCTCCTCCAGCTCCCTCTCAGACACCTACGAAACAAACTATGGGACAATTAAACGGAGGGGGCTGGAGAACTCTACAGCAGAGCAGGCGGAGGTTTTGGACTCTAAACCAGGCGCTGATACAACTTACAAAACTGTCACCTCGAGCACAGAAAAAGGCCTGATAGGTAAGTCAAGCCAGCGGCTGATGGGAGCGTCTACATCTGGTTTTCATTTTGATATTAAGTTGTTAAGAAGTGACATCAGCAGGTCTGGGGGCTGGATGGCATGTTAAATTCAGCTTTACATGTGGTTTTCATCAGAACGCTCCACAGACAGTGTGTTTTCAAGCCACCTTCTTTTGCACTGGGGAAATGTGAAATGATGAACCAGCCCGTTCCCAGTCACCGCACGGGACTGCAGGAGAACTGGCTTCAGGAAGACGTCAGGCAGTTCCTCGCCATAGTGTGGCCTTTTATTTTTATGGATTTTGGAAACACTCATCACTGTAGACATTTCCTCTGGCAAGGAGCAATGAGCATGGCTTCTTGAAGTCCATTTAATACAGACTTTCCATGAACCTGAGAGGGAAGAGCGTGACTGGGGGGTACAGAGCTCTCCTCCCTGAGCTGGGGCATCTTTCACCCACAGGGCTTTGGTCTCCGGAAGCTTCAGGGCAAAGCAGATTCCTTTCCTATCTTTGCTGTGTTAAACTGCCATTTGTTTGGTTATACAACTGCAGTTTGGCTGCATATGAAAGGAGAGAAACTTATAAAATGTCTTTTCAAAGACGCATAGTTCTACCGAGCGAGATGTTCTGCCCCTGTCCTAGTGAGTTTAGCAGCCAAAACTAAAGGAACTTCAGGAACAAGATAAAACAGGGAATGCAAAGCTTTCTAGGCTGTAATTCAAGGGTGCAGCTGAAATGCAATTTAATTACTGACTGGATCGCTGGAGGCGTTTCTGTTATCAAAGGTAATTGCCTGAATAAACATGGCAGGTAGGGTGGAGGTCTTGGATTGCGTTCCTCCTCCCTGGCTTTGTAGAAGAAAGGCAGCATGGTGGGGCCTTACAGAAAACTGCTCACAGTCCTCTCCTGTGTGTGTGCTCTGCCCTTGTGGCCTCTCAGAGCTCCTCACGAGCCTTTGAGCTGCTTTAGAAGATGGTGTGTTGGCTGTTTGGTACGTGCTGTCTTTGCCCACGGGTCATCGTCTTCTTTTTATTTCTTCTTCCGTACCAAACCAGAGAGTTTGCCTCTGTGCAGGCACAGCAGGCTGGTAAGAAGCACTTTGGCAATGTGCTTCCGTGGAGCATGCATAGATCTACTTACGCAAAGATCTGATACAGGTGGATATAATTTCTGGTTTGCAAATCGCTGTTCACCATCGTACAACAGGCCAAAGATATTTTCACTTTATTTCACCGTTTGCCAATTCTCCGCAAACAGCTTGTTGCCAGAGTCTGTGATGACTGCAACGAGTTCGGAATATTGTAGACAAAACAAGAATCTTCGGTTCATTCACTTAATGAGCTGCCACTGAATAGTCCTCCAAAAGGATTGGCACAAGCTAAAACCTTTAAAATGGAGCTGGAAAGTCACTGCCCATATAAAAATGGCAGAATCGGTAAAGGCAATGACTTCATAACTTCACGTGCTTCTCTATTGAACATTTCTTGCTGCAGCCTTTGCTTTACCAGCCGAGAAGGTGTGGATGGTGGTGTGCCATCGCTGTACACCCACAGGGAAAAGCTTTTCCATTACTCTTGCCTGTAGCAGACATCCAAATTTATATTGCTGCCTTTTAGTAACCACCATGTGGAATTTCACCCTGTTTTCTTTACAGAGTGACTGTTGGAGTAATCAGCTGCTTGGGAAGGGGGATTCCTAGGAATCAGTGTAAATCCCTGCCTGTTCCCACGTGTATCTGCTAAAACCCAGGCATAGAAACCGTGAATTCAATTTTATTTATTTTCCTGTAAGCCCAAGCAGGAACTGGGGCCATCAGCTCTGAACCAGCTCTCGTTCCTGGTACCAACACCCAGAATCTCCCAAGTCCTCAACACAATAAGAAATACTCCTTTATTTTCACCCTTCCGTGTTCATGGAAGATAAGAAAATATTACAGCTGCTGAAATAAATGGAACCATAATGAATATGCTTAAAATGTATCCACAAGAAGAATGCAAATTCACTCAAGTAATAGATTTTAAAAATTACCCTGCCTTTCAAACTCTCCTGTTGCAACACGTACATGGAAAAAAGCCGGATTTAACATGCACATGAGCCCCAGACCTGGGGGCGGGTGGGAGGAAGGGGAGGAAACTTTAAAAGCTTTAAAGAAGTTAAGCTTTGCTTTGAGGGCCTGTGCCACCTGAACTGAAGGGGGAAGGGAAGTACGGACATGATAAACCAGTGTTTACTGTTAGAAAATGCAGAATAATGAGTGCAGGCTCTATAGATGCAGTTTACCTAAAAGTTTCCTGTGATGCTAAGGTTTTTCTCTTCCTAAAGCATAAGCTGATTGGGTGGTTCAATGTCTTCTTACACGTTAATTGATACAGTGATATTTTATTATAATGAATTTCTATTAAGCCACTGATGGGTGATGAAGGGGATGTTGTTGAATTCAACCAGCAGTTTTTGCTATGGGATGCAGGCTCGCTGAGCAGAGTAACTTTGGGCTAGTTGCCTTAATTTCTTTTATTTCAATTCCCCAGCTGCCGAGCTGGCTCTCCATCCACGAGAGCTCCCCGGCATCCCGCCCGGAGCGGGGCTGCGGGAGTGGGGATGGGTATAAGGAACGCTGCGATTGCAAGCTGAATATCGATGTTATAGTCCTGTTCCTGCTCGATTGGCATCTTGCCTAATGAGTTCACGGGTCCTGTTGTTACTCTGACTTCTTAAAAATAAGTAAAAAACAGAAGTGAAAGCATAAATACCTGCTGCTGTCGTTATAACCGGTGTTTCTGCATTTGCATTTTGTTATCAGTTTCTGTTTTGCCATTGTAACATTTCATGATTTTTTAACGTTTTGTTTCCCTTTTTTTTTTTTTTTTTTTTTTTTTGTTCCCCCCTCCCCCCCCCTTCTCCTCTTTAACATTTCCATTGCTTATTTCTTGTGCCAGTCTACTGTGTCACCTCACCTAAGAAGGACGATAGGTATAGGGAGCCACCGCCCACCCCTCCGGGATATATGGGGATTTCTTTAGCGGACATAAAGGAAGGATCGCCCCACCACCCACACCTAAAACCTCCCGACTATAGTGTGGCAGTGCAGAGGTCAAAGATGCTGCACAGTGACCTCTCTAGACTTTCATCAGCTCCTCTCGGTAGTGAACCGGTGGCCTGTATTTCATCGAAGATGCCTCAGTGGCATAGTCGGCAGCCGTCCAGCCCCAAACTAGCAGATATGACTGACGCAGATAGTGAAGAGGATGGTAGGTGCAACACCTCACTCGGGAGATGTTCAGTGAACTGCTGTGTGAATCTGGTCTGTGCGGTGTTTTCCTTCACCACGACGTTCTTGCGGGCTTTCTCTTGGTCATTCTTGGAGATTAAAACGGGCTTAATCTCTAAATACACAAACCTGTTTGTATGGCTGTATGCACACGCATATGCGTACGCATGTATGTGCGCTTCAGAAAAGCAAAAAGAATACCTTCCCTTCAGAAAAAGCATGTTGACACCGATCAGACTTCAAATTATATGTAAATAAATATATATATAAATTAAAAAATACATACGAGATCTCCCAAAGCACAACTGAGACACTTAAGAGCACGTAGAGACTGTTTATTTATTTATTTTTCTTTAAAATCTATCTCCTCTCAGCGGTGACGATGACTTCAAGGGACGCTGTCGGGCTATAAATTACCTGTAGAAAAACTCCAGCCTCTCTGGGTTGAGGGATGTTTAGGGATGGCATCAGGGTGGTCACCTAAACTGAGTACTTTGGATTTGGTGGGATGTTGTACAACTTTTAACTCATTTCACATTTGTACTCTCATGTGCTCCTCAACAGAGATTTCTGGAGATTGGGTTTAAAAATGTTGAAAGAAATAACAGTCAATTTCTGTTCTTCTAAAAGGTGCATTTAATGAAACCCGACTTTTCAGCCCGGCTGGGCCTGACAGTGTCTCTTCCAGTCAAATTCCTCACAATCTTGTTTGAAGCAACAGCCAATCCTGCCGAGCACGGCGTGTTTCGGGTGACCGAAATGCAGGAGATTTTGCTGAAAAAGACTGCTCTTATATTGTGTCAAAACTAACGTCAAGTTTGGGGAATTTCTCCTGAATTGTTTACCTGCTGATTTGCTCTCGGTCCCTACGCTCTGGTGTCATCTCTCTCTCCCCTTTGCTGGTGAACTCATTTGTTTGGTTTTTTTATTTATTCGAATGTTGTGGTCGTTTCCTTCGATTTCAGTCTGGCTTAAAACGAGCGTGGATTTAGATGAAAACGATTTCTGATGCAAAATGATCCTATCTTGGTCCTTTAATATTCGTAACCAGTATTTAACATATATATTAGTGCTGCGATTCAAATTCCCGGTAACACATAGTGTTGCCCAGCATTAATTCACTTGTCGTATGAAATGTTTTTGGTGTAAAAATAAGGAAGCAATTGCTTCAAACATTTTAATTCAGATTTTTCTAAACTGAATTTAACCATACACTTTGAGATAACGCCTATCTTACTATTTTTAAAGTGTTGGTTAATGTTACTGGGGACACGACGCTCGCTGCATGTTGGAAAGTGATTTACTCGCTTTCCTCCCAAATGGGTGCGTTGGGGCCAGCGGGAGCTGCATGCTGATCGTGTTTGGAGGATCTGGGCTTCTCTGATTTACAATTCATCTTCATTGCAATGACTGTAATTCCTCAGATACCTGAGGATTTGATAAATGGTGATAGCAACTATGTCTTGGTCAATGATTAAGACATGATGAAGTAGTGAAATCTTCCCAGAACCAGTGTAACCGCGTAACTGGGTGCTGTTTGGTGCCCGCTGCGCCCGAGGCAGGGACCGATGGAATCATTCACTCTGTTTTTTTTTTTTTTTTTTGCTTTTTTTCTTCTTGTTTTACAGAAGATGAACAAGTATCAGCAGTTTAACCATCGGGCTCTGCCTGTAAAGCCCTTCCCCGCCCCAGGGACGTGGGGAGAAGGCCCACGGGACGCCGTTGGCCATCGCTGACCCCTTGCTGCTGCTGACCTCAGCCCATGCGTCCGCCAGCCCGAGACGGAACGGGTTGGATCTACCTTATTTCAATCCACCACCGCCTAAAAAAAAAAAAGCTATTTCTGCCCGTGAGATAGAAAACCCGTTTTCAAGGAGTGTTACTGACTCCCTGGACACCCACGTCCAGAGATGGACCAGGCTTCGTGCATTTGGGAGGACCAGTTGTCACCACCACTTGAAACGTGGAAACAGTCTTCAGTACGATACCGCGTAATCCTTGGGTAGTTTTCCATCCTCCTTCTTTTCTACATGATCGTTATAAGTCGAAGAGTGTTATTTTATGAACTTTCTAAGAAAAAAAGAAAATATATCAAAGTGTCAGCAAAAGCAAAGGACATTGCTGAAGTATCTGAAAATAATTTATTAATTTAATTTTTTTTTTTTGAATGGGAATTTCCTTTATTTGTGTTGGCAGTGCTCTGGTTGGCTAATAGCAGTGTTTAGTCCATGTGATAGTAAATTAGCTGCACGTAAACTGTCGCGCTCTCAGTGTAAACGCAGAAAACTAGAAATGGGACATTATTATCAGGTGCAGAAATACACGGATTTTTTGGGTGGTTTTAGATGAAATATAAATAGAGCACAAAGCCCTGTGTGAGGCAGGGAGCCCTGCCTCTGCCGCTCCCCTCCTGCACCACACGGCCAAAACCCGCTGCCCTTGAAGGATTTTTTGGGAAATATTTTAGCTGCCAGGCAACTGAGGCCATAGCTGGTGCTCTCCCCCCCTCTTCTGGAATGGTTTGGAACCTGGAGCTGCCAGGGGAGTTTGGGGCTTTCCCAAAAGAGCTTTAACCGGGATCTGCCCCGCAGAGTCAAGCGTGCAAAGCGCGGAGCCAGGAACCGAACTAAACCCTGTGTTGTGGGTTTTAAGATCATCCCACACCTTCTGGCCTTTTACCAGAGTTGCACAGGATTTAGGTGCAAAGGTTATCTTTAAAAAAAAACATTAAAAAAAATATATATCACCTTCATTTCACGTTATAATTTGTGAAACTGAATAGTAAATGACATAATCGTTATACAAAAGTATAATGCATTTTAAGATGGGTTAAAAAACCCTGTTGTGTTCATCTGGAAAACACCGATGATCTCAAAATGCTTTGTTTTAAAACCTTGATAAAAATCCTGGTGGTGGCGGTGGCAGTGACAGTTCTGACTTGCAGCCAGGCAGTATTAACTCCTGATCCTTTAGTTTTCCCATGCTCAAATAAAGTGCTGATTTGATTTTTGCTTAGCCAGCCAGAGCGCAGAGGGGTAGAACTGGAAATACCTGCAGTTTCTTTCTTTCTTTCTTTCTTTCTTCTCGCACACGATGCCCCATCCTGGTGTTAAAATCGGACATGAATGTGTGAATATGTATTTAAACATTTAATTGTAAATCTTTGTTGTGATGTTTACAGCCTAAGCTAGAAAGAAGATGTTTGTCATTTTTACAGTGCCTCAAAACTGATTTCTATATCCATAGTCGTGAAGAGCTTTAAGGTTTGTTGTTTTCTTTTCCCGTACGTGTGCGGGGGGTGCCAGGTGAACGCAGCGTTTTCTGAGCGTGACACAAGTACCCAAAACAACCCAAAGCCTTTGATGTGCTTTCCCCAGAGCTGCTGGTGACCGTGTGTCACCCAGCCCCGTGTCCACGTCCCCGTGGCACAAAGCTCAGTGTCACCCCGTGGCCGGAACGTCCCCAAATGGGCTGGGATTGGGAAAACATAAACAGCGAAGCTGAGGAAGGGATGCCTGATTCCCAACTAATGGGTTGGCTGTGTTGATTATTGGCACAAAAAGGAGGAGTTGAAAAAAAAAAATCCATGAAAAATGAGTTGAGGTCTATCACAATAAACACATTTCGCTTTTTTTCGGGGCCTTAATGAATATAATGAACCTGCGCAGGCCTTAACGAGTAAAGATTAAGTGTCAAAGCAATGCAGGGCAGAGCGATTCTTTTCAGCGCCTCTAATGTTGGTAATGGAACTGTTAAATTGATGTTTTTGTGGGACGTGAATCCGAGTCGTAGCGATCCCACCGACAGCTGTAGTCGCTTGTGAACTTCTCCGTGGAGCGTGCAACGGGCTTTGCCTTCCGTCCGAAAGTCATCCGTGCTGTGCCAGGTAAATCCAGTCGCAGGGCTCCCGCGCCCTCGGGGGTTGAGCTGGGCTTTATTCCAGCCTGTTGAACAAAAGTCGAAGGGATGAGAGGGTTTGTTACTGAAGTGACTTCCTTTTTGCCCCAAAAAGCCCGATCGTGCTGCCTTGGAGGACACGGAAAAGCTCCTCGGGGGAGCGGGGTTGGGGTCTCCTAAAGAGCAGTTGAATAAATCTCCCGTTGAGACGTGGTGTTTGCACATCAAGAGCCTCCGGCTGTTCTGCAGGGCTTTTCAGGGCACTGGAAAGTTTCGTTTTGTTTTGTTGTTTTTTTTTTCGTTAAAGTGAGTGAAAGTCTTGCTAATCATATTTTCCTAATATCCAATACAGCTGGTGTAAATAAATCATGCGTAAACTACGGACCGATGAGCTACTCCTCCTGCTTCTCCTGCCCCGCACAGTGTGGTTTTTGCCTCTGCTGGTCCTTGCTGGGATTTTTGTTTGTTTTATTTGTTTTTAAATCAACCGATCACATTGATCGGGGCCGATAGCCAAATGTAGTGTGTCTGGTGTGGATTTGAAGAGACATTATCCCTTTTTTCCCTAATTCGAACGGCGGTCAGTACCCGTTGTACACTGCTTTAGTGGAGCGATGTCTTCTGGATGGCAGATTCCCGACTGGGTGCCTCCAGAGGCTTCCTCCGACTCGGGCTCTGATTTCCACGAACAATTAAAATGCCTCGTGTCACGTTCTTCGGCTGCCACACCTCGGGGTGCTGACTTCGTGCTGCTTGTTCTGCTTGTGACTTGCAGGTGAAAGATCTGTTCCAGGTATTTGTGATTTAACCCCACGGTATTCCGTCATGCTTTATAGCCTAAGCTTCCAAGTAATTCCCCAAAAAGCAGTGCGGTTTTGTGAAATTTAATCGGCCTCCCCAGTTGCAGGAAGGGGAAGATGGGATGGCTGAGCCTCTGAGTTCTGGTTTCATCTGCCAAATGTAGTAAATAACGGGAAGGCGATACCTGCGGATACTGAAATTCACGTTTTTGCGATGCGGACGTGCAGGAAGGGGGGTGGGTGTTTGCTCACGACAGGCACCGTGTTCCTTTTCTGGCTCATTTGCTTTGCCTTTATCCCATAAGGAGTTCCCGAGGTGAGCGATGCTTCACTGGGAGAGGCTCGGAGCCCGTTGCTGGGGGTGGGTGTCCCCGTTCCCCAAGGGCTGAGCCCACCAGCGATGTCTCTTGCCCAGGAGGCGCCCGTGGTGGTGCAAAACCTCTTCCATCATCTCCCAAGTCATTTCATCGCAGGCAACAGTGGAAATCCCAACTTGCCATTTTAAGTTTTTATAAAAACATTAGAATTAGGTATTTTTTTTTTTAAGGGATAAACTTGCCACTGCCTTCACAAAAACAGAAGAAAAAAGGGATACTCTCTCTTTAGAAAAGCTTTACACATTATATTTTAGAACGCTTGTATAGAGGGTGATCTACCTTGAATTCCCAACCCGGCTTTTGCTTACGTTGTGCTTTTTGATTGTTTTATCTTTATTTTTGATATACCTGGAATGCAGTTTAATGGTATTAATTAAATTCTAAATATGTGAGCATATTGGCAAAACTGCACAGATGTAATGATATTCCAATAGCAATTGTACTGCACAAGTCAGTGATTGTAAAGTATTCTGTAACAAGCAATGTTTGTCTCCTATTTTTTGATACCTCTTACACTTATGTCTTTTAGAAAGACAGTGCCTCTGTATGCTTTTTGTATTTTTACTGAGTGATTGTAAATATTTGTTATATTTTTGGTTAAGAGAATGTTTAAAAGTACTGTTTATTATCCAATCTATTAATATGTTGGAATCAATAAACAATCTACATATATGAATTGTTTCCAGCAGCTCTTTCCCGGCGGCCGGCGGAGGATGGGAGCGGGGAGAGCCCTCCCGGAGCGATGCTCGGCGAGGAGCAGCCACTGAGAGATTTTTGTCCTCGCAGTGAGCGGTGGCACCTCAGGTTTTGGCTTGGTGTCCCCCCAGGTTTTGGCTTGGTGTCCCCCCCACCGTCTCAGCTTGCAGCAGCTGGAAGAGCATCGTCCTGCAGAGCCACCTCCTGCCCTGGGCAGCTGCTGCCATCCCCCTCGGGTGACAGTGGGGACACTTGGGGTTTTGCCCCAGCTGTCCCAAGACCCTCAGAGGTGGCTGCGGGGACAACGTGGGTCCTAAAGTGTCAGAGCACCCAGGAAGGAGGCGGTGGGCGGGCACGGTGGCAGCAGTAGAAGTTGCAATGTCCTCTTGGACATGTCAAAGGAGATGCTGCCCGTGGTCCAGCCGAGTTTAGTGTTTGTCCCCTTGGCTGTGCAGCGGGTGGGATGCTGGGGACACTGGGACTGCAGTGGGGGAGCAGGGGACAGACAGCCCACTGGTCACTGCAGCCACCCTGCGCCAAGGAAATGGCCTCTGGGCACCAGGAGGGGAGCAAGGAAGGAGCCACCGCTGTCACCTGTGTCCCCAGGCAGCACCCTGCTCGGTCCTTCATACCTCTGTGGTTCCTCACCATCCTCCCTGCCTGTCCCATGCCCCCAAAGCAGCTTGTCCATCCTCCTCCTCCTGCAGCCCCCCTGATGTGTGGCAGCACCTCACCGTCCCTCTGCCCCAAACCCCTCTTCCCACACAGTGATGGAGCCTGTAGGAGGGATGGGGAGGGACTCTGGATCAGGGAGGGGAGCCCTAGGAGGAGGGGGAAGGGGTTGACACTGAAAGAGGGGAGATGGAGCTGAGATGTGGGGAAGAACTTGTTTGGTGTGAGGGTGGTGAGAGCCTGGCCCAGGTGGCCCAGAGAAGCTGTGGCTGCCCCATCCCTGGAGGGGTTCAAGGGCAGGTTGGAGGGGGCTTGGAGCAACCTGGGCTGGTGGGAGGTGTCCCTGCCCAGGGCAGAGGGTTGGAACTCGATGATCTTTCAGGTCCCTTCCAACCCCAACCATTCGATGATGTGATTGTATGGGACACGGGGTGGCATCTTGGGGACGCCAAGGATCCGCCGGGGCCTGCAGGGAGGTTCTGCTCATGGGGACGGCGGCTCCATCTCCCCCACTTTCCCCAGGTCCCAGGGTCTGTCCCAGCTCAGCTGCCTCTGTGTCCAACCCAGAACAACCACAGTGAGATGAAACCTGATGCAGAGATGCCACCGGGCTGTGCAGCATGTCTTGCAGGCTCTTACACCCTCTAAAGTACAAATGAAAATGTCTGCAGGGGGCGAGGATGGAACCATAGAGCTGAAAATACTCTTCTTTATTTTTTTTTCCCCTCATTTTTGCAGACTAACCCAAGGCCAGTGGCAGCCCCCGGCGTGGTGCTGCGGGTGGGATGGGACCCCCCTGCCCCAGGGCCAGCTTGTAACTTCATTTTCCCTCTATTTACTGATCATCCAAAAGGTAAGATACATGGGAGCCTTATGGAGATATATATATATATTATTTCTTTTCTTTAGGGAGCACGACTCTCCTGTAAGGGGTACACGCTGGTGAACAAAACCTGTGGCTTCTTGTTGGCTTCCCCAGCGCAAATGGCATTTAAAATAAATATTTCCCACTGGTGCAGCCTTTGTCCCCGTCCCCGGGGCTGCGGCTGCGAGAGCTGAACGTCATCTCTTTCACCATCTCGTTTCTCCCGGGGGGAGCTTTCCAGTTTTCTTTTGGGGTTTCTCTGATTTCAGGCCTTTTGTGGGAAGTCGATAGGGTTTTTTTAATTTATTTTTTTTTTTTTTAAACTTCTGCAAATGGCTCTTTTCCTTAAAGAAGGCGCAGAAAGAGGAGCTGCCACAAGAGGCCAGCATCGCCTGCGCTTTCGCCGGTGCCTCCGCGAAACCCCCGCTTCGGGGCTGGTGCCGGTGGGTCCCCGCGATGCTCAGCCGCTGCCGGCCCCCCCGGGTGACAGCGGGGACCCTCCGCCTGCCCCGGGACCCCCCCGTGGTGCCTTCGGGGCCAGCGTGGGTCCCGAAGCCGCGATGCGGGAGGGCATTTGGTCCCAGCAGGTCACTTTGCATTTCGGACTTTCCAAGGCTGCCCAGCGGGTGGTCCGGATTTCCTTCTTATTTGCCTGCAAAACCTGTTTTCACCCGTAATATCGTGCAGAAAATTCCGTAGCCAGAGGTCGATGTTCACAAAGGAGACAGAGGAGTCCTGCGAAGACTTTATTCGAATAGAGGGGGAGTCCACTGGGCTGTATCCCCGTGGGGCCTCTCCATTTGCCGCAGGACGCAACCTCCATTTTATCCTAATTCCCCGGCCGCATGGAACCCTTTTCCTTTCCCCATTGGCCTCAGGTATTTGGAAGGTACAGACTTCTCAAGCTGCCTACTACATAAAAGTTTAACTTTTGTGGGTTTTCAATTGCCTAACTTTTGCATTTTCAGTTATTTCCCCTATTTTTCAGTTATTTCACTCCTGCAGTTTCGATTAACTCTCCTATTCTTTTGCCTATCTTACTCCTGCAATTCCAGTTAACTTCCCTCTTTGTGGAGACACTCTTATCCATATTTTATCACCTGTTTGTGAAGACACTCTTATCCCTGTCTTATCAATCCCTTGCCACTTTCTCCGCTCATCCCCATCTGGGCTGGGAGGTTGCAGAGCTTTTCCTCCTGCAGGTGGGTGCAGCAGAACCATCAGGAAACCGTGGTGGGACAATCTGTGAGGGCAGCAGGTAGCACTGGGGTGTTACTGGGAAGCGCCGTGTTGCGTGGTGTCGCCACGCCGCAGCGAGCCATTTGTTGTGTGAAACCAAACTAAGAAGAAGCAGTTGCATTAGTGAGCGTTCCTGCTTAATGAGGTGCTTTAATTTTGGGCTTGTCTTCCAACTTTGTTGTTGGTTTGTGGTTTTGGTTTTTTTTTTCCCTTTTAGTGGCTTTAACAGCTATTTTGCACAGCCCAGTTTGTTGCCTTTTGTTTGTCTAAAATGACTTTAAATAGGGTTCCATCCTCACCCCCGATGCGTTTCCAGCCTTGCCCTGGGTCTGACACTGTCCTGCCCTCTCCCCTGGGGGTGAGGATTTATCAAACTCAGGCTGCGGGCAGAGCGTGCCATTCAACCCATGTATTTCCTCGTTTTCTGCTGGAAAGCGAGTATCAATCAGATTTCATTGGGTAGAATTAGTAACTGCTTGTTAGACTGCAGGAATGCCGTGCGTTATGTGCTCGCAGAAGAGTCGAGAGTTGTCCCTCCAAAGTAAATATGAAAAGCGAGATTAATCCCCTCTCCCAGCACAAAAGGCTGCTCGTTTGGCAGATGTTGCCTGCGAGAAAAAGGCTTTCTGTTTGCTCAAAGGGAGAAGGGAGAAGCGAGGGGACCTGGCAGCCCGAGCTGTCCCCACACTGGGGGGATCGGGCTTTGCCAGCAGGGTCAGGCAGATGGTTTCAGCTTTTTGGCATTTATTTAGAGGGTAAAATGTGTCAGAGAGAGACAGTGTTTGAGCACCGGGAGTGCAAAAAGCCACCTCTGCCTCGCTTTCTCCTGTGTCAAATTTCTGCACTTTTTGGGGCTGGAGAAAAAGCATTTTCCCTCGTCCCACCTCGGTTCAGGAGGAGCACTTAGAGCTCATGATATTTTCACCATGTGCTTTAGGGCTGTGGCATCAGCTCTGGTGGTTTGTCCCAGAATTTGCCGTATTTTTAGCTTTCTTGGAGATCCAGGTCCTGGAGGCAAGTGATGTCATGAACTGATGACATTTTTTTTAAGGAGGGGTAAAGCAGCTCTTGTTGCTATGAAGAAAACCTTGAAAATGCAAACTATAAAAAGTGTATTTAACAAAGTGGGAAGGAAATGAAGGCCCATGTTTATTTATTCATATTTATGGCTCTCATCGTTGCTGGGCTGTTGGCTCCTGGTGCTGGGTTTCTCCTGCCCTGGCAGCCTGAAAGCACCATGTCTTTCCCTGGGGTATTGCCCCAAAGATGCAGGAAGAACCACGTTGTTTGTAGGAGAATAATGTTAAATGGGTTCCACAAATGTTTCTGCTCGTTCCCCTGGATAGAGGAGGAGAGTAATTACCAGTGTGACAGCGCTGCGAGTCAATCTTGGCTTGGGAGAGACGAAGAAGAATGGTAATAACTGAATTTCAAATGTAGATGTAGTTGCGTTTAACACTTATGAGCAGCAATAAAGATGAAGGTTGTAATTGTATCTGCAATTTCAAACCTCACAACATAATTTTATATACTCAAACATCTGTTTTAGGATCATAACCGAGAGTGTCAGATAATTGCCTTTTTTTTTTTTCAGACCTATCAGTTAGGCACCATCAAGTTTATTATAAATTCAAACTCGTTTATTAGTAAACACGACTTGTGTTGAACAACACCACAGTGCAATAGTCCTGGGGACGGTAAGTGTGTTTGGAGAAGCAGAAGTCCACTTTGCTGTCTGGCAAGATGTTGATACGCAGCAAAACTCACGTCTCCCCAGGGGAGAGGGCGTCCGGCAGCAGTGACCCCCCTGGGAAAGTGCCGATGTTTTACCCATCCTTTGGGAATCATGGCTAAGGAGCCTCAGGGAATCCTCCTGCAAGCCTGGGAAAAGTTCTTCTAGGATACCAGAGGCTGGTGGAGACCTTCACGCCCTTCTTGCCCAGGATTCACTCCCTGGTCTAGAGGGAGGTGTCCCTGCTCACATCAGAGGGGTTGGAAGAAGATGATCTTTAAGGTCCCTTCCAACCCAACCCATTCTATGATGACGAGCACGCCTTGTCTCTGCCTCGGGGTAATCCTGTTTTGGGGAACACACAACACTACTGCATGGCTGCGGTGCGATGCCTCTCTTGCTTTCTCTCACTTTATTTTCTGTACTTGTAGTAAAGCTGCTGGAGGGGAAGGTCTTGTGCTGGGCTCCTGCTCGGGGGACCTGTAGGAGGAGGTCTCAGCCAGACCTGGTGCCTTTACCTGGATCCCAGCCCAGGAGATGCCATGCGGGTGCTCATCCCAGTGCTGTCTCTCTGGTCCAGTGATGGAGGTTTTGGGGAGATTAGATGCCCCTGGCACCCAGTGGGTGCTGTGCAGGTTGGTTTGTCCGTGCTGCTTCCCAGCCGTTGCACGGTGGGATGCTGAAAACTCTTCTTGCTTCTGCAGCCCAGTGCCTGGGACAACTTTCCTGCTCTTTGCAAGGGCTTTTTGGTCACAGCGTGGTCCTGACCCTCACCCCACGGGGCTGTGGCATCATGCCCTGCCTCTGAGCTCAGCTCGACAAGAGACCCCGCGCCGCTGCTGCGACTCCTGGTCTCCCACCGAGCGGCCGCGGTGCCTGGGAGACACCCCTCGTCCACCCGCCTCCGCCGTCCGCAGAGGGGAGTAATTAAATTTAATAGAAGTCACCCTCGGTTTTACAGCAGTAGTAATTAAATGTAATTGGGGATCTGACTTCTGAACACGGCTGGATGTTTCCTCCAACAGTACGTTTGACATCAGGAAGAACAACCAACCAACCAACCGGGGACGTGCAGGAGCGGTGTGAGGAGAGAAGCTGTTGTCGTTTCATCCCGTCTCCATCCGTGGTGTCCATCGCAGGGGAAGCACGCCTCTGCCCCAGCTCCATTAAATGGTGCTACTGGCCCATAATGGCTGGGAGAAAGAATACCTTGTGTATCATCAGCAACGTTTTTAAAAATAATAGCAGGGGCAGAAGCTGAGGAAGTTCTTGGATTTCTGGTGCCCTTTCTCCGGAGGAGGCTGTTCCAGCCAGGTCTCCCCCGCAGAGGGACGAGGGGAAGGCGCTTCGTCGTCTCACTTTGCTGTAAAACCTTTGCCGTTTTGAAGAGCCCTTAGTGACTGAAGCACATATTAAAAAGAACATAATTGTCAGCCAATTACACAGTTTAAAACTAAAAATCTGGCCTTTGGTGACGGTGTGGTTTTCAGAAGCGCAGAAACCTGGTCAATTAGAAATCAACCAATTAAAAAGACTAAATGTGGCACTGGCTCTTCTCCCCAAGCCCAGGGAAAATACGCACCAAAAAAATAATCAGTAACTGCTGCTTCTGTCACCCGTGCCCTTTCCTGCCACGTGGAAATGTCACCCATGGCCGCAGGGAGCCGACCTGTGCCGGCAGGAGCCCCGGCAGTGGGGACAAGGGACGGCAGCGCTGGCACTTGCTGTCAAGTGCCCTCGGATGTTTGAACTTGTGAATGTCACCCTGGAAGGTGTGAGCCGGGCCCTCGCGGGGATTTAAACGTGCGGCACAGCCCTGGCCTTCCAAAGTGGGAGCTTTGTGGGGTGTGCTTTGTCTGCGGTGTTTAATTATGGCATGGGAATTAAGGAAGGAGCCCAACCTGTGGTCTGGCACCGCGCGTGTCTGCTGCTGCAGAAAGTCCACTGCTACCCAGCTGCAGCAAAGGCTGGGACAGAGAAATGCTCTGATTTAATTTTTTGTTTTTTTGTTTTTATTAAATCATCTGAATTGCTTTCCCACAGCTGGACGGCTGAAGAGGTGAAGCGTGGTCTCTGCGCCGGTGCTTGATACCAGGTATTTACACGGTGCGTGGGAATGAGTAACGCAAACACCAATGCAGGCATCATGAAATGTTTCATCTACTCTTGTCAAACAAGAAAAGGGACTGGGGGGGGGTGGGGATGAAGACCCGTGGTGCTGCCACCACCTTTGGTTTCGGGTTGGCTCCGCTTTGTAAAGCAGCCGGGTACCAGGCAGGGGTGTCCTCTCCATCACCCCGATGCCTCGGGCAGCCCGTGCTGCGTGTGGCCGGTGTCAAACATGTGCCAGATATTTTTTTTTCAATGGGCAAATGATGTGTGGCCAGCTTGAAATTCTTCAGATCAATAATTCAGTGATGGGCAGCTCGAGTGCTTGGAAATAGCATTAAGCCCGGCGTAGTTGTTCTGCTTATTGCAGAGGATCGAAGGAACACCGGAGCCTGAATTGCTGAGCTCCATCACCGTGTCAGGGCTGTAAGTGTGAATATTAAGTGCTGTGGGAGAATGGGGCCGCATCCTATTTTTGGCAAGCAAAGAGGAAATGCCAAACTCTTGGTCTTGCCATCCACTGGGGAATGGACACGGGAACCGGGACTGGTTTCCACCACGGTGACATAACCAGTCACCGAACCCACCCATGGTCCTTCCTCAAACAGCTGGAGGAATGATGCAAAGCTATTTCTAACACAATTTAGGAGGATCCTAATCTTCATCCCTTCTATTTTTGGCATCAATTTGCATCTGCTTGAAGAAAAGCCGTCTCTCCTGGGTGCTGTGTGGGTAGCTTTACTCCAGACACATTTCCGGTTAATTGGCAGCGATTAAGGTGCAAATAGGTCAAGTTTTTCCTGGTTTAGCTCCTCTTAGGAAGGAGCAGGGAGGGACAGCTGAGTTGCACCAGTTTCTGGCGGGACCGGGATGTGCTTGGCTAAGTTGTCAAGGAGAATTAGTGCAGTTCAGCATCACAGAGCACTACCCTTAAATCCTGAGTTTCTGCTTCTCACAAAAATCAAGTGTTTCAGTGACGAAGTAAAATCTGTTTTGACACGCTTCAGGGGTTTGGGTTGTGTCCCCCAGCCCTGATTTCGTTGTCTCAATTTAGCCAGGGAGGGTGATAAGTCCGTAAATGGCACAGCAGGAGGAGAAAGCCCCTCCTGCAGCGTGTGCCGTGCGGTGTTTTGATGGGGATTTTGGAATTTGGAGCGCTAATACTAAACTGACATTGCTCTTATGGTGAAACTGCCCAGGCTCCTGGGAGGCATGAGGCTGGCATTAAGGCATGGGTGTCTGAGGAATTTCCCAAGGCAACAATTTCGAATTTCTCTGAGGTATTTGAGTCAATGCAGGCTCCCAAAGGCCACAGACTGATAGAATCATGGAACGGCTCAGGTCGGAAGGGACCTTAGAGATCATCAAGTTCCAACCCCCTGCCCTGGGCAGGGACACCTCCCACCAGATCACGTTGCTCCAAGCCCCGTCCGACCTGGTCTTGAGCTCTTTTGGGACATGCAGTGGATTTCCAAAACGTACTTGGCCTTGGTAGGTGCCTGTGTTCGGTTTCAGTGGGAGGACGGTGGTTTCTGCATCCCTGTTGTTGCTTATCTGCATCCTAAGGCACTTCAGCACTTCTGATCTGAGACTAAGTCACGTCTGAAGATGGGAATTGAGGATCCTAAAGCCCCTTAAATGTGTCTTACATCTTAGATGCTTTTAAGAATAGATGCCCTATTCTTAAAGTTTCTGTTTGTTAGCAGGATTTTTTAAAAAGACAACCAGAGCAGGGCACGAGAGCCTGACTGCTGGGGTTTGTGTGCAGCATCATCTGCTGCCTGCAAAGAGGCTCCTGAACTGGAGAGGCAGAGAGCCACAACGAGCTGGTGCTGGGCTGAAATGACTTTACTGCTCGTTCCCTGCTGCTAGTTGTCAGTGGCCATACGGGTGAGAGCTGTAAATGTGAGATTTGAAAGTGGTGGAGGACCTCAGCAGCTATTAAGAGTTTCTTTTCTACTCTGAGAGAAATAAGCCCTGGATAGAGAATGCAATCCTTTTACATTGCAGTATCTTCTGTGAGCTGCAGGGAATTTGCTTGCCTTATGGACAGGATCCGCAGTAAGCTCCTTTTCCACTTAGGCTGATGATATTTGCCATGCATCAGAACAATATTTGATCTCTATCTGGGGGTTTTTTCATCCCCCAGAAGACACACCTCTTACATTCGTGTTCATGAAATTCAAATGAGCAGTGAGTCGAGCAAAAAGATCCTGTGGCACGAAGTTCATGTAGAGCTTACAGGGGAGTTGTTTACAATTTTATTCCAGATGATGCATTTAATTTGGTGTAGCTGGTTTTTAGGTGCTGCCTCTTCTAAAAGGTGTTTTAAAAAAAAATAAATCTGGGACATTTTCTTGCCAAAGAACAAATAAGCAGTGCGATACCTGAAATGGTTCAATGCTTGATGCGGGTTGAATTTTACACTCTTTCCTTTTGCGTTTTACTTTTTCTGATTCCGCTTCTTTCAAAAGCTACCAGCAGGTTTTGAAGCTTCAGCTTGTTGTCTTTGGGAAGCAAATGCCGAGGGAGGAATTTTAATATTGCTTTTTCTAATTGCTGGGAAGTGAAGGTTAAGCAAGATAATCAGGCGTCGGGTAGAGCTGGCAGATGACAGTCATTACAGACAGAAAAGCCTGGTGTCAGTTGTGGTACGATTTAGCGTTGTAGCAGTAGTAAAACCAGCACAATGTCATTAGAGTCTTTATAGGACAAACATTTCAGAAACTGGCTCTATATCCCAGTGATGTCTCAGCAAACACTCCCGCTCACTTTTAAAGCTTGAATAAAATCTGAGATGATTGCTAAGCTTGTTGTAATGTCTCCAAGGTCAAAGGAAGCTCCACGTAAGAGCTTATCTGTGTAAAAGGAAAAACACTCCACTGAAAAGTGAAAACTAACCCTGATGCCTAAAGAAACAATGTAGTAAAAGCCTGTATAAAAAGGGGAGGTTTGGATAGCTAAATTGTGAAGGACCATGTCTTTTCCCCCTTTCCCCTCCCCATGGAATATGAACATCTCTACTGAGCTCCGCAGCTGCAAGGACTCTACTAAATACATGTTGACTTCTGTCCTTCACTTGTTTTGTCTTTAAGCTACATCTATATAATTCAATACATATTTATTTGTTGGGGCTCTCGCAGCTTTTTAATAGATGTCATCTGCCTCTGAACGGAGATTTTCCTTGGTGATGACTCTCCATCACCGCCGTCAGCGGCCGCTGCTGACTAATCAAGATGTAGCTTTGTCCCGTTCTTGTAGCTGGAGGGTATTTTTTGCAGCTCTGTGGGGTTTTGTCATTCAGTTGGATGCTTCGCCAGTGTGTTGTGCACCTGTACAATGTCAGATACATATTGCCCACAGCAGCATTTAATAGACTTCCCGATGTCAATGTAAAGTCAATAACTCAAGATCTTAATTGCAGGACATGTCTGGGTGCTGGCTCACCTATGATTTTTTTTTCTGTGTCAAATAACTTCTGATCTTTGGAACAAAGCTAGATTATTGCTTTCTCTATGACCCTAGGAAACAAAAATAACATTGTGAAACGCAGTGCTGTAGAGTAATGTTCATTGGTCCAGAGAAAGAGCTCCAAAATGTGTCCTTTTCTCAGCACGACAAGCATTTACCAAATTGTTCCAATAAGTCAGTTTTATAGAATAAAAAGGAAAGTATTTGAAGGTTCTCATTTGTGAGACCATGTTTTATCCTCAAACCAGGACAGATCAGAAATGAAAAGGTGGTGTATAGGCAAAAATACTGATTAAAAGCCACACTCATCCTTATGAGATGAATGCAAAATATCTCGATATCGTGTGTTGCGCTTTGGGAGTACAACCTTTTAATGTAGTTGATTATTGAGCTACTACTACCCTTAATCAGTCGGCAATTGAATGTAGAGCTGAGGCTCAGATTCTCTCCCCTGATTTTCAGAGCCCTGCACTGGAATTAATCCTGGCAATTTGTCAAAATGGGCTTGAAAATCAGCAGTTTTAAATCCCCCGAAGCTTGTTTCTTGGTGCAGAGGGAGTGAGGGGTGGGAGCAGCTCTGCAGGGACCGAATGGCTAAATACTCTTTTGCTGGCTAAATATGCAGTTGCTGCTATCATCAAAAAGATGACAGAGCACCTGGCCAGAGATACTTACGATATATATAGAGACAGAAAGATAGGAAAAAACTTCAGACTGTATTTAATATAAGTGTGTTTTGCTGGAAACACTTGCAAAACAGCTGTTAGTCTTTCCGTGCTGCTCTGGAACTTGCAGAATTTGCCCTTCTGCTTTACAGCTGGAATCTCAGCAAAGTGAGATCCCACGGAAAAAGTTTGATATCCCATTGTTGTGGTGCTTTTCAAGAACACGTGTATGTATAAGGTATAAGTATGGATACAGCTGGGCATGGCAGGGAGAATGAAGAGCAGAGCCCTGACCTCCAGGATAAATGTCCTTTCCTTTGCATGTATACCAAATCCAGAAATTATTGTGGTTTTAGGAAAAATAAGACTTTTTGAGACCATGATATCCAAACCTAAATGTAGCTGTCAAGGTGGCAAGTGGTTTCAGGCATTTCAAAGCCCAGCCGGGGTGCTGGCAGAGTCAGTTAGTCCAAAAGATGGCACTATTTTTCTACTTCACTGTAAAGCAAATTCCCTCTCCAAACCGGATTCATTCACTATTGAGCCTCTCACAAAAACATTATTTTTCCAAGGCTTTACATACAGTAAAGTCCATTATTGTGAAGGCCAAATTGCTGCCAAAAAAGCCTTCAGCTAAAAAATATATATCTATAAACTAATAACGCATCATTCTGATGAAAAATAACATGCAGGGAAGGAGTTTTTCCTCAATTATTAATGGCCAATGTTTGTTATATTGTTGTGTTTAGTCCAAGAAGCCTTGATGGAGAGAGGCAGCTTTTCAACATGAATGGCACTTCAACTGGCATTTTATAAATTTTACAAAGAAAAGCCCTGGAATATTTAAAACTCCAGCCAATATTAAGGAGAGGAAGGTGCCCGCTGTGAGAGCGGGGTCAGACACGATGCTGCCATCCCTAGGGAGAGGAGGGGGGCAAAGCGCAGGGTGGATTTGGGTGGGAGCACCCCCAGCGTAGCCCCGTGAGCCCTTAACATAAAGAAATTCTGATATCAGCCAGGATAGACATTCCGTCTTGCTGCAGGAAGAAAGCTCCCAACCCTCTGGTCGCTGTAAAAGATATTTCTTCCTTTCTGCAAAGGGCAGGAGTCTTCCCCGGAGCTGGTCACCAGTCCCTCGGCGCATCACCTCTGGTTATCCAGCTCTGAGCCTGATGAAGTATTTAGGGGCAGAATGTGATTTAAACACTCGATCACAGCATGTTACGGTCGTCGTTGATGCTACGCTTTGGCTGCCCTTTTCCTTCTCATTGAAAAGTCAAGATGGGGTGCCTGCCCCTCTTGAGTGTCTGTGTGGGGTGAACCCACAGAAGGAAGATCCCTTTTGAAGGCCATTTTAAAAATGAGAGGTAAAAAAATTATTCTTTCTTGTTTTTTAATGCCACAGACTTCCATTGACTGGAATATTGCGTTTTCTGGCCGCTTGTTGCTGGCTCTGCCCCTGCCCAGAAGCCCTCTCCTGCTCCAGTTGCCCTGTCCGGTGGCTGGAGACCTTTGGAGACCACCAAAGGTTATCTAATGGCTTCACGCTTCCCCGTCGCTGTGCGTCCCATTGTTCAGCTCCTGTGGGGCTTAATATTTCACACCATACAAAATTTTTCTGTGCATACAAAATTCTGCGGCTTTAGGTGTTTCTGAGCTGGTGACGGACTGGAATAGTCTGGTTGGGTGGGTTTTTTGGAGAAGATGCTGTGCTGAACCATAGGTTTCCTCCAGCTGGGCTGGCCTTGCAGGGCTTGAAATCCCCCCTGCCCTGGCAGCTGGCTGGGATACCCGATGGCGATATTTATGTCCTTATAACTGCCTCTGGCAACCCAAGAAATGAAGATTTAAAGCCGAAGGGAGCAGAGACACCGGGCTGAGTGATCTGAAGACCCTCCTATTCCCTGGTGAGTTCTTTTAGCCTGATTGCTTAATTGGAGGTGATAATGCAGTATTTTTTGATCCGGCAACGTCTGTATTGCAGCCTATGAAATGGGCTGAAAAGCTCCAGAATAGCTGAACAGCAGATGAAAGACCCCAGCAGAGACAACAGGACAGAGAACAAAGTTTATTTCATTAAGAAAATTCGGGATTAAAGGAATAGAGGCTTTTCAGAGAAACCTCATTGGAAGCCTAGGCAAATTAGTGACATTATGGTTTATTAAATATCATTATGCCAAGGACAAAACCCCTTCCTGCCGAATGCTGGCAATAATGGCAAAAAATAAATGCTAAAGAAAAACTGTTTTCTCACTTATATGCTACCCTTTCACGTAACTCTGAGATCTCTTGGTTTTAGCTTTTAAAAGATGAGGCCATTCATTTAAACATAAACCTGGAATTGAACTGTCTGTGTTTAGCACCCAAATTTGAACATTTCAGCCAGAGACCTTGGGTGGCCTAATAAATTCAGAAAAGAGCACAGCCAGTGAAAATATTTTCCTAGGGTCCGTTTGTGGGGAAGAGACTCACACACAGACTTTTTTTTTTTTTTTTTTTCCTTAAAGCTAATTTGCAGCAGCGGTACATGTGCCAACGCATACATATTGATTTTATTAATGAAAATTAAGCATGTACAAATTTGCCTCGGCGGAGACTGCAGGGTAGGGAAAGGGAAGGTTAATCGCAGGGAGCGTTTCTATAGTTTTCGTGTTCAGGATTCTCCGCACACCGCCAGAGCCCTGATTGGGATGCAGGGCTCCTCGCTGCCCGCCTCCTGTCTCCAGACTGTGGCACGCAGCGCGAGGAAGATAAAACAGAAATAAAGATCTCCCAGCCAGCTGATTGTAATGCAAACTCGGAGCCGCTTGGCACAGGACCTGGAGTTTTAGGCACAGGTCCGTTGTCAACAATTAGAAAAGGGAGAAGGGTTCTGGGGCCGCGGATGCAGCCGTTCCCGCAGAGCAAAGCGGGTACCGCCAGGCTGTTCCTGGGCACCGAGAGGAGGGGACAACCCTGGCGTGAAACAAATGAGAGGCTGCTTAGTCTCTTCTCGGTGCCTGGGATGAGCAGAGAGGGAACTGACATCCTGGAGGGTGATATCTAAAATAGACTCGGGGGGGGAGGAATGGCCAATTTTCTTAAGACAGGTCTGTGCTGCCCCCTGAGTGTAAAGTGGGTGCCTCGAACCGACGGGGAAGGTGCCCCACTGGCTGGGGTAGCACAGCAAGAAGCAGAGCCCCTGTGCTGTCCCCGACCCATGGTTTCATTGCACGACCTCGCCTTTCCCTGAACTGAATTTATATTCCTAACTCAGGTGAGGCATTGCAGTATTTTAAGATGATTTTTATTGACAATGCCCCAAGCGATGTGCTGGAGTAGAAAGGCAGCAGAGGGCTTCTGGCTTGTTGCTGCAGCAACTCCAACCCAAGCCAATCGTGGGACCATGAGTCGGTAGTGAGGGTTATTACCGTCACCGCACACACACGTAATTCCTGCCAAAGACTTGGAGAACTTTTCCTCAGAGTTGCCTCGCACACGGAACTGCAGTGGGATTCTCAAGCCTTGTTGCCCCAGTGGAGTCACCTTCTGGACTAACTGGTACAGGAGAGGGTGCCTGTGCTGTGTGGCAGCTGGCTGTGCTTGGAAGGAGGGATGAGGCAGCAGGTCAAGGATGAGGGGAAGGAAAGCCAATGTTCTGGCCCATCTTGACTTGCTAAAAGCGATCTGCATGCCTGTGGATGAAGTGAAATGAGTCCCAGTCTTTGGTCAAGAGATTAATATGCTGTCAGGCCTCAGATCCCATTAATGAAGTACTCACTGAAGTTGATGACCCATGTATGCAGCTCATGTAGACTCATAGGATGGTTTGGATTGGAAGAGGCCTTTAAAGATCATCCAGTTCCAACCCCCTGCCATGGGCAGAGACACCTCTGACTAGACCAGGTTACTCAAAGCCCCATCCAGCCTGGCCTTAAACACCTCCAAGGATAGGGCCTCCACATCTTCAAGGGTTTCCATTTTACAATGGTAATGGCCTTTCAGGGCATCTACTGCAGAGATACTAAAGCTGGAGGACTCTACTGGGTATGTGCCAAGCTCAGGTTTTTCCACTTTGTCCCCAGACCATGTAGCTGAAGGATCATCTCTAATCCACGGACTGAAATGAACACGCTGGGGTGCCACCACGAGTGGGTGTTGGACTATCTGTGCTGGGACATGATGGAGATGTCAGATGTGCTGCTGGCTGTTACAAAACCCAAATGAATTCTTAGAGGCTGACAAAAATAGCCTGGTTCCCATTCGTTTCAAATCCCGTGAGGTGCCTATCTTCGTTTTTAGGCCCCTAAATGCTTCTGCAAATCTCTCTCTTAGTGCTGTGTGAGCTGGGGACTGATCTGGCACATCAAACTTCAGATAAAACAGACGTTTCTAGATCTGAGCAGTTTCTAAAATGAGGACCAGAACTTCTCAGACCCATGATGGGGTCAAAATTGCTCATGCCAGTGAGAAAGCAATTGCTGGAGATTTGCAGATTTTTATTTTTTTTTTAAACGTATTTTGAAGGGCTTTTGTTGCAGTTGTTCTTTCATTTATGCTAAAGTGAGAGGCAGGAGAGATTTCTATCAACAGTAACACATAAAGCATATTGGGAATTGTTTGGGTCAAATAATTTTGCCCTTTCGTAAAATGATGCTTTAGGAATATTATCACATATATTGGTTATATTAGCAATCTGTTTATCCAGGTAAGTGAAAGGCAAATGTAGCCCGCTGGTTTCTCAGGAAGACAAAGACAGAGTGGAGAGTGTTTATACGACCCTGCATATAAATGACTTATTTATTTTGATAAGATTTTACTGAAATCCAAAAGAGAGATTGGACGTATAGCTGTAAAATACTTATCAGCATGAAGTAATGCCCACTTTCTGTGCCTGATGTGCTGCATAGCTGGTAACGCCAGTCTAGATGTGTGGCTTTGGTAGATAGATGACCTATATTGGGGTGGCACCGTGGCCAAATCCTGATACCCCTCAGCTCTGACGCCTTTCTGCAAGAGGAGGTTTGGACAGATATAAGGAGTGAGCATGCAGAAGGGAAGACAAAGTGTCAGGAGAGAGGGTTGCAGTGGGAGAGATGTGGTGGCCTTGCCCAGCTACCCTGGCGGGCTCCTGGGGCAACCCTGCCTTTGGGGGCACCTTGCAGTGCCTCTCCACCCCCTTACTTCTGCGGTTTTTTTCTGGTCTAGATCAGTGCTGTGGTTGCTTTGCCCTTGAGGTGGGATCTGAGCTCTGGGAAGGCTGGTTTTCGTTTATCCAGGTCCTTCCTTCTTAGGCGTCTCCACTTTGGCGGATGCCACAGCGAGGCTGGGAGAGCTCTTCTCTTTAATTGTTACTGAGCATTTTGGATGTTGCTAGAAGCAATGTATAATGGGTTATTAGGTTTGTCTTAAAAAAAAAAAAAAATTAAAAGAGAAAGAAAGAAGGAAATCTCCCTGAGAATGAAAAATTGCTTAGAATATCCTGTCAAAACAGCAATGCTACAATGCCACTTCTGCAATTACAGGGATCGTGCATGCATGAGGGATGAGACTTTTACATGTATGAGAAATGAGAAAAAGGTCTTTTAAAATACACTTTAGTTTTACCTCATAATTATGTGGATCCAGGATGATGCATCACAGAGATATCACTATGCTGAAGTATGAAATTGTTTGAACATTTATTTTTATCCAGAAGCGGTGCCATGAGCGATGCTTCTGAATCGACTAGAATTATATTAGTCATATCTTCATAATAAAGACAGTAATTTATTCAGTAGATTTAGAAGGTTTTGATTTTCATCTCTGAAGAGCTGAAGGGTCAAAACATAAATTAGAGTAGCACATGGCCATGCTGGAAATCCAGGCTATGTAAGTACTAATAAGTGCTAATATGTTTAAGTAAACTGTTAAAATGTATGAAAAGGAGAATTTGTACAATTGGAAAAATTGATCATGAAATAAGAGATAGAATGGAGGAATTAAGTGATAAAATAATAGTGTTAAATGAAGGATATGCATTATTTTAAAAATCATCCTGGGAGCCTGAGCCACGATTGGGCATCACAATGTCTCATCGCAGCGGTGATGCTTTCGGCAGCCTCGTCTGAAGAAGTTGAACACAGCTTTTGCCTCACTTCTCCGTAAAGTGTCCCACACGAGGGATTTTTTAAGAGTTACTATTTGCAAAGGACTTCAAATCCTTCATATGAAATATACTGAGTAGCGTAAACAGTATCATTATTCTGCATACCACTGTGTAAAAGCTGCAAATTGCCTTTTGTCTGGAGTGTAACAGGCTGCACTTACTGTTCACACCCGCTGACTGCTGAGAGTGAACCTGAAGATCACTGTCCATTATAAAAATAATTAATCCCAGAGAAGAGATATTCCAGGTAAGCCTGAATTTCTTGCATTGTATGCAACGGCATAAAGGCTCGATAGCCTTTAATGTTATTTTTCTGTTGTTATTCCAAGGGGCTGGCTTGAAAATCTCAGATGGTTGAAAACGAAGTTTTGGGCTCGTTAAATATCCAATGCAGTCGGCCCTGGGCTGAGTAATCGGGAGCCAATGCACCATGTGCAGAATGGCAATGCAATGTGCATAATAAATCTCTGGTTAACGTACTACAATTTTTGTGGTTGGGGTAAGCACAGCGCACCTGAACTCTCACTAAAAGGTACCGATTTGTTTTTATTTTTAGCTTGCGCAAGTACTCTAAAATGTTAAAACAAGAGATTTCAGGCTAACGAGGGGTAGGTTTGCAGAGGAGAACCACAGCGCTGCTTTTTCAGTCAGTAACAGGGAACCTGACATTTTGAGAAAGAAGTATGTGGGTTGGGAGCTTTCCTGGTTGACTTGGAAAACTCAGCTGTTGCTCATGCTGAAGGATGCGAAGCATCTGTCTCCAGAGACAGCCTCTTCCCACTGTCCTCCTCCTTGTCCCCTCTGGAGACGTTCTCTTGCAGATGCCCCTTGTAGACCCGCTTCCCAAGAGTATGGTCTTTCTACCTTCTTACCCACCAACTTGTTAGCTCCTGTCCACAGACTCGTCAGCTTCTCCCACCCCACCAGGAGCAAGTTTGGGGCTGGAGGACAACTCACCCTCTCCTGGCAGGCAGCAGGGGACAAAAGTGCCTCTGCATCTTCTATGCCCTGACGCAGAGCATGGCAGAGCTGGGCAACCCCATCCTTCACCCCAGCCCTCCTTCTCTTGTTTTCTCTAGTGGCACCCATGCCAAAACCAGTAGGGATTGATGCAAATCCTCCTGCTAATTGCCCCCACAAATCTTGGGAGCAGTGCAGGTTCACGTTGGCTGTCCTCTTCTGGGCTCCACTGACACAAACATGTGAAGACAAGGGCATCTCAAAAGCACAAATTGCTTACTGCCAGTATTGGATTGCTTGGTAACCATTTGCTTAGGGCAATTACCACTAATTATTTAACAGAATTGGAAAAGCAGAAAAATAATCTATAAAGGGTACTAGGGACACATTACTGTGTGATAATGGGATTTTACAAGATAGACAAAAAACACACAGTTCTAAATGTGTCTGTGTAGATGTACAAAAAGAAAGATGTTTCTTTGCTGCTTGTGATATTTCACAAAAAAACCAAAATACTGAACTGCATCGTACAGAGCACAAAATTAGGTTTTGGCTGATATTTATTTACGGAGTAAGCTCTTCTTGATAATTTAGAAAGTACATAAAGTGCATCTAATTTTATTCCCCCAGATACATACATGAGGTTCTGTCTAAGCTAAAATTAGCCATGTTTTTTTGTCTAGACCATCTGTAGATGTAATTTTATCTTGCAGAGTACATGCACACCCATCACAGCATGGAATGACTTGAGTCTTTCGTCCCCTTCGAGGGAGCAGGAAGGAGAAATGCTCCCATCTCAGAACTGTAGATGGGGTTTTTCCCTCCCCTTGGGTCAGGGTTTCTGCTTTCTACCCCAGCTTCCCTTCTGCCAAATGACCTAACCTGAAGTGAGGCTTACGGAGGATACTGTGACTTTATTTTATTGTCCCTGCACTTTTCCTGTGGAAAAGGGGTGTAATGACACCCATTTAGATCACATGATTATAAAATTAAAAGTGGTTTTGGACTGTCAGTTGAAAGAAAGTCCAAGTATTGACTAGTATTAGTTCTGGGCTTTACTCAATTTCTGTAATTAATTAAGATGGCAGCTTTATTTGGGGCAGCCTGTGACCAGACGGAGCTGCAAGAACAGAAATGGGTGAGCGGGTCAGAACAGAGGGATTGTGTGTTGTCCCCCACGAGCTGCTGAACCTTGGGGCAAACTAGGCAAAGTGGTAACGTGATCTTTTGCCATTAGAGAAAACCGTGGATTAGTGATCACAAGAATTATTTTCTTGGGTGTCATTCTAGCTACAGAGAAACTTAAAAAAAACCTCTACCATAAAAGGATTGATTTTGCTGCTTTTACTTTCAAAGAATGCCATATTCTAGCTGCTACCAGTTTGCTATTAGCACCAAACCAACATTTATGCATTTGAATAAACAAACAGTGATTTGGATTTGATTTAGACTTGATTAATTCCTATGTCTTCTTTCATGTTTTGTTACTTTAATTTCTTTAGTTGCTGGTATTAAAATAGCAATCCCTAGGCTGTTTACTGAAAATCTGGCCTGTTGGATATTTGTACGTGGGACAGGATCCAAAGAAGCAGGAGAGTCTAGAAATTATGATATTTAATAATAATAACAAAAACAATAATAATGTATCAAGATGTAATTTTTTCTGCTGAAAGGTAGTCTAATTAGTTCCACAAGTTTCTTAATGAGCATTAATTACAGGTTTGTTTTTTTTTTTATCTGTTATAGCTAGAATTCTCATTCCAACAGCTCACATTTGTTGGAGTCCATTAGAAGAACATGAAAAATCTCCTGGTTTAGTCCTGTTGATAGCGAATGGAGTGAAGCCAGTGGATGGTAATGCATGATGGAAACTGCTCCTTCATGGGGCTGTTTGATTTTTGCCAAGGCAGAGAAGGTCCATCAGATGAGGTGTCTGTGGGCAGCGCTCCCACTCACAGCAGTCACTTTGCATGATGCTGGCCAAGCTTTGTTTACTGAGTGCTGCTTTTAATGCAGTTATAGATCATGACTGCTGTGCCATCAGTGCTGGAAAAAAACCTTCTAATAATTATGATAATCTTATATTTACTTCCCTACAAGTCTACCATTCAAATGGATCCCCCTTGCATTGATTTAACATATAAGCTCTTTCCATAATGTTTCATCGAAGGAATTGCTCACAAGATTTTCTTTAGTTGCATTTAAGTCATAATATTGGCCCGTTAATCATCTTTGCGTCCTGTGCTTTGGAGGGTAAGATGGGGAGTGTCCCCAGTGGAAGAGCACTGGCTGCAACCACTGAAATGGGGAAAACAAAGAAAAAAAGGAGCAATGCAATGAGTTGGTAATTCTTCTGTGACTATCAGCCAAGTAAGATTGCTGGTTTGATTGAGAAGTCCTTCGTAGAGGGATTTAACAATGTAAAATTGATTTCTTCATTTGAAAATCCTGTAATTAGAGATTTGATTCAATCAGTTTGATGATATCAGATATTTCCTAGGTAGCACGGCCAGATGCTTTTGCTAGTCAGCTTGTTGTCAGAACGCTGCTACTTGCTTCAGAAAGTTATGCAAAGGAACTGCGTTACCAAAAATAAGAAAACTGAAATGTTAAAATACTGGGATTGGACTCCGCTCCCTGAGAACGAGACTCTGAAATGCTTTTTATAACCTCCTGCTTCACTATCTTCATATTGACTCACATCATTATGCAAATGCCATAAATTGCAATAAAATCAATTAAAGTGCTATCAAGTCTCATAAAAATATGTACCCATTAGTTTGCTGCTGAGAGAGAGTTTCTGCTCTGCTTGCTTATGGCCAGGGCAGAGGAGGAACGTGCAGCTCAGCAGCTGCTCGTCGTCAGGAATTAGCAGGGTTCCATCTTTCCACGGTGTAAGAGCCCAGGTGGCCAAGGTCCTGCTCGTGCCCCTGGAGCTGGGCATTGAGCAGCTGGGGTGAGGTTTTGTGCAGGAAGCCAAGGACGGGGGTGCAGTGGTCATTTCCAGACTTTTTCCAAAATCCAAGTGCCTCTTCTAACCGTGAAACTGCACCCCAATGAAAGGATCTCAAACACCTGCCTGCAGGGCTGCGAGACAAGCCGTTACCAGAAATAATTGGATAGAAGATGTGGGTTAAGGAGTAGGTCCTTAATATTAGTGTTTCCCGAAGAATTGTAGCTGGACTGTGCTTAAGGGTTTGTTCTGGTGCCTTTTCTTTAGTACTTCTGTCATAGAGAGCCCTGATTAATTTCCTAGGTTTTGTTTTTCCTTCCAGCCAGGCTAAAGCAACCTCTACCCACAAAAAAATGGGGCTCTGCAGTGTCTGGGTTCTGCAACGGTTGGGGGAGATCTCCTCTAGCCGAAAAGCTTCAGTACCAGCCTGGGAAGGCTAATGCTTTTTCCTGCAGACCACAAGGTCTACATCGCAACAGCATAGAAGTGATGCAGCAAATCACTGCAGCGCTCTGCAGTGCAGAACTGGTGCCATTTTTCTGTGCAAATTAGATTTTCATGGACCTAGCTGGTACTTGAGCTCGAAGAGATCCCTTGGCTAACTCTTATATACAGTATTGCTGGGGAAAGAAAGGGAGTGTGGCTTTGCCCTGACATTTTGAAAATATAGGTATCATGGCACATTAGGAGATCCCATCCGAAAAAGGGGAAAAAAATAGATGAAGGGAGGTTTACATAAAATCTGTGTTTGCCCCTGACCCAAGAACTGAGTAATGTCATTGTCAGAGTGCTACTTTGAAGGAATTTTACTTTACCACAGTTTAATATAAAACTGGGGTATCTGCATTGTTGGATAGAGCCCGGACTTCTTTGGATTTAACAAGACCTTAATGTGAGTGTCCGAGGCCTGACCCGTCTGAAGGGTAGTTTAGGAGAAAGTGCAATTGCACTATAAATAATTCACTTCGGTGCCTTGGCTACCATTCGCTGTAGCCCTTTTAATACCCCATAAACTCAAATGTACCATGCTATTTCTCTCCGTTTCAAACTGCTCTCCCAGGGCCAGCGAGTGGAATAGCACCGTCAGACCATATGCTGTGGAGACCAGAGAGCGGATGAAATTGCAGCGGTGCCGACACGTGCTTGATTTTTCTGGTTGTAAAGTTCCCGTGACGCCATACAGCTCGCTCCTTTGTCTCTATGCAATATGTGTTGAGAAGGTTTTAAGGTCACAGCTCCTGCGTGGGGTGCGGTGTCATCTGGACCGAGGAAGGAGAGTTTTCCCCCGGTGTTTCGGTGAGCAAAGAGCGTGTTGGTGCTTGTCCTTCCTCAGCAGCTGCTGAAACAGGGAGAAAAGGAGCCTGTCCTGCATGATGGGCTGCTGCCCTTGGCTGAATAACTTATGCATGATTATTTCTGAAGTGCTGGTCTCACAGATCTGGCAGAAGTTTGTGGGAATGACGAGTGCTGAGGGATTCAGGCAGAAGATGCAGCCTTGTTTAACACATTGCCACTGACCTCACCCCTCCCAAATGGTCCTGTTGGGCGACGAAACTCTGGAGATGTTGGTTAAGGCCAGCTCAGCAAGTGTCATAGACAGAGAAGGGAGAGCTCAGGCTCCAAACCAGTGTTTCAGTAAGTCTCCTTTGCCCGTCTATGTTTGGATTTGGTTAAAAATCAAAACGGGGTTCACCACAGCTCCTCCTTTCAAAGTTCTCACTGTGACCTGGTTTCTCCCTCCACATGGGTTAATGGGCATATTTTGGGCTTAATCCAGCATAAGAAAGACTATCTGGCCTGTGGGCACCTTGAATTTGCTGACAAGGAGTCCCTAATGAGTTTTTCCCAAGTTATGAGACACACGATACCTCTAAGGCTTTTGTCCCAGCTGGCAGGAGATCTGGAATCCCCACTCCGCCTTGTACAAGCCTCCATTAAGCAGTGCAAAATTGGTCCATTTATAATTCATTTTAGGGTCTAAATCTGAGGATGATGTTGAAATGACAAGAGCTACCTGGAAGGCAGCCAGTGTTTGTCCTACCCTTTTCTTGTTCCTCCGGAAGAAATGTATTTTCAGCACAAAAACTCAATTAGGGCAGCAAAAGTAAGTTAGAGCCAGGGGGAAGGAACGCTGCTCCTGGGCCACGACCTCTTTTCGAGTGCTTTACAGAAGAGAGGTTGGGCTTGGGGTCTGGTGTAGAGGGGACGACTTGAAGGATGAATTTGTTAGCACATCCCAATTCCTTTCTAGTCCTTCCTGGTGTTCCTGGTCCAGTCGTACAGTAGCCTCCCTTCTCTTAGTGTTTAATTGGTTCTTGTTTTCCCAATTTCTCAAGTTATTAATTATTGCTAAAATGACACGTGAGAGCACAGCTCCACACGTGTTGTCTGATGGCAAATTCCAGGTTAAGAAAAGAAGATCAATTTCCCATCTCAAGGAGTTTCCAAATACACCGGTGACTCAGTTTCCTGGGTTTGGAATAATTTCAATTTGAATTTTCCCATTATTTTCCTCAGCTGCTTTTCAAACCAGCCTGTGGACTCCGCCTCCCCAAACCCTGAAAATCCCATATCACCCCCCTGAGCCCCTGCGTCCCTCTATTGCAGCCCCTGCATTTAGTGCAATTCTCTCTGGATTTACTCATTTGCCTCGGCTATCACTGAATAAAACCCTCTTCTCTCCACCACCAGCTCCTTCTGCTTCGTTCTGCCAATAATGGCAATCCGACATTTGTAACGTAATTGTGACTTCTGTCACCCGTGATGTGAAAAAGGCGAAACAGCAGCACTATTGAATGAAACCAAGAGGATGAAGCGGGCACTTAGAAGGGAAAATGTATCTGTTTACAGACAGCCAGGTAATCAGAAAGGGCGGTAAGGAAAAAGTTGGGATTTTTATAGTCTTGCAGTGGGGCGAGTATGGAAAATTAAGTCTTTCTGCTCCGCTCCTGGGCCGTGTTGAGGATTCAGGCTCGGTTCCACGATTGAGTTGCCCTCTGGCCCATGGTGTGTCCAAGGCCATCACAGACGTGACTGTCACCTCTGAGTGGTTGACTCCACTGGTGCCTACACCAGATTAGCCAGCTAATCATTGGAGAGTGAGGTTTTCAAGTGGAAAACACATCCTGGCATGGCCAGCATCCCTCTAAGGGACATCTGAATTTTGCAAAAGGTTCTGTCCTGCTTCTGAAAACAATATAACTTTTTATCACCTTGCTTGGTTTACTCCAGCTTTCCTCTAAGGTTTGGGGTCAAACAGGCCCCAAATGTCCCCTGACCCGGTGTGCTTTCCTCCGCTTCTGTGTCAGAAGCCGTGAATGTCACATCCTTTTGCTGCAAAGCGATAAATCACCACTGCCTTCTGACCGTGGGGATGGTGGAAGGCACGATTAATATCCTGCCGTGGCTGGCTGGCAGCAGGTTTTTGGCATGTTGAAGGAAGGGAGCTTTTTAATGGCTTAATGCCCCCTTGCTCGTAAGCTTAACATTAACCACATGCTTAATAAATTTGCTTTCTCCAAGGGGGGGCCTGGAGCGAGTGACTGAGAGCTGGACTTTTCTAGGCTCTGTGCCTTCACCGACTCATTCTGTAATGCTGTGGAAAGTCATTTAAATGTCTCCAGTATGTAAGTTTACCCAACTGTAAAATTGGGTATAATAAGGCTTGCTTATTTTACAGCTAAGGTTTAATTCAGTAATGTTTGTTGTGCGGTGTCAGACCTTGTCTAGCAGGTATAATAGGAAAGGTGTTATAAATGGGCAGCACGGAGGACTGTCCATTAGCAAAGACATTGTTATAAGAAAAATCTCGCTGGGATGGAATACAGAAATCAAACAGCAGCTGACAGAACCAGATAATTATCTTTCCTGTAAAACGTAACCTTCCAGATAATGAGACAAAGGTGCTAGGAAGGCAGGCGGTGTGACAGAAGGACAAGTGTCACTAACTGCCTGGAATAAGCTCTGAGGAGCCCGTGTTAGTGGCGAGCATCGTGTGCCAAGGACAACAGCCCCAACCCACCGCCCGGCCCTGGCATGGAGGATCTGCCTGGCCATGTGGTCTCCAACGTGGATGGGGAGATCTTGCAGGGTAAAGCAGAAACTGAGCGGTGGGTTGGGAAACCCTGCTGCTGCACGCTCATCGAGACCACGGAAAATGCCAATAAGAGCAATACACTTATTTTAGCTTAGCTGCCCTCAGGCAGCTTTGTTATGCTGAACAGCCCTGTTGAGCAGAGCCTGTATTTTGTTTTAAGTGCACACATTTATCACCTTCATGGGTGATTTATAATATGAAGCACAGTCAAAGAATATGGGACATGGTTTGTCCTGCTGGAAAGCTTTTTGTTTGTTTCTTTTTTGACTGCTTGTACACTGAGGGGCAAGTCACTGGGGTATTTGTGGGTAATGGTGTTTCATTGGAGGTTGCTGATTTTTATTAAACTCTTCTGTATTATGTTGGGCCCCATCTTGGTCAGGACATGGAAAAAGTCATTGCCTCCAATAAGTCCGAAAAGTGGTAGCGATGGGGTGACGAGGGATATATTGCTCTGAATATGGGTGAGAACAGAGAAACAGTAGACATGGAGAGTGTGCACTGGATGAAATTTGGCTGTGCCAATCCCAAACAGAATAACCTCATGCTCTTCTTGCTGATTTCCAGCACTGACAAGCAAATGTGCTGGGAGTGGTTGGGGTAGCTAATGACCAGCCATCCTTGTTTTGCTGCATCACTGGGGTGGAATCATTAATCTAACTCATGAGGAAACTGATCTGAAAACCCAATTTTAATTGCACCCAGGATGGCTGCACAAGCCACAGTGTCCTCCCGTGACTACTCCCTGCAGAAGAAACTGCTTTCACAAGGTGGTTTAACCAAAGACATCTCACCTCTGATTTGGCCAACAATTACTTTGTCATATGAAAGCCCTGAGGCCGGGTAGGTCTTTCCTATCCCCGAACGCTTCTGTGGTTTTCCCACCCTAAGCATTTTATTTATTTGCCTGGTTTCTCAAACAAAAATTCCTTGGTCCAGCTGGATATTTTATGTTTGTTTGTGAATGATTTGGTGTTTGAATCACTTGGTGTGAGTCGTAGTAACGTCCAGAAACCATAGCTGTATAAGTCACAAGTCTTAGATCCATCAGGTGGTCTGGAGGAGGCGCTCCCAGAGGAAACCATCCTTCTGGCTCAGCTTTTCCAAGGAAATCAATGGCTGCTTGCATTTACTGAATGTTTTAGTCCTTCTTTTGAGTGTTAAATTTTGTGCTTCCACTACATAGCTCTCATTTTCAGTGTTAGGAAAATGTGTCCCACTTCTCAAAACTGAAGGGCTTCCAAGGGTTTCAATTAAATGTGACTTTTTAAAGAGTCTTCTCTGCTAAGGGTCACGTCCTGCACTTTGCTTCCTCAGCCTTCATCAGCAGAGAGCTTTGCTGTGTAAGAACTGCAACGCTGATCATGATAGTTCTTATTTTACCCTTAAAAATGTCTCCTCCATATATTAATCTTCCTGTTGCAGGTTGATACGAGCTGGTGGCTGACTGCCTGGGATGGAGGGGACTGTCCCCCCATCATAGCGCTGTGACGGGGACATTGCAGACTATCCCGAAAGCCGCTGGTGGGGAACATGCCACGGACCTGGGTTCGGACAAGCTCAACAGCTCCTATGTACATGACCTTCAGTCAAACCTCCCTTGTGCACACACAGCCAGGTAGGAAAAAAGATGATAAATAGATAAGAAAATGACGGACTAAATAAGCAGACTGAAATAACAAGTTTAAATTCAGCCAGGGCTCAGATTTTAGTCTGCGAGCACAATGCGTTTCATTGAGTAAAGGGCAAGGTAAAGAACACTCTTCTTTTCATAAGCGTAGCATGCTGGATGTGGAAATTCATCAGCAGCCCCTCTGAGCATGAGAGCAGCACTGGGTGAGCGGAGATGCTCCCTTTGTAGAACAGAGCAAGACCTTTTAGCTGGACTGTGACTACAGGGATCAGCTCCTGGCACTCATAAAACCCGTTCTGCCCTGGGAGGATGCTGCTGATGGGGTTGCTCCTCAAACAGCCAAGGAGGAGCTCCAGCCCTGCCCACAGGATGCCCAGCTGTGCCAGCAGCACGGTGCCCAGCCAACGTGATTCCCAAGAGAAGCCTTAAAATCAAAGATAATCCAAAGGTTATGGACTTTGGGAATGGGCTGAATAATAACTGTTGCTACAAAAAAGGAGCAGCCATGGAGCTCTGACGCTTCCGTACACCAACACACTACTTCCACCATGGCAATCTGTTTAAAGGTGCTGCTACTTCTCACGGTTTCTCCCTCCTTATTTATTTAGAATCCTGTGTAATGTTTATCTTACTGTCCCTCTGACCTTCCACTTTTACTCTTCCTCTTAATACAGTCTAGATTTTGTTTGTCCTTCATGAGCTGTCTTCAAAATCCCACGTGGTCATCCCGGTCTGTCCGTGATGCCTGTCCCATTTCTTGGGGACTCCCAGGAGCGTTGCAGAGACTTCAGCCAGGCTCAGCACCGGCTGCTTCCTCCTCCCAGCCCGGTGGGGACCAGCAATGCCCACGAACAGGTTGCCAGAGGTGAAACCCAAACTTTTATGCACTCTCTGTAAGTCTTAATGAACCTTGTAAAGCAAATGCTCACCGAAGTATATCGAGTCCCAGCTGTTCTCCCCGGGGAAGATAACCTGGCAGAAATTGCACGCTGTTTGCTGAAAGAGTCTTTATTTCCCGGGGCCCATGCAGATAGACGGGAGGTGGTTGCAATGGGAAATGCTTGCAAAGGGATCACTACCCCTGGAGAGCGAAGCTCCTTCCAACACAGTCGTTTTTCCTTAGAAAATCCTTTTATTTTTTTCTTTTAAACCACCAGGCCTGGTCACTGCCCCTAATCCCCTTGTAGTATTCTTTTTGATTTTTCACAAGGGGAACCCCCCCTGAAGGGGTGTACTCCCCATAGGCAGCTTCGTGAATCAGTTTGTGAGTCTTTCCTAGGGCAGAATCATGTTTCCAGTAGTGAATTTCAGGTGCTTTTCTGGAGAAATTCAGATTTTTTTTTTCTCCCTCGATTCACTAGTGCTGACATAAACACCGTAGCTGACATTTTTTGAAGTGATCATTGAGAGCTCTCGGCGCTGAGCTGAGCTGAAGGGCAAGGATAATACCTATTGCGGCAGAAGATGCATTCACCCGCTACCAGGTGCAGATGGCAAGTGCTAGGACAAAAGCAAAGCCCAAGATAGAGGAATGGGGTGAATCTAAACGGAAGAATCTCTCTCTTTTGAATTTGATAGCTGAAATGCTAAAGCTAAGCAACTTCTCCAAGTTACGTGTTAATAATCTACAAATGACATTAAAATTCACATTTCTAGCAGTCATGGGGAGTATCTGTTGTGTAAAGTTAAGGAAGAACATCTTTCTTTGGGCTTGTGCTACAGGAAAGAGGTAGGAAATCTTACAACTCACTCATTAGTTTCACCCTTCAAACAAGTAATTTTCATGATCCACTGTAATACTTTAGACAATAGGAGTCACTTTAGTTATCAGTGGAAAAAATGTTACCGTTTTCTATAACAAATTTTTGGCATTACAAAAGATCTACTATCATTGGTTACTCATTCATAGACATGAATTGCCGTTGTTGTCATTTTTGCATTGGATATTGCTATAAAAAGAGAAGATACAGCATTTCTTTCAGTTTTTGTTTTGTTTTGGTAAATTGCAAGTGGTGATTTAAATTCCTGCATTCAGGTTTATTTCTGTCTCCCAGTGGGATAATATAATCAACAGTACCTACCATGGCTTTCATTTTTAAGAAAGGATGGATGAACCAGCTCTCCTGTGTGTTCTGTATGAAGTTAAATTAAATATATATTTTGATCATTATTTTCTTTTCTTTAGTAGCAAATGGATATTATTCAGTAACACAACCAAAGATGAGAAATCCCAAAGGTGAGTTATTTACTGTTCAAATTCCCAGACAGTAAATTAATGGATGCCCTTTAAACGAGGTGAATTCTAAATTTTTCTCCTGCAGATGAAGTGCCCCTGGACTAGATGTGAGACTGAAAAGGGCACCTAGCTCCTTCGTCTGACGAAATCTTAAGCAATAACTGACTGGGGATCACTGAATGGGCTTTAACACGTCTTGAATGCATTTGATAGGCCATATGTTTAAAATTTGCTTATGTAGCCATATGCTGAAAACTTCCCCAAATGCTATTTTTTTCTTTATTTTTGGGCTGTTTTGAAGTTCTCAGAAAATGACAGTCTAATGGTGTGACCCCAACTACTCCAGACTGTGCCAAACATATTGTAGCCAGTCACTCCATGGTGACCCTGAACACATGGAGAATGTAGGAGTGAACATTTTTAGTGGAGAGAAGCTTGGCAAGTGGCTGTGGGGAGAAAAATGAAGAAAAATGTTTGGGTGATGCTGTCACTATTATCTATTAAGAGAATCAAGACTTCGTGTGTCTTTTCCTGTTATTATCACTGTTTTCTTGCTTTTTCTGAGCCACTCCCTTTGCTGGGTATTCAGAGGGGCTAAGCTTAGCCCAGTGAGTCTGGTTTTGCCTGCTTGCCCCTAGAGTCAGCGGAGACAGAGAGGTTCTTAAAGTTGGCCATTTATTGAGTATGGAGGTTGGCTGAAAAGATTGGGTTATGGGGCTAGTGCTGGCCTGAATGACTACCTGCCTTAATTGTCCTGCCCTTTAATTTTCTTATATGTTTGTTTGTGCCAATGGTCGTGCAAGAAAGCAGAGATATTAAGGTGTGAGAGTAGCCTGCAAACATTGTGTTTTCTTTCCACTGCTTCAAGGATGTGAGGACTGGTAGTGATGCAATTTGGTATGAAACAGTGAGCCCATCAAAGGGTTTTTTTCATCCTTTTATGGTAACAGCTCCATATCAAACCATGACCATGTAAAAAAGCCTCACTTAGTTGATACGGAAGGTGATGCAGTGTAGCTCCAATTCCCAGTGCCACCAGCTCTTGGTAATGGGAATTGCTCCATGTCTTAAAATAGTTGCTTGGACAGTCCTGGTCTTGCCCAAGGTTTTCTTGCTTGCATGTTGGCTCATCTGCTTCACACCTGTGTGGTATCAGTGGAGAGAGGCGTTGCTGTTCCTGCAGGCAGATAGATAACTTCTCATCAATCACTGCTCAACACCAGAAGAAATGGAGTGGAGCAGAGAGGCTTCTTGACTTCCCTTTGGTTTCTGGGTCAGTGGAGTAGAGAAGGTGCTCCCATAGCCACAGCAGAACTGTGTGTCAGCTGTATGGGTTCAGATACATTTGGTTTGTTCATTTCTTTCAAACCTTTATTTTTTGATAATGACTTCTAACAAATCCTTATTCAAATTTGCTCTCAACTCAAAAAGAAGAAAGGTGGGTTTTGCTGTATGCAGTTACTTTCCTCCAGTGATATCAGGTCCTTGTTCTTTTAAAATCATAAATTTTGAGGATTTTAATGATTAAATGAAGGAAAAATGAAAAAAATGTGTTTAGATTTGAGTTCCTAAAGCATGCATGTATTTTTTTAGTAGCCTGTTCTGAACTTAGAATCCTTGTAGGAAGATTCATAGTTTTCATTTTCATCATTAACAAACCATTCAGTCCTTCTCAGAGCAGGTTGGGGCCTGACTGCTCCACCAGGAGCCTCCTTAGAGCAGACCCGGGACCAGCTCTGTAGCTTTTTTACTTTCCCACAGAGAAGTTAGTGCATGTATTTTTCATTCTCTAACATGCTTGGAACAACCTAAAAACTTCACATGCTGAGTTCGCTTCCCTCAAGCATTGGAAAGGCTCCCTTCCTCATCCCTTTGAAGAAAAGAAACCAAGATCTCTTTCCCCTTATCACTAGTTTAGTTTTTCTTTTCCTCCTTTTTTTTTTTGTTTCTCCAAATTGCCTCATGCTATAATAGAAATGTGTTTGTGTTATCAGAATAACACGGTGTTGGGTATTAGACACTGTTTGCAAATGTCCCGAAAAGACCTTTTACCAAAATAAAATCGTTTAAGAAGTGAAAAGTGAAACAGGTTATAATGCAGAACTGTAGCCCATCCAACCGAAGAGGTTCCTTTCTCTTTTCTTAGTAATAGCTGTGCAAAAAAAAAAAGTATATCCTGCCAGAAGGATATTATAATTGATAACCAAACTGTAATCTCTCTGTACAAAATATTGCGAATCATCAGCACACAACCCTCTTCATGTGCACACCACTGTAATTATATGTTTTCTTCTTTCGGGCTTGCTCATGCCTTTGCATGTATTAAGTTTCTTTGTGTAGAAATTATTAGATTATGGACCTCCTTTAAGGTTGTCACCTTGCTTTTGAAGAAGGGAGATTTGATTTGAAACTCATGAATTATCAATGGTGACTTCCCAAGCGGCATTCACTGGTGAGCCGTGCTGGACCGACTGCAATACCTTTAGATGAACAGGCAGAAGGAGCTCCCTCCCACACCTGCGTGTGTTTGCAGGGGGTGTAAGAGTGATAGTTAAAGCTGAATGAATAATGCAAAATGGAAAGCATGTGTTTTCTTCTCCATTTTCTGTTCAAGAGTGCGTTATATGCTCACATCTGCTGGGAAATGCCATTTTCTTGATCTCTTTGTGCAAGTACGAAGCAACTTTCACTGAAACTGAAAGGCAGCAATCTGAAAGTGCACAAAGGAAATCGTTTTCTGACCTCAAATATATTAGAATATAGAACATGGCAATATAAAATGTCTAATCCCCCTATCAGCGCTGAGTCCTTAGTCTAAATGCTAAGAGGGAATGCCATGGCGCAGCATTTAGACTGAGGACTCCAACCTGATAGAGGGATTAGCCATCTGATATGACAAAGAGAAACAACCAGTGTTATTAGAGTTAACAGCAGCAAAAACTTTCTGGAGGGAGATTAAAAGCTCGTGCTTCTGAATTTCAACTAGCATTTCCTCGGGTCTGGGGCAAGCAGAAATGTGTCCCTGCGGCGATGTCCTCACCGGCTGCCAGAGGGAAGTGGCATTCAACCTGTTGCTGGAGATTGCAGGAGACTTTTCTAGGAGAGAAGACTATCCCACATCTTATTTTGGTGGTGTTCTGGTTTTCCCAGCTCTGTTGGTGATGGCCTGAATCTAACGCCCAACACAAATGACATTTCTGTCATCTCGCTCCCAATCCTTCCCGCAGCATGGTGGGTCGGGCTGGCACACGGTGGATGGACCCTGCTCATCTTTTCTCCACCAGCTACACGAAACTGTGTGGGGTGGGGTGTTGTGAGGTGGTGGGTCAGCTCAGATGGCTTGTTCTGGTGGGAAAGAAGGGACTGGCTGATGGTGGGTGTGAATTCCAGATGTGTTTCCATCCACACCTGCATAAAAATGCATGGTAGGATCTGCAGGTAGAATCCCAAGGTTCACAGGAAATCCGTGAAACAGGGTCATGAGACAAAGCTCCTTCATTTAAAAATTAAAATTTCATTACTTTGTCTGGCTCTAAAGCATTTAAGGCAGGATAACAGTGAGATAGGACCTCGGCATCAGACATATTCCATATCACATAACAAGATCTTAATTTCTTGAATGAAGTTAAAGCCATAGTACCTATCAGGCTGGTGGCTTTGGCTTAAGTGGGACATCACCTGTGGGCTTTATACAGCCATCAGTAAATGGCTGAGTGTGCTGTGCTCTGTGCCCTCTACGCTGACACCGGGGAGCAAATCCTCTGTTTGTTTTTGCATCTGTCTGACAAAGGCAGTCTGCAGGTAATTTTTCAGAAGTGATTTAGAGCCCCCCCAGCACAGTTAACGAACGGACTTGACACATCAAGGCCTCCAACGCGTTAAATGTTTTGCGGTTTTTCTGCCGGAAACAAAGTTAATGTCAAAATACATTTTTTGAGGCTTAGGCACGTTCTAAACGCTCACCAGCAGCTGACGGATACATCTGAACAAACAGAGAAAATTCATTTATAGAGCTGTTAGGATAAATGTTTGGAAAACGCGTCTTACCCGGTATTTCCTATGGCAGAGAGCAGCTCTGCGCGCTCTGTGTCTGCCCCCCACTGCACCCGGGGCCAGCTGCCCGGTCCTGGAACTGACTGCCCAGTTCTGACCACATTGAAAAGAAAGCTGCTTTTTAATTCAAATCACTATTTAGAGTACTCTTTGGCAATCCTAGGAAGTTTTCGGGGCTGTTCTGGGGTTGGAGGCTTCAAAGTATCGAATTATCTTCCATTTAGCACCATTATCGTTAGTCAAACTGTGTGAAGGTCAGTTTTTAGTGTTGGTTTGGATTTTTATGCCATAAAGATGCAACCCAGAAGTCTCTAGGAAAGAAAAAATATGTTTCACCCTGCTGCAGGGCTGGTGGGTGAATGTCTGTCCTTTGAGGATCCATCCTGTGCTAAAACTCTGCCCAGTGATGGAGCAGTTCCCCCTTGCTGATCCCTGGAAAGCTGCTGCTAAAAATTCTACGTCTAAAATCAGTGCTGTTCACCTTCCCGAGAGCTGGTGACAGGTTTGCATGTTGCCCTTGGAAATCAGAGCCCTGACCATCGGGACAGATCAAACCCAACAAGAACTTGGATGGGCCGGGAGCTGAAGGCTTCTTGCTCCTGTGACGGGTGAGCAGCCGCAGGCTGGACCAGCTGGGTGCATACTAATTCGGCTGGGAATTGTTTTAAGTGTGCTCTGCTGACCTGGAGGCAATTTTTATCTCAGTCTCAGACCTGAGGGAAAACCCTCTCTCCGGGTGGCTGGGCATTATACAATGGAATAAATACATATATTGTTATGCGGCTCCTGAGCAGCACTTTCAGCCCCATGCAGAGTTGGAGGTGAGAACATTCTCCGCAGAGAGTAGCTTTGATTTTACACCTTGGAGAGGCACCGCAGCACAGGAGGAGCTCAGCCAGACCCAGAAGATATTTTCCAGCATCTGCCCACCACACAGGCACCTCGCACGGGCGAGAGCTCTGCAGGAACCCCCTGCTCCTGTGCCGTGAAATTTATTTGGGCATCCGGGAGCCCCAACATCATGCACATCCACACACCTGGAAAGGCTGGAGCAAAGTCCTTTAATGTCTCAGGCTCCGTTTACTCGTCCCCGGGATGTATCTAATACCAATTTGAGGAGGTTAACATGCAGCACCAGGAGTAACTTCTGCACTGCTCGGTGATGAGAGATGCCATGCAAGTGCCAAGTATTTTTATTATAAAGCACTTAATAATAAAGTGTGCCTCTCAGAGGGGAAAATCCGCAAATAACTCTTTGCAGGAGAGAGGGCACTCGGTTTTGTATTGCAATCATCGCTCAGTGAATACCCCGGAGAAATGTTTGAAATGAGTGTGATATCTTCCAGGGAGATCAGTGTACTTCCAGAGGGATTTTGCTCAGAAACCTGTGAAGCTTCTGTTCCTATAGCTTTTGATGGCTTATAGCCTTCTCTATTTCTGTCATAATCCTTCATTAGGTTTTGTCAAACTGTTCCAATTGCTATAGCAACTCTAATGAAATCTTGCTCCCTAAATGGCCACGCCAATTTTATCAGGTCAAAATCTGCCCTTTACAGCTAATTCTCTACCTTTTGACTGTACTTTTTTTTTCTTTTTTTTTTTTCCCCTCTGAGTAGAGAGTTTGCTGTGAGAAAGAGCCCAAAATTATTAACCCAAATAGTTTTTTTTCCTCTTTTCAGCTTAAACCGAAGGGTTTCTTTTGAAATCATGTGTGTATTCAACTAATGTGCACAGGAAAGACAAAGCCTCTGGAGATGCAAGCTGCCACCTCTTGTTCCCTGGGATGCTCTTGCCGGCTGACCTGTGTATTTAGAGCAAGATAATGAAAGTTCATCATCGTTACAAAACAGAATACGTAAGATTTCTATCAGATCCCCTATAAATCCAAGGAAAAGGTGTGGTATGTATTTTATGATAAAATTTCTGCTATTTTGTTGCAGTGGGATCTGATCTGGCTTGAATTCCAACCCCCAACAAGGCAGCCCGTGTTATATTTGCAGTACCCCAAAGTTATCCATCCCCCCTTCTGCACGGAAACCCAAGACTGTACCTTCAGAACCTTCGCTGGTGTGAGAGTGGGTCTGTAATTGAATACTAAATGTGTCTTTTGCCACTTCCCTTCTGGAATAATATCTTCTGTGCAAGCAGCAAATTTTCTTCCACCTGCGGCCAGTGAATGAGCTCTTTAGGATGATTATTTTAAAATAATTTGTTTAACTTTCTGAGTGGGGAGGAAAAAGGTGAAAATAAAAGATAGGGTGATGCACTCTGCCCCAGGTTTCAGCTGCAGCCAAACAGCACCGTTAGATATTCCCCAACTGGACAGAGATGAAATTATTCTCTTTGGCTGGACAAGGGGGGGTTTTTTTGCTAAATGAATGACTCGAGTCAAACCTGTAAATGACAGTGCTCTAATCATAAAAATGCTGTATTTCAAAAGTTTTGAACAGAAAGTAGAGAAACGCTGAATGAATTCGGCAGCTGAAATAGTCTGCCTAATGCGTATTAAGGTACTTTGAAAGGGTATTGTGAAACTTCCATTATATCTTCCTACATTTTACATGAACCGAGGCCTTCCTCTTGCCTGGCTTGTATATATCTCTCCACAAAAGAAATGAAAAAACTTTTTCCTTGCTATTGGAGAAAAATGGTTAAAAAACCCCTGAGGTAGCACATATTTCCCCAAATCAGAGAATTGCTTAATAAGCACAATGCTATGGAGTCTGGGCTAAATTAATATTTTCCTTTCAGTTGCAGACCCTCATCAATTCTAGCACCTGAATTTCATTAGGGATGGGATTTTTAAAGATATTCTAGGAGTGGAAAGGCGGCAGATTCCCAAATTTTGCTAATGCTCAGCGCAAGTTTCAATACTTGGTGTTCTCTGGCGGTTCACATGTCGTGCCGTACACATGCAAGTCTTGCTCCAACACCTGGTGTTCATCAACGTCTCCTTTGACCCCAGCACTGGAATTGCACTGGAGGGGCGATCTCAGCACAATGGTTTGGAAACTATTGATAATGACAGAACTTGTAAATAGGATCCCAGTCTCCTGGGATGATGCTGTGTGAGTTAGCTGCTAAAGAGTGAGCAGAGCTCTTGCAACCCTCAGTTTGCACCATCATTTACAGTATCTTTTGCTTCTTCACCTTCTTGGAGGATGGCATGACCCAAGGATTACTGCCATCCCCTGTAGAGTCTCGCCCTCAGCTCCCAAATAGCCACAAGGAGTTTGGGAGGGAGGAGGAACACGTGGTTTAGAAGGGTATGGCGTGATCAGAAAGCAGCAGGGATGCTCCTGTGCTGGATTCGATAACAGAAGAGCTGTTGGGTTTGAGAAGTGAGGGGGTATCAGTGACCTGATGGAAATGGGGAGTCTCTTGCCTGACTACAAGGAAAATCCCCCAAATTGATAACCTTGAAAAGGCTGCTCTCAGCAATGCTCTCACTCTCCTACAGCTGGTTCCAATTTCTTACAGTGTCTGGTGAGATTTACATCACCTGCCACATACCCTGTATTTAAACAGCACTGGACCCACACTTTCAGATCAAAATTTGTATCTCTTTAGCGACAAACCATGTAAATACCATACCAACAAAGCCTCACTTCATTGGAAGCAGTGCATTTGTAGGAAGACAATGCAGGTAAGCTGTACGACTTTTGGAGAAATCAACAGTTTAAGAATTGCTGAAAACATGATTATTTTGCATTGCAGACTGGTAGCAGCCACATCAAATGAAAGGGGAAGGCTGGAGGCAGGCGTGCTGAGATCTCTTTGAGAGGCAGCGGCTGCAGAGAGAAAGGTCTGCAAGGCAAAGTCAGGAGGATGGTGTTTGAAATCAAAGCAGGGGCTGATTAAAGCGGGAATATTATGATGCCGGGGGAATTTAAGAACAGTAGACGACAGAAAGCCAAAAAAGATCTCCAGAAGCAATGTATAGATTCCAATGGTGATACTTCGGTGGCTGGGAAAAATGGTCTGAGTTGAAAGAAAAGAGGCTGATTCCCACCTCAGCAGCATTGCGTTATTGGCTTGGTTAAGCCAAACTTTGAAATTCTTCTCAGAAAAGCACTAAATTCTTTTTGTGTCCTAAATTCTTTTTGCTATACTCATGCATTCAATTAAATGTCTGTTCACTAAATACTTTATAATAATCTCGTGTCACCTCAGAGTCTTACAGGAATATGCTGGTACTCAGGAACTTTGCTTCCCTGCGTTACAGAATTTTGATTCCTTTTATAAGTTGCCTGAGCTCATTATACATGTAATAAGCTGCTGCGGCCAGCCACATCGTCTCAATTCTCTGCAGTTAGCAAATGCTGCTTTGCTTTAGCTTCTGCTAATCATGACAACCAACCTACTCACATTACTTAAATCGCTAATCCTGTGAAATAACTCAGTGTCACTCTCTAGAGCAGATGAAAAAGCAAAACAAAACTCTCATCTAAAGTGTAATGTCAATCACAGAGAACAGTTATACATTAAATGTTAGCTACCGGGAAAGAAAAAGCCCAAGCCTCTCAATTTTGTTCATAAAAATCTCTGTAGTTGTGAGTTTTCACAAAATGCTGTCTAATTTGATACATTCACTAAGTTAAATTACTATTTACCAGTAACTCCTGTGTTACCCACAGTAATTAAAGCTTCCTCATTCCCTGCCCACCTCAGTTGGGAAGTGGGAGATACTGTTTTCTGGGTCACAGTCTGAGAAACGCTAACTTCTTCCTCCCAGTATTTTTTCTGAAAAAGGTACTATAGAGGAATTGAGACATCTCCAATATTGAAGATCACTTAAAACTAAATGTTTTGCTAAGTAAAAGAATTCCCTTGATATTTTCCCTTTGCCAAATCCCATTTGCATTTCTAGTCTTATTTACCTAGACATTTTCCCGTGTCTGTTCTGGGAAATCAGGGGTTCATATTCTGGAAATTGTGTTTCTGGAAGTAACTTCTGAAACTAGGAAAATCTCACCAGCCAAGAGGGTTGTCCCCTACGCACCCTCTTTCTCTCCAAGACTCCTTTGGGGTGTAAAAGTTGTCTGGGGACTAGTTTCTCACTGCCAGCATTTCAAGGAACTTGTGTTTAGCTTCTTTTTTCTTCTTAAGTGGCAGCAGCTGAGCACAGATGTCCAGATTGGCAACAATTATGAACCCAATTAACCCAGTTAATGGCACCACAGCCTTTTGTGAAGTGACAGATTATTGGAAGCAGCCATGCTACAGCCACTCACCCTTGTCGCATGCCCTTGTGCCACAGAGAAAATGAGTGGAGGTAGGAACCACCAAGTGATTAGCCCTTATAATATTGTTAATTAAGCACCAGTAGGAAGTTTGCCATAAAAATGGAACTAATCTTCTTCATCTATTTTGTCTATCCCCTATTTGGCACTGTGTTCTTAGATCACGTAAAATAATCTTAGTCCGGTGCCTGGGTAGCAACCTCAGAAGATGTGAACGTGAAGCAAGGTGAGAGATTCGGGAGGCGTGATCCAGCCACGGGGTATTCACAAGGTGAGTGCATGAAGTGATTTCAGATGAAAAAGAAATCCTGAATTTCACTGGGGTCACCCATTCCTGCATCCCCGTGACAGCAGGTAGCCGTGCATCGTTGACCAGGACGGACGGAGCAGCTGGGAGCTGGAACCCGTCTGGGCTGCTCAACTTAAGGTATGCCAATTTGCAAGATTACAAATACAACCTGTTATTACAAACCGCTATTGCGAAATGGTGAATGGTTTCTCAGCTTCACAAAGACTGCACGAAGTAGGTGCATGCAAATAGCTGGTTTTTGGGGTAGGTCTTCCTGCAATCCCTTTTCTCTCTTCTTGTCTAGTTAAGGACAGCAGCAGCTTACTTTTGTTACTGGTGGATCCCATGCTGTTTTCCATAAGTGGTTCAAATAATTTTCCCTAAATTAACCAGCTCAGGACTCCTGTCATCCCATTCACTAGTTCAGTTTCTCCCTTGAATTAAACCACTATTTTTTTTTCCTGTGCTGTGTCACGAGGCCCATTTTGCAGCGGACTAACCCCAAGAGCAGAGCGCTGTGGGAAATGGCACAGGCAGGGAGCGAAGCTGCTGTTACAGAAAGAGATGCTAAAACCGCGTTTCAGAGGAGATTTTAAGAAAACTACAGATAATATCCCAGACTGTGTTATCCATTCAGATTAAATGGAGTGCAATCTCTACCCCTATTGCTACCCCACTAACTGCATTTAAAAAAGAGATTTATTTCCTCTCCTTTTATCCTTTTTTTCTCCTTTCCTCATGCACTCCATGCTACTTAGGAGTAGGAGCAGGTTTTAGCAAAGAAATAAAGTAGTTTAGCATGAAACTTCTGCACTCTCCGCCGTCTCCGGGAGACTTCTGGACTAATGTTCATTTATTTCAAGGCTCTTTTCCTCCCCTCTGCTATTATGATTCGAGACTTCAGGGATCCATTTTGTAGGCAGGCTTTAAAGGTTACTCCCTTTAGTACCTTAATACCTCTTACTCTAAGGTTATTCTGCCATTTTTTTCCTTTAGAAGTCTTCAATTTTTGTTTTAATTGACAAATGTCTCTTCCAACTCTTCTGAAGAGAGTTTCGTGCTGCTCTTCCAGCTCTTTCCCTTAGCACATCCCCTTTTTGATTGCGACCGACTGCAGCAATACTCACAAATCCTTTAGGTGCTCTGGGAACTTACAATCCGCAATGAAGTGGTGGCCATGAACACGTAGGTCTTTCTGCCTCATCATCTGAAACCAAGAACAAGTCTAGGCTTGACCCCGTTCTTGGTATATTTGAATTCATTTTTTGGGAATAAATGGGAAATTGAGCCTTGCCAGGACAATAATGCTCATTATGTAAACTCTAATTCAGAACAGGCAGCAGCGTTTGAATTTTGAGTTGACATGTTTCTCCGATTCTCCACCTTTAGGAGATCACAACCCACCTCCTGCAGAGTTGAGATCTCTATATCACTTATGGCTATGAAAAGGGCAGAATGAAATATATTTAATATTTAAATTCATGATTTGTTGCTTAGTTACGTACATCATGAAGGAAAAGCAATAATACTACATGATTTATGTAACTAACTGACAGTCCAAATTTTAAGGCTTGAACATTGAATATTCATACCATGTTTATACAAACTTTTATCTACAGGGGGGGAAATGTCACGAATAAATTCAACATCTTGTCTTGAACATGAAACTTGACAAATAAATTATAAGTTAGTCCGAAAACTTGGCTGAGTTTTACAATTATATCTGTAAGTATGGTTGTGCACAGGGTAACTCTTCTTTTCACCTGAAATTTTATCGTCACAATGACGGACAGATTCTGCTCTCTAAATTCTGTTGAAATGCACCGTGTATTTGACTGAGGGTCTGTACAGGCAGAAGGTGTGCTTCAGGAAGGGAAAGAATTAACTATTGAAGCATAATGTCCCCAGTTCCTCAGGGAATAGTGAAAATGCATTTCTCTTTGTCTGTACCCAGTACAAAATATCCCTAGGACAATAGGAGAGCCTTTTTTTTTTCCAGAAGAGCAGATACTGGGGAATCTGAAATAGAAATGCCTTCGCCATGAAAAATGTACAGCAGTGCTTAAAAAGTGCTGTCTACTGAAATAAGGAGATTTGCAGAGTAAAGAATAAATGCATTTCCTCATTACTTCGGATGAAAAGGTACTAAGATTTTCATTTTCAATTGAATGTGATAAATTCTTCTTTTTAAGAAATAATCTATAAATGTAAAAGATTTATAAATTCCTCTAAAATGCATACTTTCCCATAATATGCCAGGCTCTCTGTTCTGAAGCTGCGATCAGAGGTAGAAGTGAGCTTCTCTTTTTCTCTTTTGTGTTAATTTTGTACACATATGCTTGCAGAAGTCCAAGAGCATGATTCAGCATCTAATGAAGTTAATAGCACCATTCCAATGGAGTCTGTATCAGGCCTTTAAACACTAAATATACACTATATAGCTTTGGCAATCTCCCATTTCTTTTTATTAATATTAAGCTTGTTCTGTCCTGCATGTTAGGAAGGGATTCAAGCTAATCTGACAAGTACTGAAGGATCTGGTTTAAATTGCTGGGTCCTGCTGTAATGTCTGGAAGGAAGACAACCCATGTCAGCTTTGTTATGTGACCGAATTAAAAGTCTGGAATTAAGGCTAAGTCGTCCCAACACTTTTGTTGTGATTATTCAAAGTTTACAAAGAAAACTGCTGTAGTGTGTGTCTGCAAACGTGCATAGAAACAGTGTAAAAGCCTTTCTTTCTCAGCTCTGCCTCTCCAAGCCGGGTCATTGAAGAGAATTACTTTATTTGGATTATTTTAGGATGCAGCCTTGAGTGTTCTTGTGCATGAGCTGGTATATATTTTTTTCAGCCAAGTTTCATTCAAACTAAGAGTCCTGCAACAAAACTCAGATGAGGGACAGATAAAGCAATGGTATTTAGGGACTCATGAGGCCTTGAACAGGCACAGCCTGCAAGCCCCATGGGAGCAGCTCCGTTCATTCATCTCCAGTACACAGGGAGGAGCTCCAGCGCTCTTCAGAGATCAATGGCTGACTTGCCTGGAGAGTTAAGAGCCATTTGACCATAATAATCGGGCCTCATATTGACTTTGTGATGAACTGGACTGTGTCAAGGGAATGTAAACAATCTGGGAGCTGATTTGAACAGATGAGCTCCACCATGGCTCAGCAAGAAGAAAATATACTTCACCTGTCAAAATACACCTTTGCACAATTTATGAGCTGAGAGCGGTCAGTACAATGGGAGATAAACTTGTTACGGGAGCAATGAAATGCCCTCTAAGAACCAAAAGACCTGGGGCTTGTCTGTGCTGCTCAGTCAAGTGGACCTTGAGCATGACCCATAGCTGGGTTGGAAGGGAACCAGGGAAAGGAGATGGACTCCTCCAACTGACCTTGTGGGGCAGGGAGGGAAGGAAAGGAGGAAATAGGGAGGACAAGCACCCTTTGGGCACTATAACCTATAGTGGAGAGATATGTTTGACAAAGAAAGCCTGTCCCAAGAGATCCATTGACTCCCTGTCCATCTGGGCGGTATCACTTCAGGCTTTGAATGGGATGTCCTGTGAGGTTTCATAATGAATATTTCTTCTTTGTTTATTTTCAAATTCATTTTCTTCTTCATTTCGTTTTCAAATATTTCTTCTTCAGTTGGAAATGAAGACTAGGCTGTATTTTTATAAGATTCTGTTTCCTATTTGTTACAGGAAAGGTCACTGTCAGTCACGGGAAGTGGAAATTGGCCTTTCTGTGTGGGACATTCCTTATGAACCTCAATTAGTCTTTTAATTGTGTGAATGTAAAAGTTGAGGCCCAGCTCCACAAAGGAAGTTACCATCACAAGGGGCCAAGAATGCTCTTTCACCTCCTGTGCTGGAGGAAATATTCAGCTCTATCTTCTCAATGTGCAATTCCATCTACTCAGAGCTACCTCAGGGGCACTGTCAACTTATGGGAAAGAAATCAGACATCTGCCTGCAGAAATCATGTAATCTGGATCCCAAGAAACTTGGGCTAAATCTATGTGTTAGTTGCAGTGCTTGCTTGCTGAGACAACAGACATCCCTTTAAAGGCAGAATTTTTGGAGCAGAAGCAAAGTAGAAATTCTTCAGGAAGGAAAATCAGAGAGAAAGTCCATTATTTCATCAGTGTCCTGCCATACTAAAGGTGCACCTGAAGAGGAATAGATATATAAAGCACATTTGTGTATTGCCGATAAAGACTTTTTGCCTAGGGAAGAAGTTGAACCGTCTGCTTCCCCAGTACACAAGAAGACAACAGAAGACAAAGTCTTTCAGTGTGTAAGTTCTGGAAGACAGATTGTCAATAGCCATTGATGCATTCAAAATGAGAGGTTCAAATGGGAGCTGGTAATGGATTTAGTACATACTTAAAAGGTTTATTCAGTGGCCCATTGTCAATCCAAGAGAGAATTGTTCATTTTCACGTGTTAGATGGCTAAAATGGCTCTTGCTCCACTCTTCCATTAACCATAAACATATTCAATGTAACTAATTTTGTTAGACTTTTCTCAATAATATCTCACACATCATAAGAGTCTCTGTGATCAAGGTATTCAAATGTCTCAATTCAGAACATTAATCTCAAGTCCTTTTAAGGTGACCTGGATTCTCCACAATGAGCGTCTCCAAAAAAGTAACTATTATCTTCTTTTTCAATTCTGGACGTAGAAGGGCAAGGTGGACTAATGGACTCAACATAAAGTTATAATAAGTAGTGAACCATCACGGGCAGTTAGAATGTTATTTTTTCTTGACCTATGTGTTTTCACTTGGACATTTCCACTGTAGGAATGCAGTACAGCATTATGGTTTTTTTGGAGAAACTATGGAGCTATTTTCCAACATAACCTATAGAACCTGTTTGTGAGTGACTTTGGCTTGTAACTTCAGTGTCCTCAGAAGCTGTGAATTATGACCATTTTTTATCATGCTTGCATGGTTGCTACTCTTTGTGCTAGTCTCTACTTTCTTGGAAAAAAAACAAGATTTCTTACATCTCACCAGCTATATTTTCCATTCCAGATGCTGTCTTGCTTCATTCTCTTTGGGCTCAAAATGAACGTCTGTTCCTTTGTCTGATTCTCCCCCTTTGCTGCTCTTCCTGTTCCAGTGCTTGATTACCAGGGACTAAATTTGTGAAGTATATTTAAATGCTTAAGCCTTTTTTAAGCACCTGGATGACTTTTTTTTTCCCTACTGTGATTAGGATATAGGCCTAAGTGATTAATCTGTCTTCTTGAATAATGACAAAAACGTTGCATCAGCATGAGAGGATCTAACCTTTAAAAAAATTCCCCTGGGAGTGTCTGTTTCTGCTGGGGATTTCGCTGCCAGTCAGAGCAGTTAATAAAAAAGGGAAAGCCAATAACACTGCCAGAAGTTTTTGCCATATAAAAGTCAGAGAATCAGTTAGAGGCTGTCAAATGTAATGTATGACATTATTAATATGAAGAATTTCAGATCAAAATGGGGCTTACTGTCCCAGCGACTGGGTCATGTGGAAGTGGCTGAGGAAACAGAGAGTCCTCAAGTGGAACATCCAGAGGAGAGTGCTTGGGCAGACTTCGCAAAGTCATTAATCTTAGCATTTCGGGAGGATAAGAAAATGAAAGGTAGCAGAGGAGATATTCCAGCGGTAGTGTAGGGCACCCCCAGGCTGTTTTTCAGCCTTTGGTCTCAGAGCTTTTCAAGATCACCAGGACAATGTGGGAAGCCCTTTCCTTCCTGAGGGGCAGCATGGGCTGTGGATGCCTGGATAATGCTGAGGAATGAGGTAGGAGCCTACCCAACTGCCCACCAGGTCCTCTTGGCTGGTCACAGTGCCAAGGCACCAACACCATGAAAGGCAATCTTCTCAGACTTGCCCCAGAGCTTCTTCTCCTCTTTTTTAAATGTCACGCTCAGAAAACATCAGTTCAAGCCACGCAGGAATTCACAGTGCTTGGGAAGAATTAATTATGCAGTCATCATGTTTTCATAAAACCATAGACTGTTTATTTGTTTAAATATTTGTCTCGTTTGTTTCATGTAAATGATCACAACTCTGATTATCTGAACACGCTATGTAAATTCAGCTTGCATCTAGTGGGACGATGTGCTGGTACAGCTGGTTGGAAACCAGGCAGCTTAGAGAAATATTCATAAGACATCCTGAGCCTAAAAATGGCTCAGTAACTTATGGAAGCTTTTTAGCAGCTTCTGTCGAGTGCACAATTTGTTTGACAAATCCTATCTTCCTTATTGTGTGTAAATTATCCACAAAAAAAAAAAGTTGCTGTTTTTAAGCATTAGTTAGTTTTAAATAATTCCTCAAAGCTGCATAGACTTTCTCATGGACGTTTCCTTACAAGGTATTTCTTTGAGTGCAGAAGGGACACGCTGGGCTCCTGGCAAACCCCCGTTCCTTGACCGAGCATAACCTTTGGAAACAAACTTCTGCTGCGTACATTTGACTTCAAAAATTTTTCTCATGAATGTTCCCAAGTTTCTCGAGCAGGTCTCTAGTGGTCTCTGGTACCCTGGGAACCCCAGGCACCCTGTGGCCCTGGCACCATCGCCCTGGCTACCACATGGGGAGTTTCTGCATGGAGCCGTGAGACCTCGCGGGGAATGAGGGCTGTGGAGGAAAAAGTGCACAACTTGGTAATATTTTTGCTTATATAAGCTCGTCATCAGGTTTGAGTAATCATTTTAAAGCAAAATTGATTCTTGTCCTGCTGTGTTAGTGGTTTGGTTTTATTTTCATTTAATTTAATCTTCTTACATAAAGGGCAGCTAAAATGCTTAAAGAAAAAGGCTGGTTCAGGTAACATCTGCTGCTTCGTTGCGATTTTGCAAGGAGCAGTATTGGTGCACCGCTGCAGAGGAGGGAAGAGCAGTTAACAAAGACATCGACAACATAAGTCTCCATCCCTTATTACCTCTAATCAGCAACATGAGTAGGTATTAGGTTATAGGCGGTCATCAGTCCTTTTGACAAACTGGATTTTATTCCTGTGATCTCACTGCCCAGCAGCGTTAACTGGTGAATGCTGACTTTATTTTCCCTCGTTACGAGTAAGCAGGAAGGCCCGTGACAAAATCCTCATCTGGAAAAACTCTTTGGTACCGAGGTGTGGACTCACCCCATGGACACTGCGCTCCTTTCTCTTCTCCGCTCCTCATTTGTACAGATTCCCCTGCCTCGGCGGATCCCCTCTCCTTCGTCTCACCTGTGCATCTCTATGATTGAGCAATGAAATAAGGGAAGATTTCTCTTCCATAGAATAATAGACTTGTCTCGGTTGGAAGGGACCTTTAAGATCATCTAGTCCAACCATCAACCTAACTCTGATAAAACCCATCACTAAACCATGTCACTCAGCACTATGTCAGTGCTCCTGGGATGTCAGGGCTCCAGTGCTCCCCTCCAGGGATGGTGCCTCAACCCCCTCCCTGGGCAGCCCATTCCAAGGCATAATAACCCTTTCCGTGTCAAAATCTTTCCTAATATCCATCCTAAACTACCCCTGGTGCAACTTGAGGCCGTTTCCTCTTGTCCCATTGCCTGTTCCTTGGGAGAAGAGACCGACCCCCCCCTGGCTACACCCTCCTTTCAGGGAGTTGGAGAGAGCGAGAAGGTCTCCCCTCAGCCGCCTTTTCTCTAGGCTGAAAAAATTGCTTTCCAAGCAAACTGAGATGAAGTCTTTCCCTCTAGAGCCCAGGGAATAGATACTTTAATATTTGGCACTTTATAGAGATAAGCTGTCAGCATCAGAAAGGTACTGGGCTGCATGTGTGTCTCGGGCCACCTTCCTTAACCCTTTCACTGCAAGGGATCGTTTGTAAGACACACGGGAAAAATTCTTTCTCCTGTTGGAAAGTTCCCAACTCTAGAATTGATGAAGTTTTTTCCTCATTACCTATCACGAGCTGTTCATCAGCTCCTGCCTGAACTGCAAAGTGATCTTGAGATGTCTCAGTGACTTGCAGGCTGCGTGCCCTTGTACCAGGGGAAATCACAGAGTATTTACTTGCTCAAGTACTTTCCCTCATAATGTAATTGTGGACCTTTTTCATCAAGGATTTAAAATACTTGTTGACACAGCAGGGAAGGTCTGCTCTGGTTCTCATCCTGGTGGTGCTTGGTGTCTTTAGGAACTGCTGTATTCCTCAAGAGTCCAAACTTTCACGTAGTGTGACTTTAGAGCTCTTTGTGCTAATGATATTTCTCTTATAATGCTGTATTAAGAAAAGGTAAGGGTGAAATGTCATACAGCTGGGAAAGGCTGTACCTGGAAGATTGGTTCAGCTGTGCAGCCAAAATACCTACTGCTCTTTATGGTGTAAGGACACATAACTAAGATTGCAAGTGGCATATTGTATTAGATTTCCTCGAGATAAAAACTGTACAGTGCGCCTTTTGTGATGTCTTTATTTCAGTAGCATTAGAGCATCAAAATATTACCGCCTGCTGATAATCTGATAGAAAATATCCAGCTTGCCTTGAGTGAGAAAATATTGAGTGCATAAAAATGTTCCTGCTTTCAGTAAACCCTGCCAAAAATGAAGGCACGAATTTGGTTGCTTTAAAATTTCCTTGCACCTTGGATTCCAGAAAGGTTTTGACAGAAGACCTGCAAGGACTAAGGCAATGCCTGTTCACAGTATTTTCAATTAAAAACAGGCGGGATCACGACACTGTACTTCAAAGTGTCCTGCACCATATAAAACCTGTGAATATAAACCTTCTCCAGTGAAAACATATGACGAGTATGATCTATGTCTCAGACACCCTCATTCTGGGCAAAAATTAAAAATCTAATTGCTGATAACATTAAAAAAAAAAATTAATTTTTTTTCAGCTTGCACTTTTTTTGCTTCAGTTTCTGCTGTTTTGTGTTGTTTTTTATACGTCACCCGTAGGTCTCAGCTCCATGCTGCTCTGTGCATGGAGGCTGCACCACGATCTCACCAGGATCATGGAGAACCACAACTACGTGTTTTCTGAGTAAAGGAAATTGTCTGGAGTCCATACACTGAGGTCAAGTTAAAAATATGTGTATTTTCTCAGCTCACAGGCTGCCAAGTGTGGCTAAAGAGCCGTGAAGATCCCTGTCTGCAAGCTGTGCCCCCTCGCTGCTCTGGAGGGTTTATCATGAAGCTTTTGCCCAGTAATGACCAAGCAGTCCCCACACATCCAGCCACCGCGTGGATCCCAAATGGAGAACATTGTCTTGTTCGATCACATCTTCCTGTGGTGATACCTGGTGTGAGATGTCAGACTGTGTACATGCCCCCCATGACTGGTAAGAACTGTGTTTACAAAAAAAAAGTGGGTTAAAACAGGGATTGCTTGAACACTAAGTAAATATTGGAGACATGGCTATATGTATCATATATCTTTATGTACATAGGGGATAATGCTCAGAAAGAACAAGAATGCTTTTTTTTTCCCCAATTGCTATTCTTCAAGGTATGCTGGGAATCAGGACCAAGAAGCCCAAAGTGGAGCAATTAAGGCTTTTGCAGCAGATTGTGCTCTACAGGAAGGAAAGGAGAGAAGGTGTTTTCAACTCTGGAGGTAAAATACCCCAGCGGGGGAAACCTGCCCTCCGGCCACCGAGCTGAAGTCAGGATCCATGCTGTCACAGTCGCAGCTGCAACAGGTCACGAGCATCCTCTCTTTGTCAGAGGAAGAGACAAATTGCCAGATTTTTTCAAATCCTTGCAATATATCAGTGAGTGTGAATGACACTGCCTTTATCTCGCTGTGTGTTAAAAGCACTACCTTTTTTGTATCTTTGGGTTTTCAGCTGTGTCTCTTCATTTGAGCAGAGAAATATTGCCAATACACGGTTATGCAGAGATAAACCTTCTGTTGCTCAGGCGTGTGGTGTTGGAGGTGCTGGTGTTGCTGGGATTCTTCTCTTCCCTTGTGATATGCAACCTCTATTCTCTAAAGAGGTGCCTATTTTAAAATCTGAATTAACGTATGCCGTGCAGGCAATGAGCAGAGGAGAGAACAGACTGGAAGCTTCAAATTTTGGGAAGGGAGAAGAAATTACACCCCTACCAGCGTGTTGCCAGGGAGGGGAGCAATACTGGGGCTGACGGGAGTGGGCAACCCCCACCATGGGCAGCTAGGTCATAAACTTGGTTCTAAATTGATGGTCACCCCTCGATGACAAAATAGCAGGACTGAAAGAGGGAGCAGAATTAACACCAGATCAAAATATCAGGCAGAAAATTAATCAAGGAAGGAAACTATCTGGATTGATTACGCTGAGCATAAATTCCACCTGGCTGGTGTCACTGAAACCAGATGAGGAGATGGGTATGACTGGAATGTTAAAGTCATTTTTTTATGATTTATTTAGCAAGTTCTGAATGGGCCCAAGGGGAGAGGGAGTGACACTGTCAAAGATGTTGTTGCTTGTTGGAGGTAGTGACAGCTTGGAAGCGAGTCACCCTCTGGGACTAGGGGTTAAAATATGAGCAGATAAAATACAGCACAGGGTACTTGTTATAGCTGCTACCGACCCCAAACCGTACCCTCAGAACAGCCGTAAGCACCCAGCTCCCCAGTCTCCTATAGCACATCCTCACCCCATATGGGACTGTAAAAATGAGCTGAGAGTCTGCTGCTTTCATAAGTATTGAATTTCAAGATGTCATTTTAACAGGCCCGGAGAATTTGATCACCAAACTGAAACTGAGCCCTGGCTGAATGCACGTTATTGTGGTTTTGCCCTCTCAAAGCTGGGTTTCATGTATTGCATGGATACAAAACCAGCAGCGTACATATGTGTGTGTGTTATCTTCAGCACACACATGCGTGTGCACACACGTGCAGTGACACACTCTCTCACACACACAGAGTCCATTGGCGGAGGCAGAGTGAAGAAGCTGGAAACTACTGAACCAAATCAATGAGAAGGAATTTAAAGAGTTCCAATTATCATTTGTGTTCTCTTGATTTAAAACCCATTAGCGGATACCAGGGAAGTAACAATTAGGTGTTAAGAGACTGAAGGCCAGGTTAATTTAAGAAGAAACAGGTTGATTTTCCAGCAAAATATATCAACAGAATCTCATTTAATTCAATTCAGATATTTCATTTTATTAGAGGTATATTTGCTATGGTACATATCTTCGATTATCCCTATAAAAGCAACATTAAGGGCGTTTTGCTCTTAACTCTGTAAGGGAGGATGAAATTGAAAATAAAACCCAGGAATGTCTTCTTGGAATGTTCTTATAAATCTGAAATATTAACTTTACAGATTCCAGGAAGATTAGCTATTCATATGGCTACAAGAGATGCCCACAATTATAACTGACAGAGACAAACACTTGGAAAAGCTTTTTAACCACATGCTTTTGTTTTAATTTAAATGCCAGGAAACAAAGTGGGGATCATACAGAGCAATACCTGGGTCAGTGTGTCCTCCCGTCAGATACCTAGAATGGATGTTTAGATTCTGTATTAAGAAGAAAAATCTTGGCTCTGATCTGAATATTTTTGTGTGTCAGAAATATTCTGCACAGAAATATTGTGTGTGTGCCAGTGGCAGCGGGCGTGTGAGACCTGCTGGAAGCAGTAAAGAAACAGTGGCTGGGGTGTAGGACAGTGAAACTCTGAGCAAAGGATGCAAACCCGTGTTTTCCATGATGAAACATGGAGAGACATGAAACAGGAGAGCCCCAGCCTTGATGCATGTTGCCCACACTCAGGACAGAGTAAACTGGTCTGCTCCGATATAGTTATAGAATCATAGAATAGTTCGAGTTGGAAGGGACCTTAAAGCCCCTCCAGTGCCACCCCCTGCCCTGGGCAGGGACACCTCCCACCAGCCCAGGTTGCTCCAAGCCCCCTCCAACGTGCCCTTGAACCTCTCCAGGGATGGGGCAGCCACAGCTTCTCTGGGCAACCTGGGCCAGGCTCTCACCACACTGAGTGAAAAATTTCTTCCTAATCTCTAATCTAAATCTCCTCTCTTTCAGTTTAAAACCGTTCCTCCTTGTCCTATGGCTCCTCTCCCTGATCAAGAGTCAGCCCCCCCAACTCCTGGGTCCTGGGCAGGGACCAGCTTTGAGGCCAGTTGCTGAAAGCTGCTGCAGGTCCTGCGGCACCAGCTGGTCATGGTTAGATGGGAGGAACCATGAAGATAGAAAATAGAAAAGGGAAAGAGAACAGTTTGTCTGACTGCAGCTGCTGTCGGTTCTGGGTTATTTCTGCGCAGCCAGAACCACGAGGGGAAAAGATGCTACAGAGCTGCAAAGCATGGTGCTGAGCCTTACAGTTTCTTCCAGGTTTCGGGGTTTTTTTCTTCCCAAGGACAACATTTTCATCTCCTGAAACATGTTTCTGTTTCAGCGATGGCAGCAAGCAGCGTGTTGCTGCAGCCACCGCTCTGGCAGCATCACCTTAGCGTTATTGTTTCGGCCTGAATGGGTTTGTCTCGACCCTGCTCGCCTGGCCTGACGCCTTAATTGAATTTCTTATCATGTCTATATCTACTTCCAATAAAAGGGTGAAGATCACACATTCCTCAAAGTGGGATATTGTGTGGGGAAAACCAAACACAGCAGCCCCAGCCTGAGGAAGTACTATGAGAAGGGAGAAAAAGGAAGAGGTTGAAGATGGGGACAAGCCCTGGAGCATCGAGAGTTTTCTGGTCAAATGTTCCTGGTAATACCAGTTTGCTGGCAACGAGCCTGTAAAAGCGGTGTGGTCAGAGCTGGTGAGGAGCGAGGGTCCCAGCTGCTATGGCCCTTCACCTGGGCTGGGTAAAACTTGTTTTTCCAGCATCTTTTCTGACGCTGGAAGCTCTTGTGTCCAAGAAAAGTGTCCTAGGAGACCTTCTTCTCTCCCACCCCTGTAACCTGGTGTCCTCTTGTGTAAAGATTTCCAACTGACAGATCCCTCTGCACGTCTCTGAGGGGTGAGCAGGAGGTGCAGGATCAGACCTTGCCCGAATCGGGCAGTGCAAGGGCTTGAAATTGGCCCTTTCAGAAAAAAGGCTGATGGTATCAGCTATTCCATAGTAGTTTCATGCCAGGATAAAAAATAGAGTTGTCAAGTGAGAATGAAACCGAAGTTGATGAGTTCATAATTTGCTGCAAAATATGTGTATATGTATGAAGTGTCATATATATAAACTTCATATATAAAAAATACATATAGATATCTATATGAAGTATATACAGACACACACAAATATGTATACATAAGGTTTGCTGTGGTTTTCTGGCCAGTCCCACCCTCCCACCTCTCACGGGTCCCCGAGCAAGCTGGGGGGTTGCTGCTGCCCTCACGCTCAGCTCAGCCCTTCTTGCCATTCACAGCCCCCTGGGGCTCAGCAATCGGAAATGTCCCCATTCACTAAAAATTGCATTTTCATGTGACATTTATTTCACTTGCTTGTTCTTATTGTCCTTATTTTCATTAATGAGAACACGCATGCAGGCCCCTGCACAATTACTTACCGTACTGAATCAAATATGAAATGGTAACTTGGAGAGATAAAAGGCTTTCTAATGCTTTATCAGTTTCTCGAGCTAGCTATTCCTGTTTCTATCTTAAGCTTTAAATATTTGCATTAAGATCCAGATTGCAAGCAACTGGTCTCAGAATAGCATATGAAACAGGAATTTTAAATGGGAGCGTGGAACGGAAAATGTGGCATTCTGGAGCTGGGCTTATCTGAGCGTGCAGCAGAGATGCGGCAGTCTGTGCTAAAGCAGCTCCTACCGCTCAAAAGGACATTCGGCAGGGCAAGCCGGGCGCTTTCTTTTCCCCAACTTGAAAATGCAGGCTGCCTTCCTGCCATCTTCCTTTCATAATGCATTTTAATCGAGTCAGAGGATGGAGAATTTGCAGTCAATCCAAGCCGGGAATCTATAATCTCATCCAGAATTACTTTATAAATAGAAACAATTTAATACTTTTGTATAAATTTATGTCCACTCCGTGGGTTGGATTTAACGTGAAATGTGTTTTCCGTGCACCTGGATGGGAAGTGCACAAATGAAAGCTGTGGGAATGATCCAATTTGTATTTTCCTGGTCGTGTGGGCTGTGTTAGCCACGTTGATGCAGGCGAGCCAATTAACCAAGCGCTTTCTCTCACATTCTCCACAGCAAAATCACATTAGTCAAAACAGCTCGCGCCCAAGTGGTGGTGTGTCACATGTAATGAGGAAATAATTAAAGAACCAGCCATTCGGATTGAAATATGTCGCTGTGGAAGGGGAGCCAGAGCGATCTTTGTGTTCTATTGCCATCTGCCCAGGGGTGATGCTGGTGATTCTGGTCCCCAAACCCTGGTACATTGAGGCTGATGGTGTGGCATCTCCTAACTGTGATGCACTGGGCGAGATGGGAGCTGAAGCTGAGTGTATTTGGTAAACTCATCAAAAAGGCAATGTAGCGATACGGGTTTGCTCTGCAGCCAACGTTCCCGTTGCTAGAGGTGTCCGTTTGCCCAGGAGCCCCTCACACCAACCGAGAGAGGATGCCCTGGACCAAGCTGCTGAGCTCCCTGGCTTGTGTTTCCCATCGTAAAGGCTTTTATTTTACCTGTATGATGTGCATGTTTATGAGACAAGCTGCGAAGTTTGGTACCTGTCTGTATTTCCAAGTCTCTTTCCTAAGCCCTGCCAGGGATGATGGGTGGCTCCTATAGATCAGCGCTGCTGATGGATGCAGACATGTGAAAACCAGGCTTGATATAAAGCCCCTCTGCCCAGGAGCGAGAGCAGCAGTACCTGCAATCACACAGCATCTTCCACAGCAGCCTCTCGGAGTAACACAAATTTATGGTGGCTGTGGAAAGCATAAAATGTAACCGATGAGCTGGAGGTCAAAATTAGGGCTGGGGATAAAGGACAAGAAAAATCCACCTAAATAAAAGGACTGCTGACAGCAATGGGAAACGAATAATTTTGTACAGCAGCTACTGCTTAAAGCTCTTGCGAAGGACTCGGGGAATTACTCACTTCGTGCTCATTCAGAGTTACCATCCCAAGCCCTGGCAACTGCTGATAAGAGGAAGATTAGCACGACTCGCTTCGACATGAATGTGTTCAAAAGAGACGCAGAACAGCAAAGAGCTGTAGGACACGGGCTGGGGCGGCTGTTGTCCCCCGTTGTCCCCCAGCTCGGTGGCGGGGTCAGTGGTTTGGCGTTATAGCAGGATCCACGCGCATCAGGGTGGGGGGTTCCACAGCCTTCACTGGCAGCCGGGGAGAGTTTCACTAGCAAAACCTCCAGAAAACCAACTTACGGCCAATAGTGACAAACCCAACCTTTTTTATTTCCACCCATTAAGTGTTTTCCATCTTTAAAACAGTTGGTAATTGCTGCTGTGATTAGTTCACGCTCTATACTTTTGAAAGCAAACAGTAAGTCTAAGAGAATAACGGGAGAACGTGCCTTGTCAGATATTTACAATCATGCATTTCCTATGAATTGCCAGCAAAAAAATTAGTCATATTCCACGTTCTGCAGGTCCCTTGGTTAGTTCTTCCATGGGATAAGTCCTCTGCCTGGGAACTTTCATGTGGGTGTTGGTGGTGCAATTCTCTGGGGGAAATTACCGCTGTGTCGTTACAAAGAGCTCCATGTTAGCACAGAAGGTAGTATCTCTAGGTTTTATTTAACTGAGTTGTTTACTATGTTTGGGAAAGTTTCCCACTATGGACATCATAGTTAGGATACGCTATTCTTTATAGATAGATAAACTTGTCACATATGTGTACATACATATGTGTGTGTGTGTATGTACAGATTATATATATACACACACATATATACACCTATACACTTGCATAAATGGCAGTTATTTTAAAGATAGTACATAATATATATGTTTTTTCTATTATGCATTTTTTAATAACACAACTCGGTTTGCTACTTGCATTAAGGGACTTCATTTTGCCCTCTGGTTCACACCATGTATTACTACATACTTTATTAAAGCAGGTATTGTGCTTGCATAGACAGAGGCGATCAGAATGTTTTCAAGTTAAAAATGTAGGAAGCCCAATCTAAAAAGGCAGGGCTGTGTGTAGAGCTGCTCTTTCCCTTTCTTTTTATGTATACATACATATATTTATAACACAATTAAAGAAAGAACATTACTATAGTATGTAGGCAAAGCCGTATTTCTCTTTAAAGCGAATACGGTGAGAAAAAAGCTGTATTCAGACTAAAAGGAAAGCGAGAAGGAACATTGCTTTTCATCTGAAATACTATAGAAGTCTGAGGAAATTTTTTTGAGGTTATGTTACCCTCTTCACATTTAATCAAGGATTTATGAAATGGAGCAGGATTGGGGGCAGAGCTTTTGTTTCATGTCTTCTTCTTGGCTCTCTTCGTCCTTGTTCATGCTTCAGCAACCTATTTTTTATTTAGCTTTGCCAGAGCCATGAAAGACAGAACATGGATTAGAGCCCTGAGAGCAACTTTTTAAATGCAGCTGAAACCTGCACTTGGGGAACTGCACTGAGAGTAAAAGTGTCTTAATTGAGGAGATTACTTCAAGTTTAACTGGACATCTGTGACAAATATATCTCTAGAGATGATAAATCAATATTATTACTGCTGGTTATTTTTAATTTAGGTTGTTGGCCTTTCAAGAGGACTGCGCTACCTGAAGTTGGAAGTTAGAAGGTTGTGCTAGACTGAGAAGGTGTGATTTTGAGTGGTGTTTTATCACAGGTGAGTTGTTATACAGAAAAGTTTTAAAAACATATCTAAGGTACACTGATTTTTCTTCTTCTAACCAAAAAAAATCTATGTTCATGCTTGACCCTTTCATTACTAGACTGATCTATATTTACCTCCATTTGCCATGACCTTGTCAAGGGTTCTGCAATGATAATAAAATTGGAGATACTTTCAAAGATAGTATTAATTCCCTGCTCAGTTTAAAAAAAATAAATAAAGGCAAATAAAGCAGAGGCACAGCTAGAAAATTAGTATTACAATTTCCTAACCTTTGGCTTTTTACGTTGCTTCTGTTTATTATTTTCATAACCATCAGACCAACCACATTTGCATTTTGGCCTAGGAATAAAATCTATACATTCGTTTTCATTAAAAGGATTATATTGTTCTTGTTCGAAACAATGCAACAAAACATCACAATTACTCCAAGTGATCATTGCGAGTGTAGCCAATAATTAGTGACTGATTTGGGGGAAAAAAAATATCCACTTGGGAAACATGATAATTACCCACATATTTCTTTGGGTCAAGCAGCCATGTTACATCAAACGCTAGATTTATTATTCCATTTAAATAATTTTGAAATAATTAAGAATTGTGTTGTGCATCTGAGTGAGCAGATCTGAAGTACAAAATCATACATCTAAATTATGAACTGAGTGGAGCATTGCCAGCAAGAACGAGAAGTGAAATGGAGTCCCCTTCTCTGGAGATTTTCAAGACCCGCCTGGATGCAGTCCTGAGTGGCACGCTCTGACACGCTCTGGGTAGTCCTGCCTTGGCAGGGGAGTTGGACTAGATGATCTCTATGGTCCCTTCCAACTCCAAAAAAAAATTCAGTGAAATTCAGTGAAAATTCAGTGAAATGCTTTTCTCACTTCTGAGGCAAAAAAGGAGTGAATATGTATTTTCTACCTCGCCATATTTCAAAATAATTACCATTTTGTTTCCATTTGTTTTCCTGTGTCTGAGAATGTGTTAAAAATAAACAAAAAGGCTAAAATACAGGTTCTAACAACATGGGGAAAATTTCAGCATCTCTGCAGTGTTGGCACCTCTAGGTACCCTCAGAGGTAATTACTGTGCCAAATACAGCCTTGACTGACAGCAGCATTACATGATGGTTCTTTATTAATATCAATATAGATATATAATAATTCAAAGCGGGATTGGATACCTATTGAGTGAGAGCTACTGAATGTGTTCAGTCTCATACAGGTTTCACGTTGTTCCCAGAGAGTATCCAGTCACCCTTGTGTCTCCTCCAGGAGCACTTTATTCTTCGGAATAAAGTGCTGTGTGTTCTTATTTCTGTATTTCCAAGGGATGACTGAAAGATGCCTGTGTTAAACTCAACAAAACAACATTTTGGCAAAAATAGTTACTTCTAGACACTCCAAACGCAATCTATTGGCTCAGTGCTTTAATTTGACATCAGTTTAATGGCAACAATTTGGAATGTGTCCCATATTTTCTTCTGTAATTTCCCCTTCCTCCTCAATATACAGTGAATCATCAGAAGATGTTTCTATAAAATACGTGGGTTTTTTTTTTCTGAGTTAAATCCAATGAGCTGGAAGCAGTGACTTTTTTTCTGCATTGCTTTCAGTGGAATTGGTATCAGAAATGTTCGCAGCAGAGAGCATGTATAAGGCTCAAGATGCTTTATTATTTAATTGCTGTTCAATGATGGTTAAAATAATTGCGATGGAAGAATTAGGGATTTGCAAGTAAAAATATTACTTCTGAAATAAAAGAACTGTTGAGAGGAATGCGGTTACTTAAAAACTGGTAATCTTGCACAGAATTTAGTAATTTCTCTAAGGATCCAAAATTATTAAAATTACTGCTTGTAATGTGAGTGTGTTGACAAGTACCATCAGTTGTGCTCCAGTGCACGTTGCGGCTTCTCCCGTCAGTGCAGACATAGATTTAACTCTGAAGATATTTCCATGGAGCATGGGGAAAGGAGGTTCCTGCAGCCCCAGGGGCTCAGTCATCACGATGTGGAGCATCACTAGTTTTTCTCGTTTCAATGAAAATCATATTAATTTCTTTAGATGCCTTGGTAACGATAGGAGAGTCAAATGGTGGTTTAAGAATTGCAATGATTTACAAAGGAGGATGCTGAGACTCAAGGTGACCCGTGGGAGAATTGGGGATGGCAGTGTAGTTTGTTGCTATTTATTGGCATGGAGGTGGTGCCCTTCCCCCTGGGCCAGGCATGGTGCCACCTGCAGGGGATGGATCCTTGCTCAAACACCTTGCAGAGAATCTCTGACCAACAGAGAACACGCCAATGGGCTGGTTTTCTGGCTGTGTCACTGGAGGGATCCTTAGGTTCATGCTCATTCACTGGTCTGAAAGCCAAATCTCTTCCCTCTCCTGTCGCTGTCTGTAACTGGGCTTCTAGCTTAGCATCAAACATCAAAATCCCACGTGGGGAATTTTTTTGCAGCCTCTTGTTGTACTTTGGGGATTTGTGCTTCAAGGACTTGATGAACAAAGAGAATAATGTTCCCTGTTCCAGCAAGGTCAGTGGTGCTGCAGAGAGTATATAGTCTTTGTAAAGGGTACTGCATTTAGCAGCAACATTAAACAGCCCTTTTTGGTAGGTTTGGAGTAATCAGCACACTTCAGAAAAGCAAGAAGTCGTTCTTTTTCTTGGTGACGTTCAACTGTATTAGGATGGCTGACTTGTATTCATTTTTTGCACTGCTTACCCTTTCCAGGTGCTCATGAAAGGACCCGTGTACTGTTGGGATATGACATGATGTGGGCACAAAGGGCAGCATGTCCCGGATAGGTAACACAAACCTCTGCTCCAGGATCCCTGATCCTCCAGGCAGAGAGAGTTTATTCCCCAAATACCGAAAGCACTTAATAGTTGAGTCAATGGAGTAAAGTGCTGAGACTTTCCCCAGCATTGAGAATGAGCGTCGACTCTCCTGGACTCGTTGTGTGAGGGACTGCCTGGAATCAGGAATAAAGCATTATAGGATGGGGCTGTAATGTGGCAGGCGTGATGGCTTGTGAAACCACTTTTATCTGTCCGCAGGCTTCATGGGATCATTTCTAATGGCAAAAAGACCTGTTTAATGGAGCCTCTGCCCCTAACATTGTGTGAGCAGTTTTCATGTCTGTGAAGTTCTGTAACCACAGTCATGTTCATCATTGCCAACATCAAATATCACTATCAGGGCAGAAATTAAAGGTGGGTTTTGTTCCAAGCATTTCGGACAGCGGCGGATGCCCCCCTTGGTCTATCACCCTGAAACATCCCATGGTGTGTCGGATGTGAGGACCTTCCAGCCCTGATGGGGTGAGTGGTTGTGAACAAGCCTGGCAGTATCTCCAGGACGTGCATAATACCACTGCAAAGCCTTCCCAATAGGCAATTTGGGAAAGAATATGTATAAAATGATTCAAGCTGTGTGTGTCAGACAGCGCATGTGTTGTTTGCTGGGCCAAGTAGCGGGGTAAGCCTCTTCAGGGGATAAATCCACTGCATCAGGCTGTGCTAATGCTACCTGCAACAGTATAAAACAGAAGAGAAGAACCTGTTTTCTCTACCTTGGGCTGAAAAGTACATTCCTGTCTGATCTGTCTGTGTTCTTGGTTCAGGTTTTCCCTGAGACCTGCTGGCATCCAGCCCCCTATTCTTCAGAAACACCTGGGGTGAAATTGTCACCAGCCCAGTGAAGTCTTCAACATTAAAATCTTTAATGCTCAGAAGGACAGAAGTAATTCTGTCCTTGAATTTTTGATTTCTAAAAAACCCGAGAGGCATAATGTGCTTAGTCACACGGGAAACTAACCGGACGAAATTATTTTTTTTTTAAAGTTTGTATAATATATATCTATTTGTGTTTTTTGAAACATGGTGAATTTTTTGTTTGTTCGCGGACCTGGTGGGGTGACAGCATCTCCCTCGGGAAGCTGCAGAGAGGTCTCCAGGGATGAGGGCTACTGAGGGTGTCTGGCTTGAGTTGAGCAGCCCCAGAAGCCCCCACTTCAGGAGCCTCTGCAGGACTTTGCTTTGTGATATCTGAACTATCTATTTTTGTTTTCCCTGCCTGCACGGCAGAGGCATCAGATCTGTCTGCCTGCAGAGCATTGGGCAGGACTTGCTCTGTAACGCACAGGCTTTCTTACTGCTGTTGTATTTCAGATTTTCCTTTTATTCTCAAGTGAACTGGATTTACTGCTCGCAGAAAAAATATTGGTTCAACTCGCAAAATGTCAGCAAAATGAGTAATGTTTGCTGAGGAGGTGATGGGAGAGGGCTGTGTTGGACAAAGCCAGAGGAGCTGGGGGCTGTTTGCGGGGGGCTTCGGCCATCGTACCCACCCCACCTTCTGCAGTGACAGTGTTCAAGGCTGGGTTGGACGGGGCTTTGAGCAACCTGGTGTCGTGGGAGGTGTCCCTGCCCATGGCAGGGGGTAGGACCTGATGGTCTTTAAGGTCCCTTCCAACCCAAACCATTCTATGATTCTATAGGCAGAGGGATGGTGTGATGAGATGTAAAAAAACATCACTGGTACCCATGATCTGGGTAGCACCGACCCCCATCAGGGCTCCCCAGGTCTGTGCCGGGGGAAAGGCACAACATTATCCTGATCCCACTTCGAGTATTTTGATTTTTTCCCCCAGTTTCTAGCAATTCCACTTTTCTGCCACTCTGCCTCTCCGGAGTTTTTGCTGACACAACAGAACTGCTGGTAGCAAACACATTATTCATTGTGATTGAGTGCCTAGTAATTACTTCATATATTTTTTCAATTCTCAAATTAAAACCATTTACTAGTAGGAGCAGATGTTGAATTCAGGACTCTTGTTGATTGTTAGTGTGACACACACATGAAATGTTTTAAACGAGAAGGCTGATTGAATTTTAAATATGCTGATCACACCGGTGGAATCGAAAATAATTGAAACTGGGAATAACTGAAATATTTCCAAGGAGAGCAGACAGAGGTGGGGTTTGTTTTTCAAACTCCTGATTGCATAAATCATGTTAAATTCCACAGACTAAATACAATAATTTACTGTATGTTAGGTTACCAAACATGAGACTTGCATGGTTGTTACTTCAAAATGGCAGGAGACAAGACTTCTAAAAATAAGGCAAAATCTATTTTCAAATCAATAATTCAGATATTATCCATGCACTTGTAAGAGCTTGGTTTTATTTTTGCTTTGTTTTGTTTGCTTATTCAGTAAAATTACATTTTTCAGGAAATCTGACAGTGTTTCTTACCGAGTGATTGGTGCCCATCGTGAAGGCTGAGCAGATCTCGTGCAGTCCCTTTGCCGGTGGAAAGCCCCAGCTCAGTTTCCCAGACTGCAGAAGGTGATGGTTTTGCTCTGCAAGGGCTTGTGGGAAAAAGAAGTGAGCAAATCATTCCAAATCACCCACCAAATCTCCGGGCTGGAGGTAAGGGCAACCTATCACTGTTAAAATCAGGAATTTTTTTTTACACTTCTTTTTTTTAAATTAAAAAAATTAATTTTTTTTAAAAAAAATAAATTTTATTTTAAAAAAATATTTTTTTTTTCCTTATACTTCTGTGGACAAATTTGTCTGTAAATGTATTTTGCATAAGGAAAAAAAAATAATCAATGTGTTTATGAGAAAAATGTCCATTTAAACCACAATGGAAGGTTTTGCAGCGTTACGTTTTCTAGTGACCCTATTGCTTTGAAAACCCTCTGTTGGAGAGGTGGCATCCCAGAGATGCTCCTCAGGAGTGACCTGTTGGTTCTTCTCCCACGCTTGCCCTGCAGCCACTGAGGATTTGGTGTGAAGTCTGCAATACCAGTTCCTCCAGTCTATAAAGTGGGTTATTTTCCAGCTGTGCAAAGGTGTTGTTTGTCTGTAGAACACTTTCCTATGTTACAATTAGAGAAGATGCATGTCTTGTATGTAGAGCTTTTAATGTAACCTGACTTCACAGGATTTATTGCATATAAGGAAAGAAAATTTGAGTTTGGAAAGTAATACAGTAACAATTGCAATTAACCTCCACAGCCCCCAGGTAACCCCGGGGTGTTGGGTTTAAATCACATTGCTTTTAATTAGGTTTAGTGGGCAAGTACTGCTTGTTCTAAAACATTTTACTGGCACTTTTTCTGAAACAAAATGCTTTAAAGCCTGAATATTGTGCCAGCTTGACCCTGTGTGAACTAATGCCAAAAGGTAACAACACGGGGAGAGGAAATACAATTTGAAAAAGCAGTTTCTGAGCAGGTACAACTTCCACTTGTAACAAAGCACTTTGGCATACATGTACTTTCCTCTTCTGTCTGATCTATTTTACAGACTTATAACACTTGCTGAACTTCTCAAAATGAGAAAAATCCCACTGAGACAGTAAATTGTTGTTGCATTGAATGATCCTTGACAATTTATTGTCACAATACGTGCCACATTAAAGCAGCCTGGCACCGATACTGGAGAAAGTCTTCTGACACACGTCGTCTTCTGGGCTGTCACGCTTTATTATGCTTGTGATCCATGGAGGAGAGGTTGCTAATAGCAGACATTGACCCACTGGTGGTAATTGCTGTGAAAACATTATTCAAGCTTATTATGATAATGACAGAAGGATGAGGCGCTGCCTAAAAAGTTAGTACGACATCACCAGAGATGCTTTATTTATTTAACTGATTGATCATTTAAAGGTTTATAAAATGCCTTCTCTGTATAAGGACGCTGCATTATCATGTGCATATAAATTAAACAATCCACAAAACTAAGGCGGAATGGTTGTTACAGAGCTGATTTTCATGTAAAAACTCAAGACTTTTATGGTCTTATTTACATAACAAGTCATGGTCTAGTTGCCTTTACCAGCGTCATCCCGCCATGGAGCTGGTTTAAGCTGTAAATTTTTTACAGTTTGGAGAGAGTGGAATGTAAGAGAATGGTTCGCATATTTTAGTGATTTGAAATACTTTTTTTATTGAAGGAAAGAGTGTAATTTTCTTGCAGCAGAATGATCTCTTCCCTAAAAATGTGATGCTTGCACTCTTTTCCAGGGCAAAGTTACGACTTTTCTCCTTCCAGTTAACGCCTGCAGGCTGCCTCTCCTCCACATGGACTCTCCTCTCTACCTGAAACAAATCTACTGAAAATGCTGGGTCTGAGCATCCCTGATCTCCTGTAACTGGGGTAAAGTATAACTCAGCACTGCTTTCTGACTGGTTATACCCAAGTAGATCTTTCTAGACCTTTACATAGATAAGATGTAGGACAGGTATGTCCTCTAGGTGGAAGAGAGCACCAGAAATAGTCAAACTGTCTTCATAGAATTGTAGAATGGTTGGAAGAGGCCTTAAAGCCCACCTGGTGCCACCCCCTGCCCTGGGCAGGGACACCTCCCACCAGACCAGGTTGCTCCAAGCCCCCTCCAACCTGCCCTTGAACCCCTCCAGGGATGGGGCAGCCACAGCTTCTCTGGGCAACCTGGGCCAGGCTCTCACCACCCTCACACCAAACAAGTTCTTCCCCGAGATCTCCTCTCAATCTCCCCTCTTTCAGTTTAAAGCCATTTCCTATCATCCTGCGGCTCCCCTCCCTGATCAAGGGTCTCTCCCAGCTTTCCTGGAGCCCCTTTATGGACTGGAAGAGGTTTTAAGGTCTTCCCGGAGCCTTCTCTTCTCCAGGCTGAACCCCCCCAAATTTCTCAGCCTGTCCTCACAGCAGAGGGGCTCCAGCCCTCCCAGCATCTTCATGGCCTCCTCTCGCCCGGCTCCAACAAGTCCAAGAAATGGTCTAGCCAAGAAATCTTGAGGGTCTCTACCAAATTTGATGACAATGATGTCTAAAACCAGATGTGGCTGAGCCAGTGAGGAAACACTGAGCGAAAGCTGTAAGCCAAAGCCAGGAGACTGATACAGTTCTCTCGGCAAAGCAGAAGAGGTGACTCCAAGCAAAATGATGGCCAGGGCTACTCTGCTTCTGGATTACCCTTCCATACTTCCTCTAGGCTCAGCCTTTGGGCTCTCAGCTCTCCTTGTTACACAACAGCTCAACTTGCAATCAAAGGACAGTTATAGAAATCTCATTTGTATCATCTTAAACTCATTTGACTACAACCAGAGAGCTCTAAAAATAAATTAATAGAATTTGACTTTCAGAAGAGGCCATTTCCCATTTAACCCATATATCTGTTGCTACAGAACTTCACATCTTTTGAATCTATTAATGTGTTTGACAGCTCTGACAAAATGGTTAAAACCAAGCACATCTGAAGAATTTCTTTTTTTGTTTCCTATCTTCCTGCCCTATCTAGGGCAGAAGCATGCCTGCTTCCTTTTGCTTTGCAACGTAAGACAATTTTTGCCTTTGCAACCCGTACCAAGCTGCAGATACATCAAAATGCTGCAGCATTTGACAAGTTTTCCAACAGCATGGCCAAAACTTACATTTATGTCAGCCTGTATTAAATCAGTCCTGCTCCTTTTTTTAGCAGTTATGACTTTGAACTTCTACATGAAACAGAAACACTGACCCCTTACAGATGAAGCACATAAATAAACCTTTGCTTAACCATCCTTTAGAAAAAACAGTGCTTTATTGCAAAAAGTCCCTAGTCGCACTCCTTTCTCATGCATTCAAAAAAAGACAAAACCAGATGTTTGCTGGAAGAGAAAGCAGGTTTGCTACCTTATTTTTCATCTTATTTTTTACTGGGTAATTCAAATAAGAATGAAAAAAGAAACCAACCCAACAAAACAGAAGTTAATGTTTTGACATACCTCTGTTCTCGCCACCTTCCCAGCATCTGTGTTACTTAATAAAAAAGCAATCAGATGGACGGATGGGTTTTCATGGCTCTTTTTGTTCCACAGACCGCAGGGGGCAACATCTGTTTCTCCTCATACTTTTCCCCCCTTGAACGGGAAATTAAATACAAATTGCTAAATTAAAGTAACCTAAGGAATTAACTTAATTAAAAATGAGGAAGTTCAGGCTTGAGTCTCTTTGCTTCTGTCCTTCCGAAGGTTATGCCGCTGGAGCTGAGCCGGTGGGAGTGCAGTCCCCTTCGTGACTGTGCCAATATCTGCCACTCTGAGAGACCGTGTCGTTGGGCACACATCTGCATTTCCAAAGCTATTTCAGTGCCATCTGCTGCTATTGATTACCCTGCATTTGATATTGCTATTGGTGGCTGATCGGTAACAATCAATCAACTTCATTCTTGGCTTTGAAAAGTCAGTGGTTTGTTTGCAGTTTCCTCGACAGGTTCATTGCATGAATACTGACAAAATACCCCCAGCTTAGGCAAGAGTCATTAAAAGACCAGCTGAAACATTGGTAATTCAAGTATTTCTGGGGAGAGTTCACCGTTCTGAACATCCCTGTGTGAGCATCAGATTCCGATATTCTGTGCACACAAATCGTCCTTCCAGATAGAAATTCAATAGCTCTCCCCAGAACTACCTGTTAAAACTCAGGCGGTAGATTAAATATTTACTTGTTCCTTCTCAGGTACTTCTGGTTCACCAGGAGAATTTAAAGAGGTACTAAACGCTGAGGAGTGGCAGGAGAGAGCCAGGGGCTGGGGCTGTGTGCACAGTGGTGGTGGTGATCCTCATCTGAGCCCCCAGGATCCCAGTACTGGTGCCCCAAAGCCACCAGGGTGTCCTCTCCTGCTCTCTCTGTGCTTAGACACTGTAGATAGTGCATAAAACCTTTCCTGGGGTCTGACACCACAGATTGCGGAAATCCAGAAGATCTGCTAAGAGCTGATTCAGCAAAGCCACGAAGCCCGTATCTAAATTCCCCCTTAAAATCACTGCAACGTGAACAAGTGCTCAGCATTTAGGAGATTATGTGGTTTTGAGTATGAGTGAGTTTAGATTCGAGCGTGGAGTTATACTTTGGGCTGAAGTGCTTTGAATCAGAGTCTGAATAAGGTCTCCTACAGTTAATTTTTATAGACTTGAGATATGAGCAGTGTGCTGGCAACTGAACTGGTAATTTTGTGATTTAAAAATCAAATGAGCTAAGTTTTCAGCCTTTAATGCTTTTCCCCCCTTTATTCTCAAGTAATATCTGTGCAACCATTGAATATTTTGTTCTATTTCATTTCATTAGAAACGATGTGGCCAAAAGAATTCTGGTTTTAGTGTTGGTGCCTAGCTAATGTTGTCTTTTATTTCATTATTCATTCCATTCACTTGGCCTGAAATTGGTGCTTGATTGTCATGTAAACTACTTCTCAAATGCACTTCTGAACTGCAAAAATATAGGAGTGATGGATACAATATATTCCGGTAGCGTTAGCCCAAAAGACAGGGTACAGTGGATGTTAATAAGGTCAGGCTTTCAATGATAGCCCACATGAGTGATGCTTTTTTTGTGTGACTTGTAAAGGCAGATTATAAACGCATCCAGCAACAGTTAAAAAAATTTTTGACACAATAATCTTATTTCACTCAACCATATGGACTTTATATCTCCCACATCCTTTATTCTATGTACAGTTTTCTTCTCTCTTGAATGGCTGTTGCTGTAACAGCTGGGCAATGTACAGAAAAAGCCTGAAATCTCGACCGGAGAGTGCACTGATCTTGTATTTGCAAATAGATGTGAATTTATTGCAGGAACGGAGGATAACTGTTTCAAGTTCTGCAGGCTTCTCTCTGCTTCTGGCAGAAGGTCAGGGAATATGCGGAGAGGTAATATAAGAGAACTTTGGGAGAATTTGCTTTGCAACTCACATACTTTTTATGTATTCCATTTCATAAAAGACAGAAAAAGGAACTTCAGTGCAATTTACTTTGGAAGATAATTGGAGCAGACATTCAAGTCTTAAGTAAATCAGCTCTATATCATTTGACACACAACATTACTTCAATTAGTATGACTTTCACCATTATCTAGACAGAGGAAAAGAAGTACCATGCTAATCAGAATATTAAAGTGACACTAGCATTTATATATTATGAATATTTACTTAACAAATGAATGCATGATAAATGAGATTGGTCTAGAAGTCTTTCAGAGTAGAGAAGATGTGGATTTTTGCCCCCCTCAGGAAATTCTTTCTTGTGCCTAATCCAGTTATCAAATTTTCAGAGCATTTTAACTGATACCTCCTCCCCCGCATAGAGCAGCTCGTGTCACAGCTCGCTTGGGTTTTTCTGCACGTACGGGAATAGTAGGGAGCCTGCAATTCTGTGAATGGCCCATGGGGCTGAAAAGTATTTTGATGCAGGTCTTTTACACACGGTTCTACACCAGTTGACCCAACCACTGACAATGAGTCTAAATCTGGAGGATGAAGTCCTATATTCAACCTGATTTTCACAGTCAGAGCGCTGTGATCACTGGGGCCATAGGTAAATGTGGGGACTATCTAAAGCTGAGCAAGTTCCAGGCCCAATGTCAGTACAGATGTGCCTGTGCTCAGAGTTGTGGACAAACATCTTCTCTAATGCTCTTTGAGTAAGACTCGTGCACCCTTCAGTATCTGGTCTTTCAAGACCAGGTTGGATGGGGCTTTGAGCAACCTGGTCTAGTGGGAGGTGTTCCTGCTCGTGGCAGGGGGGTTGGAACTCCATGATCTTTAAAGTCCTTTCCAACCTAAACCATTCTGTGATTCCCGTCTGGTTATTTCTGGATCTTGCAGGCAAAGCACAGCCCATCGTCTGTATGTAAGCCTCAGAACACAGTAACAGAGATATCTGCCATCCTAGGGAGGGTCTGCAATTGTAGGCTTTTCCATGAGTTTTGTGTGCTTGAGCATTTTTTGGGAAGAGGCACGTTTTTCAGGACCAGGAGAATAAAGAGATTAAAAATAGCCTCTGTTTCCTACATAATGCATGTTGGCAAATTTCAACCTCGAGCTCCATGTGGAGATGTGCACTGAACGTTACTTTGAAAACTCACTCTCAGCGTCAAAGCGAAGTTCTCACATTTCCTCCATCTGCTTCTGTGGGTGACTGTCCGGAGAAGGACACAGGACATGCAGGCTAATGGTAGGGAATATACAGGTATTAGCTCCTTGGTGATGAAAACCCCAGGAATTGTTAATAATTCCTATTCTAGGATGGAATAATCTCCAGGAGGTAAAAAAAGAGTCTTTTTAGTATGTCGTTGCTGAGTATAGCAGTGAAGTGTAACCAGGGGCTCTTGTCCATAATGGTACAGCAGGGCTACAACTTCCAAGGATTCAGCTTTTCGTTTCCTGCTTTCTTGGATATCAAAGGACCTTGTGCTCTACGTTTAAGGTGTATTTTGCTCCAATGTCAGCGTACAGCGATTCCTGCAGTAACCTTGTACTAGCATTGTCATGATCATTTCTTGGCCATCTATCACGCCAGTATCTCTGCGTCCTTAAGTAGAACAAGTGACACCTTCCAGCAGCAAAGGAACTTTGATTGCATCTTATCTAGAGCTCAGCACAGAGGGTAGCTCTCCAATAGTTCTGTCTAGAAGGGCAAATCAGCTGCCTTTGCTGGATTTTTCCACAATGTACAAGGTCTTGGGAGGAGATTTTGTTGCGTAAGTGACTGTGATGTGGCTCCTGTGTTGATTTATTTTACTTTATTTCATGCTGTTCAAGTTCATTCTCCCCAAAGCCTTTAATCTTCCTGGAAGGAGGATGTTGACACAAACTGGGACTTGTCCCAGACTCTGAAAAGAAAATGATGGAGGTTATCAGAGCCCATGATTGCTGAAAAACCTGCAGATACCATGGTCTTTCTCCCCAACTAACCTGCCGTGGGTCTCCCAGGAGTTTCACCCACAACAAGCTCATGGGCAATGCAGCCCCATGCTTGTGCCAGGGCCCAGCTCTCTTTCCTACCAAGACAGATAAATCTGCCCATTAATACTACCTCGTTAACTTCTCCTTACACAGAGGAAGTCAGCAACTGCAAAACCCAGTAGCAAGCAAGGCTCATTTTCTTGGAGTGTGTGATGTCCATTGACAGGGTTTGTATGTGTGACTGACACGGTAGATTAATTTACAATAAAAATGCAACTTTCACATAAATGACATCAGGAGATATCTTTAGTGCTATGCTCATCTGCCTGAAGGGACAATGTGGTTTTCTATTACTGCTAAGATGCACAATAGCATTGCTCGGCTGATTTGGTTTTAGTTTTATACTGTGCTGCCAGTTCAATTACAAATACAGACAAGCTGCAGCAATGGCAATAAAACATCCATCCTCCAAAAACCAGGTTCCTGAACCATTCAAACAGCAAGGGCACCTAAGAAATCAATGGTCACATTTGAAGATGTGATATCATTGTAATTTTGAAAAAGGTAAGGGTTGGGATTGACACAGTCCCTTATGTACATTGTTTTGCCCAAGTGAAAATATATTTGTTGCTCTTTTATGGCACCCTTCAGGTCTGGAATAGGCATGTCATATCCATCACAAGAGTAGATTTCTGTATCAAGAACATCCTTTTCTGTCAATTCTATTTGCCTAATTTGTCGGTTTAAAAAACCTTTGGAAAAATTGCAGTTTGCACATACTCGACTTTTTTTTTTTTTAGAAGTCATATTAATCCAGGTTTTTTGCCCATATTGGGCAGACTGTGGCCTGGGACACTCCCTGCAATTGCACCTCTAACGGCAATGCGTATGCAAGGAAGGCTGTATGATGAAGTTGCTTGATTTTTGAAGGCTTGATTTTTGAAGGCTTGATGTTGTGACCTTAATAATGCCCTTTTAGCACATCTTCTGCCTTTGTCGTGCCTCTGTATGTGTGTGGGGCTGAAATTGTCTTTCCTTTGCCATCTGTAGAAGTGACCTAAGCACCACGCTGTCTTCCCCTTTTTATTAACGTTATCTTGCAGGACAGGGGGTGAATGCAAGAAGAGTTGAGCACGAGTTGATTCTCCTGCTATCTTATTGTCTGCAGTACATAAATCTTGAAAAGTGTGCTTTGAATGGGAAAGGATACCAACTTAATGATACATTTACTCTAACTACGGCTGGGTGTGCACAGAATCCTAATGTGCGCTGCAGACTCCTCGTCATAACAGATGTTGCTCTCTGCTTATAAAGTAAGTTTATTGCATTAGCTGCCTGTAAGCAGTTTACTCTCTGGAAGATTCATAAAGTAAATTAAAATTATCTAATTATTTGTTATCTAATTTAATAGAGAGATGGTCTTGATCTTCAGATATTACACATATATTATTATATTACAAGCCAGGATGCCAGAGGTCCCTTTCCGAGCTCTGAACAGCTACTGAACATGAAGAGAAACCTCTACTCACACACAGACACGTTGAGAGAGTGGCTGCAATAGTCCTACCAGGGAGGATTCGCTGGACCATGACTTTTATTTATAGGTATTTTTCTGTGGATACCTGTCCCTCTTGCCTCTTCACCTGTCACCTAGCCCAGTCCTGCTGCTCTTGGCAGCTTTTTCTGCGACAAGTCTGACGTGCCCCTTCTTGCAAGGTTCATCTCCTGCCAGGTCCCTGCAGACATGTCGTGGCACAGAGCAAACAGGAGTGCTCTGAGCAGACCACAGCAGTTCACAGGCTTAGCTAATGGCCAAAACAGTGTTTATTTACTAATCCTTAGTTAATTTTCCTCACAAAACTGACCATTCTACTTCCAAATCTGCTAAAGTGTCACCTCTCTCTTGTTGTCTGAGCTCCTGGCTTTTATGCCAACATAAAATCATAGAATGTTTTGTGTTGGAAGGGACGTTAAAGACCATCGAGTGCCACCCCCTGCCCGGGGCAGGAACACCTCCCACCTGACCAGGTTGCTCAAAGCCCCATCCAGCCTGGCCTTGAACCCCTCCAGGGATGAGACATCCACAACTTCTTTGGGCAACCACTAGATGCAGCCACCACTTCCAGTGCCTTACTACCCTTGCAGCAAAGAATTTCTTTCTGAGATCTCATCTCAATCCTCCCCTCTTTCAGTTTGAATCCATTACCCCTTGTTCTATCACTACACTCCGTGATCAGGAGTCCCTCCCCAGCTCTCCTGTTTTTCCAGCGTGCATCCTCAACTGCTGTCTCACAGGCCCTTAAGCTGGGGTGAAAGAGGCTGGGTCCATCACCTGGGGACACTCTGCAAACCATGGCATGACCCATTGCCTTCTGCTTCATGATCAGAAAGGGGGTCTTGGTTTAGAGCTGAAAATCCCACACACTTGAAGGGGAGAAGAAGTGAGCCCTCCTTTTATTGTAATGCTGATGTGTACATTTTATCCTGCAATTTTCTGAGTCATTATAACAAATTGCTCATGGTGGTGTCACTCATTTCCCCCCAGATCTCTTAACTCCCAAGCCAGAAGGTAGCAAGCTGCAAATGGTATTTCAAAATGAAAAATCACAGGTGTTTTCTGGATGTCATCCAAAGAAAGGAGCGGGGATTTCAGGCAGAAATCAAATCAGACCACATGGAAAGATCCCCCTGAACATCTCAGATAGTCAACAGACGGTAATGGTGACATTAGGAGCCAGCCTTCTAACCTGGGAAACTCATGACCATGAGCAGCAAAAGTGTACATTTGAATTAAGTCTTCTATAAAAAGCTTCTAATAAGGAAGGGCTGAAACAGCAGTAATGCCCCATCACAGACTTTGGTGCTGTAGGAGAAGCAGGGGAAGGAACATCCTTTGCTGCATACCATGTCCTGGCTGCTAAAACTAATGAAAATCCACATCATCTTCAGAGAGCCACTATATGTAGTATAGATACATGTATACACACATAACATTTTGCTTCTTTGCACTTACTCTTTGTGCTTTGGGCAGAGGTGCCTTACTGTTTTCCAATGCAGGGTGCACCCCTGGGTGTGCTCTGTCATTATTAGCCCACAGTTATGTCTTTTGCTGGTGTGTAATAGAGGAGAGAGGATCTTTTGAGATTATATCAGTGCAGTCCATATCAGCTATTTATGGAAGAAACTTCTTGGTGATAATGTTACGTTTGGTTGCAATTTGCAGTTTTTGGCGTTATGCAAGAAGTACTGCAATAAAGTAATGCCATCACCCTCATGTAGTTAATATTTCTGCCGTCTTTACTAGTTCATTCCATTCTGTTCCTGATTTGCTCAAGATGTTGGGAAAGTCCTGTATCTTTTCCTTATCCCTCTCTCCACCTAACAACCACATGAATACATATCATTTAAAAAGAAGATAGCAAACCCTTAGCAGGATCCCTTATGTCTTTGCTTAAGCCTGCTGGATAAACAGAATTTATGTAGCCCTCATTGACGCTATCTATTTCTAGTGATGGAGAAATGAATAACACAGTTAGAGAGAGCCTTACTCTTGGGTTACCTGTAACACTGAATATGAGCATAAATACTACTCTGTGCCGGACCCGCCAAGGGTAGACCCAGGGCCCACGTGAGCAATAATTCATTTCCGAAATTGAAGATATGAATGTTCGGGTAGATGCTTGTTGATTATCCAGCCTCTCCTTTCTGAAAACATTTGAATGTACAAAATTATAAATAGCACTTTTCATCACCAAAACGGAGCTACTTGTAAAAGCACATAAAAGTCCTAAATTTATGAAAAATGGTAGAAATAAACTATGGGAGATTTTTATTAGAAAAAAAAATTAAAAATATATTTGAATAAGGATTAGATTATGTTGAGGTAAAGGATTTCCCCTCTGCTGTTTCTTTTTCTCTGCAGTGACTCCAGTTCAATTCCTGAGATACATGTGTTAGCTGTGAAAACACTGGCACAAGGTGTCTCAGCTTTAATACCGCAAGAAATACAAATCCTACATCTGTAGGAGAATATTTTGTGTTTGGCTTGGCAAAAATAGCTGTAGGGAAGCTGTGGTGCTGGGTTTTAATGTACCATGTTGTTAATGATAACTACTTAATATTTTACTCATATATTCCTTTGGGTTCATTTAAACAGCAGCTCTCCTAAGCACTGCAGAAAGATATAAAATGATAAATTAAGCTGGGTCAAAGGGGAGAAATTATTTTAAATGAACACAAACATCTAATTTGTCCAGACTTTTAATGAATTGAAATGCCAAATTTGCTAGAGATGACAACATTGTAAATCCCATTTATCTCTACTTAAATTTCCTTATTTCTCCCCACTCCTCCTTCGTGCACTCATACATCAAGTCAATGTAGTGAGAATTACCCTACTAACGTGCAACCAGAAACCGAAGTTTCCAGTCCCGGGGTACCCCCGGGGCCACTAATGGGTAACTCCTGACTGGTCCATACTGGGATTGTGTGGACCAAACCTGCCAGGGTTGGTCCTCCTTGCCAAGAAGGGTGCGGTGTGATCTGCGTATGTGGCACTTCCAGTTGCCATAGTATTGGCTGGATTTATTTATATTTATATATGGTTATTTTTAACTAGCTATCCTGGACTACCCCTCCAAGCTTATTACTGAATTTAACCCCAGCCACAACCCAGTCTTTGTCTCTGGACTAAGAAGAATAATTTCCCGATTTTTTGTTTCATCACAGGATTTTTTTCACACAGTCCTAATAGGAACAATTAGTTCATATGACATATATGACTTCTGTGGTCTCTCAATGTATGGTAAAGGCTGTTGCCTTGCCCTGTCATTAAATGATTAAATCATGTGATGGTACAGTCAAAAGCGTAGTAAATAAAATAGGAGAAATGATTAGATAACTGAAATTTCACCTACTAAGACATTAAAAATATTATTAGTTTGTGACTATTTATTATGGGAATAATGAGTTTAATGAAGATTTAAACACTATCTTCAGTGAACTGATGCTACTCAGCTTAAAAGTCTGTTACCACAGGAAGGCCAAATTGCCGTGCCCCATGTAGTGACCATAAAGCATCTTTTAAAAAAAAAAAAAAAACTCATGCTGATTTAAACTTCTGTTTTTACAGTTAATTTACAATTGGTGCTGCAGCTGATGAACTTACGGCTCGGAAGCACAGTCCGTGAGCTGATTCACCCCTGGGCCAGGCAGGGCTCGGGGACACGGGGCACACTGACAACCGGCCAGAAGCAGGACATTTGCTTCACATCTGAGTAGGGATTTACCTCCCCTGCAGTACTTTAGCTTCAAAGCCCATAAACCTCCATATGCTGGATTGAAGCCATTAGTGATGGAATTATTAATATGTTAACAGCTACCTTAGGTGTAGCAGGGGGAAATGTTTTTTCTTTCTTTTCCGTTTTGAAAATGGCTTCACCTTCACCAACACCTGAAATACTGGCAAATCCAGTATTCCTCGTTTGCTCCATATTCAGAAGACCATTGCTCCTTCCAATTATTTTTTATGCCAGTAGCTGGTCAGGGCTCTGATCCTTTTTGTTCTGGACACTGCACAGAGAAGGGAAAGCAGCTTTGCTGCCATGAAATATTGCCCAGAGAGGCAGAAGGTGGAAGGACATCCGTGCTTCGCACACCGAGCAGTCAGACTGGAGGATCCCAGTCCTGCAATGACCTCCATTGCTGCTGCTTGTCTCCTGCTTCGCTTTTCCATATGCCTGTAACAGGGATTAGCATCTCCCAGGAAGCTCCTGTGCATGTTTTGCAGCAGGGGTAGGTCCCTGTCCCTCCTCCCACCCCACTGAAGTCAATCCATAAGATGGCTTTACTCATGTCACCCCTGCCACCCATCTCACCATGGATCCAGGCCTGAATGCAAGAAGTGAAGGGCTCTCATGGGCATTTCTCCTGTTATTGGGGAGGAGGGACACCTGCAGTGCTTTAATCTGCCACCTGCTCTAAGTCCTGTGAAGTTAAAACCTCCATCATGTGTTGAGTTTTGGCCTTAAAGCGTTGTTGGCTTCCACCAACCAGCTGATGTTTTGATTGAATCTAACCTCAGGAGCAAAAGCAAATAAATAAGGAGGGGGAAAAAAAAAGAAAAAAGTTTTGTATCTTGAGAAGCTTGCTGGAATCTATGAAGTATACCCTGATCTGTTAAAGGATTATAGTAACTTTGTATTAGAGTTCTTCTTTCTTCTCCTGTTCAGCACAGCCCTGGTAATCAGATGGTGTCCTGTCCCTGTCACCTGGAAAAGTCACCCCCCCAGTGACCGGTGCAGCTCTGGGACCCCTGTAGTGGCTGAGGCTCCCCTGTTCCTTCAACTCCCAGCAGAAGCTCCCTATCCCTACAGCCATTCATAAAGTTTGTCTAACGGGTTTTTTCCTTCTGACAGGGGGAGAGGACAACAAATCCTTGAAGATGCCACATTCAGGTTATTGAAGGCCTGGAAACCAACAGCCTGTACCCGGGGCTGGGTGACCTGGGGCTTTGTTTTTGGCGCTGAGTTTTCAGCAATCTCACGGCAAGCTCTGGACCATCCCAGCCTTCCCGAGGAGGTGTGAAAGTGAGTGTAAATCCTCCCGGCTATCACTTGCTCATCGATTGCCAGGCGCAAACATGAACGGTTTTGTGAACGATGTGTGCTACACCCCCGGCATCCATTAGCTGCTTCTCCCCTGCAACGCTGCAAACACATTATTTGCCCCTCATGAGCATCTCCATCCAGGCTTGCATTAACACCGTTGCCACCACAGCCCCTAATTTATTGGTCAGGGTGTGCTTTTCAACAATATTTACAGCCCGGCTTAATAGCGTGTCTGCATTTTGTTTGCCGCAGATGATAATTCAGGGATTTGTTTGGCTGACTTAAGGAAACACTTTGAAACAACTGCCACTGGGTTTGATTTTATTGCTGGAAGGAATTAAACAAACACAATTTTAACATATCCTGTATGATTGCTTGATGTTTTCTAGGGACTGTATCAGCCTCCATCCCGCTTGGGTGATGTTTTGAAGGGGATGTTTGACACAAACTTCATTATACCTCCCAAAACTTGTGCCTTATCCAGAGCCCATTTGATTGGATACTGTGGCTGTTGGACTCTGCACCAGGAGACCTTGCAAAGTGTCAATAGAAATTGCTAATCGATGTGAAGCTGCTTATAAAAATGTGACCTACATGGACCAGTGCATTTTCCCGCAAAGCTACTGGACTCCCGCAGCTCCCATCACATCCAGGGAAACTCCCAGGGACTAGCCAGAGCTGGGAGTCAGCCTGCAGTCAATATTGCAGCAATTAAAAATAGCCCCTTCTCTGCTGCCCTTATTCCTCCCACACTTGCCAAAACCATCCTGCCCTGATCAAAATGCTGTTTAGTATGTCTGGAAAACTCTTGGATGAACTGCTAGTGGATGAAGTGTTGTGCCACTTGCACAATGGCTTTTACCACTGAACTTTTTTTTTTCCCTGCTAAATTCCAAGTGTTGTCACATCCCTCTGCAGGAGAAGTAGCTCGAGGGTGTTTATTAGAGCATCCCCGAGTATCCCAAGCCCCCAGGCCCCCAGGGCCTCTAACAGGAAAAAACAAGTGAAGCTGCGCTCGTTGACCGTAACGCAAATTGACTGCTACTTGTGCTGATGTTTTCAGCATAATCCATTGCGGCTTGAACATGTTGACTATCTGCATAATTTCTCCTTGAATAATTTTACTGCCATATGGGATATGGCAGACCTTGAGCTGCCAGCTCTGCGCGTAACCCCTCTGTGCATTAATGAGTCCCACTCAACGAGCGCGGCACGGCAGCCTCTGCATCCCTGGGACTAAGCCCATGGTTTCTGCTGAGTCTTGGGTGCAATATTTTCCAGCTGATGTGGTGGCACGAGGGACGGTTTGTGAACACCCAGCCTGTTATGAGAAGCTACCCATGAGTGGTGATGGTGCTGCTGAGAGAGGCCCTGGTGCACCCACAGGCTGCATCACTCCTGCGGTGAGGGCGTCAGGGCTCTGCAGAGCAGTCCGTGCTGGTGAAATGAGTTTTTAGGGAGTAGAGAGAGAGAGGATTTTAGCCTCTAAAGCTGTCAAGTTGGCTGTTTTCTTCAGCACTGATTTGAGCTTCTAAAACAAAATAGTGTTCAAGGAAAATGACCAGCTTAGCCTTGCTACGCAGGAAAACTTAAGAAATTCTTCAGAAAGGACCTGTCCCTTACAGTTTAGCCTTAAAGCAAAGTGTAACCTCTAGCAGTATATGCTGCAGTTAATATTGTTGACAAGCTGGGATGTCTTTCAGCACAGACTTCATGTCTTAATTAAATGGAATTTGTTTCAGCAAATAATGCTTGTCAAAAGTGGGGTTTTTTTTGCCTTAGGACTATTACAAAGATGCTATTAGACATTTTGATAATCAGCCATCTGTGTCTTAGTGTTACAATAGCTCCATGTGAAGACAGACTAATTTTTCCCAGGCCAAAGTTATAATTATAAATTAAACACACAGACATGGAAGGCTAGTCTTAAATCTAGAGCCATAGACTCGTACCACACTGCGCATGAGAAAACCGGGAGCCTCATTGCTTTTAGGGAAAGCTCTGCCACCAGATCGATCTGCGGAGGGACCGGTGCCAGCTACAATGGGGCTGCTCATCCCTCTCCCTGCAATGCCGAGGAGGAAGGCTGCTGGAGAAGCCAGCGGTAAGCTGCCCAGCTAACCCAGAAAGACAGATTGACATCTCTGAATCAATCAGCGAGGGCCAAAGGCTGCCCTGGTTTATGCCCTGCACAATCCCATGAGCTGCTGAGGGATTGCAGAGGGCTTGGGCTGAGCTCTGCGGTGCTGGTACAGTAGGAAAGGGTACCTTGAATTGCCTGCGCTGGGTATTGTAGCTTCCTGAAAGAATTTCATCCTTTTCAGGGGTAGACGACAGATCCCGTGTCTGCCTCGAGCCCTTGATGCACCTTTCCATGTGTTATTTGTCCACAAATAAGTCTGTGAGCTCCCAGCTGCAAGTAGACAGTTATGAACTTGTGCATAAGGTGCAACAACACATGCGTCCTTATAGAAATTACATTCAGCTGCTTTTCAGGGCAGCGAGGAGCCCCGCTCGTCACCGCGCCTCGATTCCAGCTGAATGTGGATGCCCACATTTTAAAAAGCCATTGATTGCCAACTTATATCCCATACAAAAGGGAGCCAGCGTCCTGCCACCAATAATCCTAACAGCGAAAGGATGAAATAGACACTGTCAGCATGAGCTTTTGTCAAGTTTTATTGTAAAATTTGAAGAAAAAGAGCATTTACAGTATCTATAGAGAGCACTTTGTGGGATTCTTTTTTGCCCTTCCTCCTCTGTACCGGGTGTTACTGCAAATACACTGCGTGAGTGGTACTATACAACACATCAAGGTAAATACAAATGTATTTCAAATGTTGCACACTAATACTGTGTTGGTACAAATCTCCACTAAAATTGATGTATTAAAAATACTTCCGTGTATTTTACAAGTAAAGGGGAACATTCACATGTACGAGCACTACAAGGGGAGGCTTTTCCAGGCAGCGCTGATTTTTATTTTTCCACTGCACACTTTGCAGTGTATGTGTTCAGTGCTGAAAATTCATTAGTCGTCTGTCTTGAGACAAATGAACCTGACTTTTAGGGAGGCTTAAAGGGCAGGGATGTGCTGCTGACATGGTGTAGCTGTGTGCACAGGACAGTGCCCCACCGACACCAGTGTGTGAATCCACCCATCGATGCAGAGGCTCTTCTATCAAAGGGGAAAAGGAAAAACACCCCCAAACCACCTACTGAGGTTCCCGAACCTTTTTTTAGCAGATGTTGTGGGGTTTTTTTTATTCATCTGCTGGATAAGCTTTTGTCTACAGGATGAGTGCAGGATCCTGGTTTTGGCAAAAGCTGGGAGCACGCGGAGATTTCAGAGACTGACGAAGTCTGTGGTGGTGGGGAACATGCTGCACCAAGTTGCTGTCTACGAGTGTGGCTGCATCCCCTTCCTCTATTAAAAAATAAAGGCCATTGAAGAGATGCAAATTAGAAAAAAAATATTTAAAAAAAAATCCCATGAAGAGTTTTCAGGCTTGAGAAAATGCCTTGCATTGAAAGAATAAAATCTGCTTAAGAAATCATAAAGAAGCTGATATATCTACTGGATTGAAATAATTTTACAGAGAGAAAATACTGAGTCATTTAGGCTATGGGATAGAGATGGCACCCTGCGTGCCAGTGGTCGGATGCCAGTGCCAGCCAGCTTCCGAGCTGAAGTGGTGTTTGATACGGAGCTGACTTTGTGCTGAGCAAGCTGGGGGAGTGGAAAACTGCCGTGAGAGCAGGGCTCGCTGGTGCTGGCTGCCTCTGTCAACACGTGGGCTCTTCCTGGGCATTTTCTTTGCACCAGGACTAGATGAACTGGATGAAGAGAACCAGCTGAAGCACAGCTATCAGGTGGGATATAGCCCGTTTCAGATCAGCCACTTTAAATAGTCAGGCTAGAGCGGGTAATTAACAAGCCAGTAGTTAGCCTGTGTTTGTGGCCCACCAGTATTTTTGACCCTGTATTTTAAAGTAATTGTCTTGGATTCTACGTAAAAATAAAACTGGACCCCAGTGCAACACCCCAATACAGAGAAATATAATATATCTGCTCATATTGAACTGTCTGCACAACAGGCTGTTCAGGGCTGATGTTCAGCTTGGGGAAATTGAGCATCTTTAATGTTCAGGAATAGCTCAGGTACAGTAGGTACTGGCCTGCAGGGGCAGCTGTGCTGAAATGGATGAGGGTTGAAAGTAGGAAATAATATAGTTGCTTTAAAAGAAAAATAAAAGCCAATAGCTGATGCCTTATTCCTCTTTTTTAACTTGGTTGGACCTGCTAAAAGAAAAGGGAGGTGGGAGTCCAAGATGCCAGCCTGGTCTCCCTGCCTGACCCCACTCAGATCAGGCTTTGCCAGTCCTTGAAGCAAATCCTCTGCAGAAATTATGCCCTTTCCTGTGCAGAAACTTCCGTCTACTTTCTGGAAATCGATTAACACCGAATTTACTGTGACCTTAAATAGAACATTAAAACCTCTCCCTCTGCAATACCCCTTGCAGTCAAAAAAAAAAAAATCCCCTCTTCAGGTAGTGTTCCCCTCTCTGCTCTGCTGTGATTGAAAGCAAAGTGTCAGCCACCATTGCATCCTCCTGCTGCAAGTTAAAGAGAAACTGGAAAGTCACAGCTCCTGGGTTGGGCACCCTGTGGCGCAGAGAGCGATGTGGCATCATGGACACGCGACCGTGGGGAGAAACCTTTGCTAATGTGGGAATTTGAGTTTTACTTCTGGAAATGCCAGTGCTCTGACCTTTGTAAATTGGGATGGGCTTCGTGTTTGATTTAGTGCTTGTCTTGTTTACGAGACGCAGCTGGCTTTCTGCTCTCTGCTGTGCTTACTGCCTTTATCTGATGGCTTTGGACAAGTGTCAAAAACACCATAGACTGCCAAGGGTTAGATGCTGAAGTGCTTAATTAAGCGAGCCTCTAGGCAGCGGCGATTTGCATGGTAGATGCACCACAGCAGGGCTCTTCTTTATTTTTTTTTTAAAGTTACTATTATAAAAAAAGAAGAAGACTCTTTGGTCTTGCTTTTGTCTTGCAACCACATGCATTTGGAAACTATGACCCATATTCCCTGCCGTGCTTCTCAAACTTAAGTTGAGACCTACAAGAGCCTTGTTCACCTTTGAGTTTAGCACCACAAGCACAAGTTTTTCTCCCTTTTTCAGGAGTTTTCTTTTTTCTCACAATGAGGGAGAAATAAAATTAAAAGAAGGAAAGAAAACAAAGGAAAACAGAGCTTCTTTATTAGCCAGTCATGTCTGTGAGGACTGTAAGTCACCCGAGCACCCTGTGTCGAGGCGCCGTGGGTCATTAACAGCACTGCGGGAAGGCACCGGTCCATCTTGCCGCAGGGCTCTGCGGGGCCGACCTTTCGTGCTGTACACACTGAGTTATGGGCATCAATTCGGCTGGAGGAGAGAGTCGATCGGGCCAAGAACATAACGCGTGGCACTGGTGATGCTCAAACCCTCCTGTTCCACCTGCATGGGCTGTAAGTCCCACCTCATGGCACCAGGCAGCCGCGGGACTTCAGTGCCTACGGGATTTTGGCAAACGCATGAGGCTGGGCGGCAGCAGCCAGCTCACATTGCATGCAATAAAAATATAGATGAAGAGTTGCGGCTCTGTATTTGCAGCCCCCTTCATCACACGGCCCCCAGCCAGGCTGCAGCTCAGCCCCACAACTCAGGCACCAGCCCCAAGTCAGCACCTTTGCATTTTGGGGGCACTCTGATTTTTACCAGAGGCGAGCACACATGAGATCGATGCCTGTCCACGTCTTTTCTCTGTTTTCAGGGTTGTTTAAAAAAAAAAATCCTCATGGCCTTGCTGTTTTATTCTTTATTTCTAGAGATCAGTGTTAAAAAAGAACCAGCCCTCTTGGTTGAGGCAGGTTAAAAATAAGGGTGACATTTCAGGGTTCTGTTTCTTCCTCTAGCTCTCTTCCCTGGCTCACTGTGCTTGGTTGGGAGTTTGTCCCATCCTCAACACAAATATTGCAGCCCCATCTTTTTTTCTAAAAGAAACATGCAGGTTTTCCTGGTCTCCAGATGCAGAGATTTCCCTGGGTTGTATTTCAACCTGATTCAGAAAGCAACAAGGGAAAAAAAAAGTAAAAATCTCTTGCTCCAGCGAGGATGGGGTGAGATCACAACGGGGATGTGGCAGGAGCTGAGGTGCTGCAGCACTAAGGAAGAGATGCATGAAACGGGGAAGAAGAGGTGAAATCCAGAGAGGAGTTCAAAGCATTTGGGGAACGCCCGCAGGTGGTACCCATTGTGAAAGTCCACATGAAGCAGTGGAGACAGGTGTGAGGGAGGGTGGAGGGGAAGCTTGCTGGGCTGGAGGGGAGCTCTTTGGAGAAGGGCTAGCACTGGAAGAGGTAAGTATAATATTAATCTCTGCTTTGTTTGCTATAAACTAACTGTATTGTAGGGTTTGAGTTGTTTTTGTTG
>VXAK01008286.1:456394-641536 GCA_013399435.1 Arenaria interpres
CATAGAATGGTTCGAGTTGGAAGGGACCTTAAAGATCATCCAGTTCGACCCCCTGCCCTGGGCAGGGACATCTCCCACCAGACCAGGTATCTCCAAGCTGGTCTTGAACCCCTCCAGGGATGGGGCAGCCACAGCTTCTCTAGGTAACCAGGCACTCACCACCCTCAAAGCACAGAATTTCTTCCTAATCTCTAACCTAAATCTCCCCTCTTTCAAACTAAAACCGTTCTCCCTCATCCTATTGCTCCACTCCCTTAACAAGAGTGTGCAAAATGTGCAAAGCATGAGTCAGGCAATAAATGAGGGTTTTGGCTGGGAGGCAGAGTGGGAGCTGTAACGTGGTATGGAAAGTGGGTACTGGCTGCTCGCCTTGTGGGATGCACTTCATTAGAAGAAGCAGGAATTATCCACAGATTATCTACGGGAGAAATTACCCAAGCATGAGGTGGAGAGTCATGGAATGGGAAATCCCTGAGGTTGAGTGTCCCAGATCCAGGAGTTCGATGAAGAGAAGCAGCAGCTGTGCGTATGACCCTAGGGATGTTGACTTAAAATAAAGCCCTGAATGCAAAGGGACAAAGTGGGTCCTAGGGAAAAAAATACACAGGCGTCACACCATGCCCACATCTTTGATGAATAACCACGTTATTGGACTCATGTCAGTGCTTACGTCTCCCCCAGCCTCAGTTCCCATGTTCCTGTTCATTTTGTTGACCTGCTGTAGGGTCATAGGGGGAATTGCTGTTATCTCCTTACGGAATTGAGATCTTGGCCTTTTTATCTGTTTTATGAAGTACCTAATACACTACTGGGCACTCTAGTAATTAAGACCTAATCATGGTATAAATCAAGTAAATAAGTACTTGTCAACAGGTCATCTGCGACTTGTGTGTCTCTCGGGCAAAGCTGCGCTCATGGAGGTCAACCCAGTCAAAAGGCCCAACTCCTCCAAGGAGGGTGAAGGGTTTTTTGATGCCTCCCCCCTCGCTAAGCCCCTTTGGCAGGAGTGACTGAGCAGACCTGCCAGTTTCCCATCTCCCACCCATGCCCACCTCTTCCCGCTGACATCTTTTGGGACTTTTGTTGATTTTTTTTGTAGTAGTAAAAAAAAAGAATGAAAGTATTAAATGAATATGTTAATTGTTGTCACAGACTCCAAATTAAGGCACTTGTGAGTTTTCTCTCCCATTTAAAAGTGGACGGTTTCTAAATAGTCACTGAACTGCATAGTTAAAGATGTTAAGTAAAACTCTCTCTCATTCAGAAAGTGAAAATATTGAGGGAAATACTAAGTCAAAACAGTACTTCCATTATACTGATATTTAACCTCAAAATTCATCTGATCTTGGGACTAGAATCTTATTCTCAATGAGGGACTATTTTTTCCATGATTCTAGTGTCAGGATACCCAACTGATACATGAGTGTTATAGGATAACTGAAGGGCCATTATTTCAATTTAAATTCATTTCAGTTAATCACTGTGATTAATTAATTTATTAGCTAGGAATTGATTGTGAACTGGTGGAGAACATGAAGGGAGTGGGAAAAGAACTGCAAACACGGGAGTGTAGTCTCCTTGACAGAGCTGAAAGGCAAAAATGAATTGAAGCATTTTTGGAGTATATATAAAATTTCTGTGTCATAAAAAAAAAATAAAAATCAGAGTAACAAATGTGCAGCACTTTAATGTCAGATTTGACTGTCATTGGAACTGTTCACAAGTTGTGTGGACAATCTAAGTTGTACTTCATTTTCTAAGTATGATATATAACCATTAGGATAATTTAGAAAACACATCACCAGAACCTGGGCTGAAGAGGGAAGAAAGGGAACATCTTTGGAAGGTCCGAGTGGGATTTTTCAAGTGAACGCTATTCCAATATTTTGCAACAAACAGGAAGAAGTGAGGTCTGTTACACATCTTTCACAGCCTATATATAAACCAGCCTCGAAGAATATTTACCTGAACAGATATATACAGGTTGTTTTTTTTAATATTCTTAAAAAAGTAATATTTGCTTGATCTATGACACAATGAACGTCTCTACAGGGAAACTTACCATAGGCATAATAAAATATTCAAGAAGTCATGAAAGATAACACGAGAGCAGTGTTTGGCCTTGGTAAAACACATTTAGGATGACTGCAATGTATGGATACAGCTTCGTTCAAGAAAGGAGTTGTGCATATTTAAAGGTACTTACAAAGCTGGTCTTCTCCTTTCCTTGACATGGGTATGTTTCCTAACTGGGTGAATAGAAAATCACGGACACCATGCATTGCTAAAGGAAGGCTATGCCAATCTGTTTGCTATGTCTGTGTTGCAATGATGGGATAGTCTCTTCTAACCCCTATGGCTCATAAGTGAAAAGAGGTGTAGGTTTCAGCCTATGGGTGTTGAAGGGCAATTTCAAGGATTCCATGTTTAATGAATTCATAGGATTCAGCTCCCCTTCTTTGTCTGTCTGAACAGATTTTTATATATTATCTATAGAACTGAAATGGTTTAAATTACTTCAGGTCTATAGCCATGCTAAAATGCTACTCTTTTGGTAGAAGTCTAACACTTACAGCAAAGGTTACCAATGTTAGTCTGCATCTTTCTCATTTAAAATCCCTCTGTGTGCATTGTGAAATGGGTGACTTTAAGCATCTGTGGAGGAAAATAATTACCGCGCCACTTCATATCACTGGATGTGTTCAGCAGCTGCTTTCCTACAAACTCTGGGCAACGAGGTCACTCGCGAAACGAGCTGGGTCTTTGAGAAGTCCGGTGGGTGGCTCCAATGCAACAGATGTTTACCTTCAGAGAGAGTTTTCACCCACCTCAAGACCATACTTTCAAAGCTGTATGTGTGATACAACCCATTGGCGCACAACCGGCTCACCTGCTTCACACAGCCGTAGCTGCTCTCGCCCTGATTACTTCACGGTGATGGATATAGAAAGTTACAAAAAAAACCCACAACTAGAAAAGTTTTTATATCTTCCAAATGTGCAAATGGATCTATATTTTTATGGGAGCTCGAGTGAAATTTTTCAATACCAGCTGTTGCATTCTAGGGCAATTCAGCTGGTTTTACACGAATCTCTTTGCTCATAACTAAAAGATAATTGACTATAAACAAGTGTACTATAAATGGGAAGAAAAAAAAAAATCACAAAGAAAAATTGTTTCCCAGGGTGTCTGAAAAGAAATAGGCAAATTAAGTCCATGACTAGAAAATGAGTGAGTTTTCTATTAAAAATGCCCTCTGTCATTGTAGCTATTATTTTATGAAGAACCAAGTGACTTCAGTGCTACTAAATATTTAATGAGAGAGACCAACAATCTCTAGAAGTGTTGCTGCCTCCTATGGGAATAACTGTAACTAATTCTCTGCCCCCCAAGAGCAGATTTTGCATATTGTGCCCAAACTGACCATGCTCACAAGCTGCTGAAAGACTAATGCCTCCTTCTCAACAAAACTGTTTTACAAACTCTCCCCCTCAGTGTCTCCTGGCTCCTCTAATGGCCTGGATATTTCATGCCAAATTTCTCAAATACAATCACACAAATATGCATTAGAAGAAGGGGGAGGACTCATAACGTTGCCCTCAGTAGTTCCAAGAGCAAAATTCAGCGCAGAAGAAAGCAAGCTGACAGTTACTATTTCCGTTATGCCTCCTTCTGAAATCGCATCCACGAATCCTCCCAAAGCCATCCTGCAGAGAAAACTGATCAGTTTTCATTAAATCCCTCTCCTAGGTTTCTGTGGGTTGAAAACTGCTCTCTGATGCTTAGTTTCCCTCATCACCCAAGGGTGAATTTTAACTGCAGTCGTTGCTTCTGTGGCCTCTCTGTGTTGGGGTGGGGATAGTCAGCACAGCTAACGGGCAAGGTATACGGGAAAGAAAACTGATGGCTTGAACATAACCTAAAAGCTCCTCAGTATGGAAACTCAGAATCTGTTTTGTTCTACAGAATCACTAGCTTTCGTGGCTTATACGATATCTCAGTGGAGATATTACTCGCTTCCCAGCATTTTTCTCATAACCACAAATCATACCCCCAAATAAAAAATATCCCTTCAAAACCACTTCCTATTAGCAGAGCATACCTTATATTAGAAAACTTGCAAGTAGACCAGTGTTGTACCATGAAGCCTATACAGGGTTTTTTTGTTTTTGCTTTTTTTTTTTTTTTTCCCCAGTGTAAAAATATACAATACTACTGCTCCTTTGTTGCAGTGTAAAGGTCCAACCGGTACTTGCCTGCCAAAGGCTCTACTGCTACTGCCCTCTCATACCTCTCCAACCCAGACCACTGTGTTACCCCTCCTTATACCCGAAACCTCACAGCGTAATGTGTTTTGCCTCCCGTTTATAACAAACAATGAATCTTTAGCTGGTGTAATGAGATACTGTCCAAATAATCCACTGTCTTTCATAATTCTGTTGTAGTTGCTCCAGGGCCAGTCTTTGGATGTGAGAGGGTCCTTTAAATTCTTCAGTACATTCATTTTCCCCGTTGACAGCTCTACAAAAAGCACATCTGTTTGCAAATGTGAAGTAGCATATAGATAGTACTGATTGCCTTCAGTGAAAGAGGGTTGAAATGTCAGATCAGATACGTGTATGTTTGTTTGTAAGTCATAAATCAACTTGATTTCCCCCCGGACAGTGAGAGCCTGGACTTTGATCCTGCCACTGTCTTCATCCGCACTGACCAAATAGCGTCCGTCCGGTGAGATATAAGGTGTGCCCGACACGTCGCCGTTGGGGCCGATGACGGCATCGGTAACACTGTCAATAACGAGCTGCGGCGACGCAGCCCCCGACCTATTCCTCCTACACTGGACAAAGAAGTAGCCGCCCAGGTGGGTGTACGCCATGGTCTGCGGTAGGCAGCTAGGGTTTTTGAAGTTGATGGTCTTGATGTGGGTCACAGTTTCCAGGTCAATTTTGTGAACCGCGGATTTCGATTTGTTAAAGATGAAGCCAAACCTGAAATAGAACACACGACACTGAAGTCATCTCTGGAGACACGGTGATATGCCTGAGAAAAGACCAAAGTCAGCAGAACTGGGAAACTCTATCCTGTTGGTTTCGTACGCGTGTGCAGTAATGTTGTCTCTGTTCTGTAAGAAATCTCCCTGGTTTTAGTGCTTCTAAATCATGCTAAAAGGAGGTATATATTTCAGTTAAAATTAGCAACCTAATCCTGGAAGCCTGAAGAAACCCTTGGGTATTTGAAAAACATCTTCAAGAGCTGAAGCCTTTTATTGGCAAGACCAGTTTACAATAGGAGTGCTACCAAGACTTGGGTGTTTTCTAGGCTAGTGTTGACCAGTTTTGTATTTAATCTGTTTCAGGTCTAGAGAGAGGTAATTCAATATATACTCAAGACTTCTTCAGTCTCAACATACAAAACTGTTCAAAATAAAACATGTTGCTGCCAGGTTGGTGCCAGAGAGGAATGCTGAGCTGTATGTACAACCACTGAGAGACGACCATGCCCCACCTCATCTCATAAATGATAGCACCAAAAGGTAGCCCTGATGTGCGTTTGCTACCCGTGGTACGTGGGGACCACTGCAGAGCTGGCAAGGCTGAGGTGTAGAGACCATATTAACCACTGTCCTGCCAGCCCAGGGAAAGTGTAAAACATTTCTCGAGGAACACGACCAGACAGGGCACTCTGAAGAAAAGGGGTCTTTGTTTTCTGTCTCGAGAGAGGGCAGACAACAGCAAGCAGAGAATAAATGTTCTGTAAAAGATATATGCTGTAGCACATCTGACCTTTGCTGAAGACAAGAAAAGGTCAAGAATAGCCAAGAAAGGTTTCTGCTTAATTTGAGAGAGAGCCCATAGAAACAGCCTGTTTGTGTTCCCCTGGATTCACAGGTCACTGATACTGACTCGCGAAAACTAATTTTACATCAAGTATCTTTTCATCCATTCAATGCAGACAGAAGGAAATGAAGTGAGTGCTTAGTTTTGTATCTCTTCCCCAAAAGATGTAAAATTGCTTTGTGAAACGTGGAGGACAACGTGCTTGCGTGCAGATAATATATATTTTGCTTAAAACACTGGGTTTATTTCTTTATTCTTAATCCATCTGTCAATGAGACATTCGGCAATGACTTCACTTCTAAAGAAGGAGCCAATGTAGTGTATGATTCCATGAAAATCACTGGGCTAAGCCTTTCATTTTCCCATTATACTTACATCCATTAGAGACTTCAGAAAATATCTGCAGTGGAGATTCGTAGTGCACTCTGTGTGTGGAAATTGAATATGACACTTGTATTTCTCCTGGATGAATGCATTTTAAGTACACTTTAAAAAATGCTTTCCCTTACAGCAGGTTTTTTCCCAAGACTTCCTTAATACTTGGCCAAACGCCTGAAGAAGTTAAGAAATGGTTCTTATCATAAACTTTAATTTAAAAAAGTGGGTCAGAATGCGTTTTATGTGCACATGGCTGCAGAAGAGGCGCAGCGCTTGCATGAAATCTGTGATCTGAAATCTCAAAGAAAACCTTGCACTTAGAGAGTTTTTAATAGACAACAATCTACCCTGGGAACTAATAAAAATGGATACATTCCTAGATATCCATCTGAAATAACAGGCAGCTGAAATACATATGCAGAAACATTTGCATACAAATATTTTTGGGCTCGTGGAAGAGATTGCTTAAATATTCACCTTCCTGGGAAATGCTGGTAATGCCATTTATTGTTTCTGAGTGGAGAATTTAGAACATGATCTCAGTAAGTCTCATTAGACTGTGAGCAATTATGTTTCTGTGCTGACAGTGAGAAAGAACGGACAAAAATCTGGCCCTGAACAAATGAAATAGGAAATTAGGCACAGCATTCTCCACTTTGCATGTGGAAAACCATAGACAATTATCTACATTTAATATTTCTTATGGAAGATTTTCTGTATACGGCTGATTAATCACACTGAAGCAAAAAGAGAATCGAACAAATAAAAAAAAGTGTAATTCTCCCTTCCTGTCTTTGAACTCAGACTATACCTTCTCATCTCAGGCTTTAACATTCAGCAGAGTCATCTACCTCCTGGCACTACTATTAGTCACAGCCATATTTTGAAAGCAAACAGGAAAAATGAGGTACGGAAAAATTAAGAACGACAGCCATGAAGTATGTCTCATTATTTCGCGTTTCAGGAAGCAAAGTTATTTATTTTGGATCAGATTCAACCCATAATCATTTAAGTGTGACCTCCCTGTCCTCGGTGTTCACTGCAGGGAACCTAAGATTAATGTGAGGAGTTGCATTATGATTTCTTGTGTGTTTAACTTAGTTAAAGTATATCAGGGACAGAAGACGGTTAAACAGTTGTTATGTTGTAACATGGTAAGAATAGTATAAATTGCTGTGCAGTTATCATCAATTTTGATAATGTTAATATGAGGCTTCCTGTGCCTGCTGGGAAGCAGCCAGTATTACTCCAAGTTATTAGTATGTTAGTTACACAATCTCATTAACCACTACATCACATTAACACTCAAAACTGATGGTTCATAGAGGTGTTTTTTTTTTTTTTAATATGCAGCGTGTACCATTTTTCTGCTCAAACCATACACCTCACACAGAGATCCAATATTTGAACAAGTTGGAGACACGTGGAAGAACCATGCTTTATGCTTCAGGCAGAATAAACTTTCACCACTTCAGGCAATAAATCTTTGACGTAGGTTTTTTGCCCAGATCCATAAAGTGGTTTTGAGGCAGGAAAGGCAACTTTTTGGCCATCAAGTTCCTGGCACAAGTATGCCAGGGCAGCAGGTCATACTTCGCTGCAAGGAAGTATGGCTGACCAAGCGGAGGTTTGAATGCCTGCGCATGGTGTAAGGGAAGTCTAGGTTTTGTTTTTGCTGTTTCATTCATTTGCTGAATAACTGTTGGTAATTTGCTCAACCGTATCTCCATTTCACACGTGGAAATGAAGATAAGAGTAGTTAGCTTGACCATGAATTCACTCATTCGCATTTGTAAAGTGCTGTAAGACTATTAGAAAGATTCCCACCAGAAGAGAGCAGCGTGGTCACTGTTGCTACTCATTAAGATCATTTCTTACCTAACATGATTAATAATAAGATTTGTAGGTGGTATAAAAAAATCATCCACTCCTTCAAACGGCGTGCGGATAACATGCTGATCCTCCCCTGCGCTTGCCTCTGGTATTACCTATAACAAATACACACAAGGCTGAGTACAAGGACAAGCAGCGAGAAAGGCAGAAAGGTAAATACAGATTACGGAGTCATACACGGGACCGAGTGGCTTTTTCCCAGGGATGTAGTAGACTCAAATTGATTAATGACTTAAAAATATTGTTTGGTGTAGCTGTCCTGAAAAAGGTGTGCTAATAAATAGTATTTGAGGCGTGACATTTGTAAGGTAAGCACACAACTTGACTTTCATAAGACGTTCATATCTCGAGAAAGAGCAGTCATGCAGGAGCTGAAGTAGCATGACAACAGTAAGAACATAATAATTTATTCCTCGCTGTCTAAAATAAACATTTATTTCATGGTTATATTTATTAATCTCACTTAAATGCACAGCGATAATTTACCAGCTTGAAGGATCAAACACTAACTCACAGCAGTTAATTATCACTTTGAAGGAGAAGAGCTGTTCTTCCATCTACCACACCATATAAAACTCAGGGAGGAGCAGAGAGGGGCTCTTTATCTGTCCCTCCCGGGGCTGTCGTCCAGCACAGCGCGCACCTCCATGGCCATGGGAACTCAGCTCCTCCACCACTCCAGAAGAGGAGAGGTAATTTTCAATAATTTAAGTTTTCAATAAATAACTTTTCAATAATTAAAATGTTAAATACTCAAACTGTTTGCTCCATTCAAGATGACTTCAGTCTGTTCATTAGGAACTTCCGCTGCTCTAATGTGCAACAGTAGTTGCTTTGAATTTATAGCTACATAATTCATTAAGGAAATGCTAAAACCCTCCAAGGTTTAGTTCAGGCAGCTGTTCTGGTCGTGCCATTTAGATGTTTTCCAATTAGATTGCTCAAGAGAGATGCCCACTCTTGCACAGGGCTTTCACAAGGCCAGCCATTTGCTTCCCAGAAGCCAGCAAACACCAGCATCCCATTAGTCGGCTGCGCGAGCTGTTTGATAAATCCCCAACTTCCAAAGAATGAGTGGAAATTTAGACAAATCTCTGCAGCAGCATCTTTGTTAGAAAAGATAACTTATTGCACGTCTGCAACTAACCACTGCTGGTTTTAAGAACGAACTTTGCCAAATTAGTCACTGCCCACCTTTTGGGAAAGAAGGTCAGAAAAAAGAAAAGATCTGCTGATGCTGGTGGTAATCTCATTCTCTACATGTGTAACTGCACTTCATAAAGACAACAGAAAGGACTATCTGAGAGCTGGAGTGTTATAACAAGTTTCCAACTGTGCAGATGGTGTGTTCTTCTTAATAATCACATGCTTGTGCCATCTCTCCTTTAATTACAGAAACCTCTCACAGCTGGATGGAAGAAATTAAGTCAGAAAGGGTAAAGAGTGCCCATTTTGTCTCCTTACACCCTGTACAGGGAACTGCTCGTCCCCAGGTGAGACAAGCTGGTGGCTTTGCCTCAGAAGCCTTCGTTTATTTGCCCCCACTCTGTTTCTGGCATCTTTTCCTGAAATTGCCCATGTTGAGTTCCTGGTCCATTCTTCATTCTTGAAAGCCTGCAGGCTGCAGCCATTATCTCAGACAGAGCATGTGGCTGGTGGGGATGGCCCATCCGACCTTCATGGGGCAGCATCTCCAGCGAAGCCTTGGGCAGCCCCACGACTAACGTAGCCCTAGGTTTTTGTAGGTTTTTAGGTCAGAAAGCACAGCCAGCCTTCTTCTCTGCCTGCTGGGGAATGCTCTAATGTAGAATTAGAAGCAAAACTTTCTGGTAGGAATATTCACATGACACCTACATTTCCAGAAAGGTTGGGCACCAAGTGCCAGAAAATAATTACTAGAGAAGGGTATGTCTGGATGGATCAAGTCAGCTCTGGTGTCAACTCTGTCATATAACATATTTGCAGCAGCAAAACACTCAATTAGATGCATAGACATAAGTGTTTCTATACCGTCAACAGACGAGTGAATCCTCCAGGGAAATCTAGAAACAAAGCTAATTGAATTGTGCCAACCTATGTGCATTACTGTGCCCCAATATCACTGTGGGTCTGATGGCACTGACCATGGAGAAGCTCCAGGGACCTCACTGGCACCCCTTCGGTGCAGTCACTGACAACCAATAACAGAATTTGTCCCTGAGGTTTTACTTTAGCTGTTTATGCTTTTCTGTTCATGCCCTAGAGAGCTCTTTTCTGCATTTTACTATGAAAGCAACAGCTCTACCACATAATTCTCCATCATCATTCAAAAGGAGGTGAAGGCATGTGAGAGACAAGTGACAAAGTGAGTTTAAGGAAAGTAAGTAGCTATTTAGTGCACTGGCAGAAAACCTGGACTTCTCCTATATGGAAGATAGGAAAAGGTAAGTGCCTTGACCCACTGGAGAACAGGGTGGTTTTGCTCGATGCATAACAAGGGTGGCAGGTAAGTAATACTGAGAGAGTTATGAATCTTGAGGCACAGCACAATTCATTCACCTTTTGATGCTTCTTTTATATGCAATGCCCCCAAATTCTTTGCAGACAGCAAAATCACAGGTCATTATAACATCTGAGCTCTGCAGTGAGCACACACTTAGTCCCTACCGTAGGCTTATCCTTGAATGCGATGCTCAGCCTGACTTGCGCCTCCGTTGAAACACTACCAATAACCTGAATAGTTACAGATTTCCATGCGGAAAGTACCCTCTTTGTGGCTTCTTGGTACCCACTGCTTTTTAGGTAAAAAGAAGCTGCACTCACGCAGGGTGCACAAATGACCCGGAGCATGGCAGGCTCGTACTGCTCGCAGTCAGCTGCCAGCCCTTGCTGTCTGACTTTACGGCACTTGGCTCTGTCATCAGCCTTAAAACTAAAACAGACCTTGGCAACAAAGCGGTCCTGCTGCCAGCCTACGGCACAGTCGTTGCTCAAAAACAAATTAAACAGCAGGAAAAATATGTGAGGATGGATGGAGGAGGGATGACTAAAACGCACTAGATATGCAAATTGAAAGAGCAGCTTTATATCCAGCCCATTAAATGCTGTTAATTACCTGCAACCAACCAGCCACCAGCTTGCCACCGATGTTGCCAAGCCAAGGAAGGGCAAAGGCGCAGTGCATAAGGACTTACCTGCAGCGTTGGTGAGGATTTCCGCATGTCACCCCAGCTAAGCACCCAGACTTGGTCATGGGACTTGTCGTAGTGTAATTTGGTTGGTAACGGGTCAACATCTAAGGACTTTAAAAAAAACAGAGATGGGTATTTACATCCCGACCCAAATGCACATGATGAATATTACAGAATCACAGAATGATAGGGGGTTGGAAGGGCCCTCTGGAGACCCCCCCCTCCACCCCCCTGCCAGAGCAGGTCCACCCAGAGCAGGTCCCACAGGAACGTGTCCAGGTGGGTTTGAATGTCTCCAGAGAAGGAGACTCCACCACCTCCCTGGGCAGCCTCTTCCAGGGCTCTGCCACCCTCACAGGAAAGAAGTTCCTTCTCATGTTTAGATGGAACTTCCTATGTTCAAGTTTGTGCCTGTTCCCTCTTGCCCTGTCACTGGGCACCAATGAAAACAGACTGGCCCCATCCTCCTGACACCCACCCTTTAAGTATATATAGGCGTTGATCAGATCATTATTCTCTTCTCCAGGCTAAAAGGTCACAAATCCCTCAGCCTTTCCTCATAAGAGAGACGTCACAGACATTCCCATGTACCACAGTTACACCCATTTGTGCTGCTCTGCACAATTACCTTCAAATCAATTAGGGGATCAGCAGCACCAGCAGGAGAAAAATCTGTCTGCTCGGTGCCGTTTTCTGGCCAGACATCACTCCATCTTATGCTGTTACTTATTGCCAGCAGATCAGGGGCCAATTTCTGCTTGAGTTATACCCACACCAGTTCATTCTTCCCAAACCGCTTATAACCGAGGTCAGGCAGTAGCTCAGTGAGCATAAGCCAGAAATTGGCTCCAGCATTATTTTACCATGCTAGCTGCAAGCCTGGCTGCAGATGCAGCTCCAAGATGATGATAAAGAGCCTATAAAGGAGTTTTTTTCCCACCAGTGAAGTTACACTGTGACCCCATGGCTGAAAGCAACACAGGCTCAACTTTTTAGTGATGTCAGCAGCTCCACTGGGCAAAGATCTACTTTTTTTTGGTCCCATACCAAAGTCTTTTGCCGTCACTGAATAAAGCATTCCCCTCGTAAGTACCTGCACAGCTTTCTGAGTCTGGATATCAATTATCACTACTCTGTTCTGCTTAGGCTGTGTCACATAAATGTACTTGTCTCTGACATTGACTGCTGAAGCCCAGAGGCAGGACTGAGTGCCTTCGCCTTCCACTCTAGGACAGATCTCTTCCTGAGGAAAGAAAAAAAGAAGCAGAAAAAAAGTTTAATTTCTACAAGTTCAGGGCCTGGAGCAGCAAGAAGCTTAGCCTTGAAAAATCATAGAAATAAAAAAATCCATGGGGATTCCATTAGGATGATTTTTTTTCCCCCCTTCTTTCCTGGAAACCACAAAATACTTATTTTATCAGGTAGCACACTGCAACCTGGCTCTATCCAGTGACATTAAACAGCTGGACCTCCTGCAAGCTGACATCGGATTTAAGTAACGACAAAGTCTATGGATCTATCTTTAGAAGTACACCATGGTTCATCAAGACTAGCAGTTCTGCCAGCATTTATTAGCGGAATAAATATCACTCTGTGCTTTGAAAAAACAGAGATTTACATTAATTGAATCACAGATTTATATTTTTCATAAAGTCTTCACTTTCAGTTCAAGACAGTGTGATCCAAGATGTTTGAGCTCAGGGAAACAGAAGGAAAACAAGCAGGGTCCTACAGTCTATTGCTCCAACACAGAAACTTCTCTTCAAAAGGAACTAAATCCCGTTGCTGTGGACCAAATCCTATTCACAGGTGCCTGATGCCATATTTTGTTTCTGATACTCTCCAAATCCAGTGCAAAACTGGTATTAGCTTTAGTGGGAGCTCACTGACACCCTAAGCTTGAAGAGTCTCACGCAATCTCACCCATAAGCCTCTACATGTTGGCTACCCTTCATCTCTTCTCCTTCTCTCAAGTTGCTTTATGTGAAAGAGCATTTGTGTGGGACCAGGCTGCGGTGTAGGAAATGAGGGTAAAACTAAATGAAGACATATATATTTCAGTGAGCACAACTGTTGGTTTTAAATTCTGCCAATACAAGAGCTGGGTCACTTTAAGTAACGGCCCAACCTCCCTAAGGGGAAAGCAATTAGAGCAGCAGAGTTTGGGAAAAGGGGAGGTACAAACTAAAGCAATGCCAGCACCAGGTATGTATTACAGCAATGGCTGTGGATAAAAAGATTTCACCTCTAAGCAGCCCAGCTCTGTCAGCTCAGTACCTTGATGGAGACCATGTGTAAGGGAAGATACAAGACTCAACAGCTTGACTGCATTTTCCTTCTGGGCCCTCCAGCTGGGCTGAGGATCTACGCTACTGCAAGCTAAAACATGCTACAAAAGCCAGCCATTCATGCCCAACGTCTGACATCCTCCAAACTACCCTCCTCATCCTCAGCTGAGTGCTGCGGCTTGGGGTCTCACCACATGGCATCCACCCAAACCAACAGGAGCAGGGAAAGGTCACTGGCCTTTCTACTCTACCTGCTTTTGTGTGTGCCCTCTAATAGCAAATGAAGAAACCTTTGTTGTAGAAACCCTCCTGAAGTTGCAGGCTGGTGTCACTGTCTACGTGGCAAACACTCAACACACTAAAAGCAAAAAGGGAGGAGAAAAAAGTCAATCCTCCCTCTACCAAGGCAAAAGGCTCTATGATATCTGTAGGAAACCCTTAGAGGTCTCTCTGAAAGGCAGGCAAGTAATGACTTTAAAAATACCTTTCATGCCCACCACTGTGCTGACATTATTTCCTTAAGTGCCCTCTCTCCTTTGTTCTTTTCAAGCTGTTTCTCCAGAACCACCTCTTCAATATTTACAGCTCTTTGGAAAAGAAACACAAGATTTCTTTCTTTGAGTAGCAACAGCTCAAGTGTGGCTTGATAATATTAAGCCCATGCTAAGGACCTGTCTTAGTGGGAACATCACTCTGGATTTCTACTCAGGTGTATTAAAATCCAGTGGAAAAAAACCCCAATATCAACTAGAAGGTTACTGAGATCTAAAAAATACTGAAAACAGACTCACAAGAAGATCTTGACCCACGGCAGAAGAGCCTGACCCAGCCTGCAGGGCTCATGATAGGTATTCCCCCCATTTATTCCTCCCCAAATTGAAAGCAAGGTTGAGTCCTTCAGAAGGGAGCCACATTCTCATCTTTCCCTGTAAACCCAGGCTTTAAAAAAACTAAGAAAGCATTTCTGGATGTATTTCAGCACCTGTATTTTATGAGATTTGATAGTTTCTTGAGTTTTCATATGATGTGTGTTTCCATGGAAGAGTACACAACACAGGTCACTGAAAACATTGGCCTCCCAGGGCCTCCAGGCACGTGTTATGCCAGTTGCTGTGTTGAGCTCCAGTGCTTGACATTCACTGACACCTGAACAAATTTTCCTCGTGATTTCCTAAAGCAAGTGTTAGGTAAACTCAGTGCTGGCAGAAAATACCGGACAGGAAAGAAGGATGGTATGGGTCTCTGGTTCAGCAGCAGAAGATGCAGAGGACCAGCATGGCGCAATGATCTTCCGTGCATTCTGACTCACCTCCCTGCCATGGTATAACCTGGGAAACTATTTCTAAAGAGCAGAAAGTAGCCCACTCCTTTGCCTATGAAGCCATCAGTAAAAGGGGCCAGTGAGCACCAGTGAGTGATGTCTCCATCTCTCTGCTACTGACTTCTGTACTTCCCCTACATCCCAGCTACAACTTTTGGACATGGGTATGTAAATAGGTCAAACAGGACAAGTGAAAGTCTTTGCCTACATTTTGACATGATAACTAGTCAAATTCTCTGCAGCATGTCAGTAATCCTCCATGTCAGTCTTATATGTGGTTCCCTTAATTTTCAAGAGGAGAAGTTGATATACCTCAGGGATGCCACATGAAGCCCACCAAGCGCCAACATCACTGTGTCAAATGGGTCCTTTAGTAATAACAACCTTTGAAGAGATTAAGAGAAAGCTTCCCAGCTGTCGGCGGTAGCTGCTGGGTTTAGGACTTACATAGCTTGTGAAAATCCTCTCTTCGGGCCTGATGTGTCTCCGGATTTCACATTCGTTTGGCTGAAGGACTGTGATCCCATCATCAGAAAAGACATAGAACATATTCCCAACACTCAGGCCTTGAAGGGGGATAAAGCAAAAGGAGTAGGATTTTTTAGTGTATGTATCCATAGCTGTTAGGACTTTTCTTAAGAACTCCCCCTCTTCCCCCAACAAACAAAAATCTGCCTTACATAAAAGTTGGTCATTTGGATGCAGTCGGTGCATTCACAAAATCAAATTTCATGTCACAACGAGGGCTTCAAGGAGTGAAAAGGTACAGACACATTCAAAAATGTGTTGCCTTGGTGGCGGCAGTCGTACACAAATAACTATGTTCAGATCTCATGTGTAGGTACCAAACTGGGATTCTATTACAAGGAGCCTCAGTGTCACATTGTTAACTCCCTCAGATTATGGCTATGACTATTTTTTTCTATGATTTCATTAAAAATACCTTGCTAATAATTTGATAACTGAGAGAGAAGCTTTAATTAAAATTAATCTGAAGGCTGTCATTACAGGTAACTTGATTTCTTGTATCTGTGATGCAAAATGGAAGCACTTAACGTCTGTTCCATGCGTGAAAATACTTGCATTTCTCGATTTTCTTAAACTAACTGGATGAACTAACTACAGCCACCAAAACAAATACATTTTTGAAATCTTGCAAACTGTAATTCACAAATGTGGAGTATTTCAGCATCGCAATAGCACTCATTTATCCAACTGGGGCATTCCAGGAGATTTGGAAAACTGCCTGTCTGTCATTGCTTTGCTGTCAGGAGATTGTATTTGATCATTTCTGTCATGCAGAAATGCCTTAAACTACTGATAATTTAGTTGTTCTTCAGCTACATGCAATTGCAGTAACAAGCATCTTTAAGAAATGTCCAGGATCTTTTCAAACTCTCTAGTTAGAAAGATCCAAACATCATTTAATCTTTTTTCATACCACCACCAGTAAGTGTTTGCAATGACCGCTGTCACCCCCGGTAATGTTGATAGTGTACTTATCTGCCATCAATATGGTGATCTGACAATTTGCAATTTCTATTTAATTACATTTTACCCATGGAGAAATAAGGTCCTGGCTCTACAGATCCGGACAACGTTCAGCGTTACGGTTCCCTCGGCTGGTCCTGTGGTGGCAGGTCTAAACACTGCTCACATCTACAGAATTTCTCACATCTCTTAAGTGTTTGCAGGATCGAGGTCTAAATCATCATAGGAAAACTTCACAATAAAAACGGGTAATTTGGAAAATTTTGTAAAATACATGGTATTTAGCAAGGCTAGAAGGGTTTTTTTCTTGGTGCTAAAAACCCCTCTTTTTGTGCCGAATAAGTGGCTTCAGAGTCCAACGTCTCAGCACGTGGTGTTTGCTGACAACGTTCAAGCTGAGTCTCTCTAAACCACAGAAATACCCCAGTTAGGGCATCAGGCGGGTTCGGGAGCCGTGATCCTGAAATGTGATGCCACAGTGAGGGATCATGCACGTAGAGAAAAAGCTACTCAACTTCCATGGAGAGCTAAGTTATTTTATGGACTAAGGGCTAATTTTTCAGGAGTATATCGTTAAAACATTTCATTCGGGCACTTTGGACCAAAATCGGCGCTCACAGCACGCACACAGCTCCCACCCGCGTCAATGGGAGTTGAGTGAACACATCAGAGGGCAGAGTTTGATCCTGGCTGGAATGAGTGCAACATATTTTCATGAGTAAAGGACTTTAATTCCAAGAAGTGGAAATAGGCAGGCAACAAATTATGACCGCTGTGAAGATGCTCATTATTATTTTCATGCACGATAGTGGCGTGATTTTTTCTGATGATCCGATTACAATGAGGGTGTATTTCTGAACTAAGGCCTTAATCAGTCACAAAAATACTTTGATTAGAGTTTTACCCCAGTAGGTTTAGAGTTGGTGACTTGGCAAGTCCCACCACTTATTTTACAGTAAAATGAACGCAAGCTTTTCTGCTGATTGGTTAAAATATTATACAAATTACTAATAGCATTCATGTACTCTCCTTTTCGATTTTACCAATTTAAATTAAAATATTTTTTCAGAGAGTAATCTTCACATTGATTTTTAGACAAAGCAGGATTTTAATAGGCAAAGTGGGTCTTTTATTGTGACTTACACAGTATTTGCCAAGTCCTGATTGGGGTACATTTCTAAACAATCTCATGGACATCAGTAAAACAGACTCCAGTCTTGATCACACTGCTGCAACTCCTCAGTCTGGGGAGTTATTTCAGTAGAGAGGTGAGCAATGGAGAATTTTGCTCAGTTGTGTTATTTATATCAGTGGGGCAGGTACTAGATTGGAAAGTGGGGGACTAACGAGAAGGGTTTTTCTTTTTTCCTCTTTTTAATTGAAGACATTTCAAGTTGGATGTTCAAAAACTAAAGGCTTCATAAAAGGCAACAAACCTTATCTCTATAACAAAAAACCTAAAATAACAAAACCCCCATTAAGAACAGGGAAAGTCTCCTAAAAATAACAGTTCTTATTTGAACCATTCCAGCTGAAGTTGACTCTAACATCTTGATTTTTCAAAACCTTCAGGAGGATACCTGACGACAACAAGAGTTTTCTTTTTTTGAGGAGTACAGTCTCCATCTGAGTGTACATTTATATTTCCCTCCTTTGAGATCAAAGGGCAAATTTGTCACCATGGAACACTCTCTTCTGATCTGATACTTGAATAATTTGCCTCAATTTAATCTAAATGCTTGGAGGTATTTTAGAACTTAAATTTGGTAACAAAAAGGCTTTCAGCTTTTTAAGTGCATACATTCATATAACTGATGATTGCCTGCTGGCACGATATGCTCCCTTTATCCAGGCATAAAGAAAGCAACACACACTGCAAAAATGAACACTGGCATGAAAACAAATCTCTGCCTTACATTTGGGCTACTCATATTTTTCTCTGTGCAAAATTAAAAACTACTTTGTACATTGCACACTACAATTGCACAACTGCTTCCAGCTCCATCTTTAACTGGCTGGTCATGCCAAGTTCACTCATTTCTGGAGGTTTTATTTGTGCATGGACTGCCAAAGGTTTTGAGAACAGACGGATTAGTCTGACTTGTAAAAATCACCAACTGCTTGTGTTAAAACTTTGACTTGCAGCAAAAGCTTGCGCTATGCAATATTCTGTCCAGGCATTTTCCCAACAGCACCAGTTACTACAGACCTCATGGGCATGAAGATGTGACCATTTTACAGGAGCTCAACTCTACCAATCCATTTGTTAATATCGCTACTTACATATAAGTTTTCATTTTAATAGAATTGAAAGAATGCATTAAAATGTAAAATCAGAAATACCAGTCCTCTCTTCCAGCTTTCTCTGTGCCAAGATTTCACATACTAAAGTGTGTTCAATGGGTTCTTTGTCTAAAATGAATGTGTCGATCAAATACTACAGAACAAGACAGGCAGGGGAATAAACCTGCTCTAAAGATACTGAATTGTTTAGGAACATCAATAGTAAATCTGCTTTTACTGCCGGTGTTTTCCCTGTATATTGCTCATACTTTTATTTAAAATGTGCGAGGTTGATAAGCAGTAAGCCCATATTGTTTAGCAGAATTATAATCAGACTTTCTGCATCCAACTTCTTAGTTGTTCTTTAAGTATTACTATACTTCTACATCTGGTAGGGTTATCCAACTACTTTCTTTAAAAAGGAGCATAAGGGATGCAGCATATAAACAGCCACGTAGCATCATGCAGATGATGCTGGACTGATTAGATGCACTAGAGATTTCACTTCCAAGCAGAAGGGAAATAGCAATTCTTAGTGCCCGTAATGCCATTTACAGGAACATCAGCAGTAAAGAGATGCTCTTTGTTGCCACGCACCAGGCACTTGCAGGTAGCGTATTTGGGAATAAGGGCTGGAGAGCTGTCTTAGGTGGCTCTGTCACATCTCATGACCTCCAGTCAGCTGCACCTGCTGCATCTGCACATCTGCAGCCGACAGTGGGACAGCAGGTATGCATCAGGGGTTTGCAGACCTGACTGAGGTAGCACGGGTCACTAAGGGCTGGCTCTTTCCTTCTTTTTGGCCCCTAAAACTCCTTTGGGCCAAGCCACAGCAAACCAGAAAGCTCCAAGCCAAGGTCATGAAGTACAACTGTCATTTTGGGTACTTGGAGGCACTATTTATGAAAGGGTCTTTGAAGCCTCCAAAGGCTTGGGTGGGCGTGCAGCCCTTCCTGGAGGAACAACGGTAGGGTTGGGGGGTTTGCAGTGGGCAGGGGGACGTGGTTGAGAGCAGTTTGGATGTGCACAGACACCTTCCCCACAAAGCTGGAAGGACACCAAAGTCCCAGCCTCCTGGCAGATGTAAGAACTGGCTTACACCTGGACTTCAGTCCAAGCGCCTTCCTCCAGTGAGTCCATGGATGCTCCCCATCCGTGCACCTGGGCAACGTACCCACAGAGGCAGATGGGCGAGCTGCTTGAGAGCTCCTTGGGTCTTTGCACTACGCGTCTTACTGTGCATTTTGGAAATTATGACAGCATAAGCGTGCACAAAATCAAATAAATTTTCATTTCTAGTGCCTCCATAATATCTTTAAGTCAATTAGCTGTTTAGGATGGGGTTTTGTTCTAATTTGACTTCCAAGATACACAGACATTGATCTTGTGCAGGGCACGCTACAAATTTGATCAAACTAGAGATCTTAACTGCCAATTAAATCAAAGAAAAATGGGGCAACCTTTACCCTGCATCGATTTAGAGGATAGAGGGAAGAAAAACCTGTTGTGGGTTCTTTTTTTGCCTAGCAGTCAAGAACACAATTTTTGTTGCTCACCTGGTAAACATCAATATGTGCTACTGAAGAGGCAGAGCTTGAATTGCTTGCTTAAAAATGCAGAGTATTGAATTTGTGTCTTACTTGTTCAATTATGGTAATTTGGGAGCAAATCTGACACTCGTGCAATGGTTAATGCAGCTTGAGAATCTCAGGCCACTCACGTTCGTGGCAGTTTATATGAAATTCCTATTTGTATATTTTTTATGGTCACCTATTATTTCATAGTGGGAAAATGTAAGAAGTTATGGGTGTGATTTATATTATGAGAGCGACATCTCTTATTTGAATAGTTTAGCTTCTAAATGTCTGGTCTGTACTTAATCTGGTAACTGCAAAAGTTGATAGAGTTAGTGGCAAGTCAGTGGAGAATGGCCCATCATGGAATTATTAAAGCAGACAAGCACATTATCACTACGACAAAAGAACTTTACTGCAGTACCTTCCTCTCGCCACAGTATGTTTGCAACTGCAGCATCAGAAAATTGGGAAAGCCAGAAAATAATCAGGAAAAGAAAAAAAACAACAAAACAATGTCAAAATTTTCATTGTAGCAAGTAACTGAATTAATACTCATGTTTACACGAATTGATTAATTTGTGAAAACTCTGTAACATTCATTCTAATAAAATATCAGGAAAGACAGATATTTCTAAATACATTTGCTCCTTCTAGAGACAATTCTGAAACTCTGACATGGGAAAAATCCCCGCTGAAATGAAGCCAACTTTAGCCTGTGCAAAGATCAAAGTCTTAGTAAAGAGAAGATGTTATCTTCAAATGTAATTGGAGGTATGGTACAGGCTGTGATTTTCTGTATGGGTTCAATAAGCAAACATGACATCTTTCAGAAGCCTGAGACTGGCAGTTACAGCAGCTACACACGTTGCTGCATTTCTTCTTGGAATGTCATGAAACTACATTCTCTTTTAGGACTCAAATACTCTTTGAAAATACAGCTGTATTTGAATTTCTGGTTAAGATACATCCAATTATTTCTCAACACACTGTGATTTCCCTTGCTCAAGTATTCAAGGGAAAACGACCGATATTAACAAGAGTACATAAATCTATTTAATGAGGAATAGAATATATTTTCCAAAGAATCGCCATGAGAGCCCATATTTATGGCTAACTTAGTTTTCAATTCCTGCTCTATATTAACAGCCAGAAAAGTAGCAAAAATCCCATTTACACCTAGCCTTTTAGTACCACCATGAACCGAAGCAATCTCCCAAGTAGTTAAGACACTGGAATTAGGAAGGATCAGCCCTCTGGGAGCTTTTCCACTGGGGCAACTAATCACCTCTTTCATTAATTGTGTTTCAGGGACAGTGCGGTCAAGATAACACTGCCGCATTCCTATGGGAGACATGCAGCTAGGAGTTGCTGGGAGAATATTTGTCTTTGAAGTGGAAGATAATTTCACAACAAGGGAAACCTATTTTGCTAGTTAATGGTGTAAATACAGGTAAAATAAATTATTCAATTAGAACATTTTTCAAGCATCTAAATGTTTGAGAACTTAAACTTGTAACTGGCTTTAAAAGAAGAACAGAAATCAATGAAATTTATCTTCTGAATCTGCATATAATTCAATAAAATATTAGGTTTTGGGTTCTTTTATATCTAAAACTATTGCCAATTTGTTACTTTAGTAAAGACGTCACCCGCACCACAGCCAGAACACTTCTGGCACATGAAAGGCACCATCATCCTGGATGAGGAGATTTTACCTTCTTCATGTGATTCCTTCCCAAAACAGAATCCCAGCCTCTGATCAAAGCACAGACAAAATTGTCATTACCTTATGAGTCCAACATACTGCATGCAACAGACTGAGCTATTAAACTTCATGTATAACACTACATTTAAATACACTTTAAAGAAACAAATAGATGGAAAATTAAGCTTACGAGTTTTTCTTGCTGAATCTTCTATGAAAAGCGAAGATATGTCCTCATCCACTCCCACCTCATTCTTAGCGATGCAGGTATAGGCACCTGTGTCTTCATACCGAACGCTACTGATATGAAGTTCACTTCCATTTGCTGTAAGAAAGACACCCATAAACAGTGTTCCTTGCTGCTGCTAATTGCTTTCACTGCCCTTAGCTGCCTTCCATTGCCACAGCCACCTGGCGAGGGCTCAGTAGGGTGGCTTCACCGCACAATGTTTCCCTGTACATAACTAAAGGCATTTGGGGGATTCTCATGAGAGCTGATGTTTTGCTTCTTTCCATTAGCACTTACACTCTCTGCACCAGAAACGAACAAAGAACAATCCCAAGTGCAAACAATAAATTACATTTCTTTTATTTCATCTTGTTAAAAAAAAATAAATGCCTTGGCTTCAGTGGAGAAAAACTATCTTCAATTTTGTAAACTGTTTTTCATCAGATCACCAAAAAGTTGGTGAGGGGGAGTCTCTCTACAGTTCCTCCTATCATTTTGCTTTCTGGAAGGGGACTGTTGCCTAAAACCTTTGGAAGATTTTGAGATATCGCACCCAACTCTGCAGGGATATCTGTGTTGCCAACACTGGTTGAGGGCTACAATGCACCCCAGCCAGACTGGGGTGTCTGTGGGGAGGTTTTTAATAATTTTACACAGAAAATAGCAAACAAATATGTTTGCCTTTCATTGTGTCCGTTGCACCCTCATTTGAACAAGGACCAGCAGGAGTTAAGAGCCCGATTCCCTCTGCAGAGGTGGGTGGGAAAAGACAGAACTGCAGCCTGGTTCTCAGCTGACTTCCAGCCAACGTAGTGCTTATACCTAAACAAATAATTTAATGCATTTCTCTTCTGATTTGCACAGCTGTACACAAAAGACGAGGCAATGGAGAACCAGGCACACTGTCTTTTAACATAACACCATTACCACTTAGATTAATCAATACTGCATTTCCCAAGAGATTCAGGGGAGAAAAAGATAAAAAGAAAGAAGATGGGTTTTGTAACACAATTTCCAACAACTGTGGCTTAGCGAATGTACAAGAACTTCTAGTTTAAAGTGCAAAATAATCCTCCTTAATCCCTGTCTACAATACTTTAATTAATCAAAATTCTGTTCTTACCTAGGAGCATTAGTTGTTTGGATAGTTTTGGCATGATATCAATGCCGTTCTTTAGCCAGGTAATTCGGGGATTAGGGATGCCTTCGGCGTGACATTTGAGGCTCGCTGACACGCCAGGCTCCTGCGCCTGCGTTTCAGGGTAGACGCGAATCACTGGTGGCACTGTGGGAGACAAGGAATTGGTGACTTTAAACTCACCCACCGGGTGCCACCCCTTGTCGGTGGCTCGAGAACGGCTGCCTTCAAATGGCATCCAGAAGAGGTCGGACCTGAGAACCGGGGAGATAAGCAACGTCCTGACTTTCTGTGCAAACTACAGTAATGATTTTTCCACAGTTCAACTTTGGGGGCAAAAAACAGAAAATAACAATAGAAAAGAGTAAACTAATAAACAAACACCAGGGAGCAACCTTGAATGTTTTGGCTTCTTCTAGCTTTCTTTCTTTAAGTGATTGATTGATCTGAAGTAAGGTTGGACTGAAACCTAAGGTGGGTACTTACGTATTTAAAATATAAACTCCAAACCTTCACTAAATCTAGTAGAAAAGGAATTGGAGTTCTTGCCTATTAGAAGTAGTCAACATTTTAATTAGATATCCATCAGGAAACAGCCTGTGTATTCACCACCTGTTACTCTGATCAAATAAATTGTTTATAAATTACTTCTCTCTTTTCTGAGAGGCTTTCAAAACGTGACTTACCTTGCTTCAGGAAGGCCCCTCTGAACTATTTAATATACTCAATTGGCAGAACTACTAATTATATTACAATTCAGACAAGTGCATTGATTTTCAATCATGTTGCCTTCATTGCTCAAATCAACAAGGCTTAATATCACCCATTAACTATTTCTTAACAATTTACTCACACTTTAAAGAGAATTTGCAATATTGCAATATCAGTGAAAAAAATCAGTGGGACTCTCCTGCCTTTTACTCAAGGAACATAATAAAAGGAAAAGAGAGGATGTGCCGCAACACGGCTGATGGGATTTGAAGAGTGGTCATGGACTGTTGGGTTTCATAATCAAGCAGTCAGCTTTTCTACCAGACTTGCAGATTTTGGGACTCACTATGTAGCTGTTGAAAGGCGTACAGTTTTGTAAAACCACAATTAGAGTCAAATGTGGATGCGATATGTGGGGGACCAACTTCTTCCTCAAAGAAAATGAATAAGCTCTGAGTGGAGGATTGAGAAACATTTGTGGGGTTTTTTAGAAAGCTGGAATGAGACAATAACAAACTTCTACTGGAGATCACCAGTTTAAGCTACCTAACTCACTGCAGTGTTTTTATATAGTCCATCATTAGGTTCTAGGACAGGCAAAATTAAATTGACTTAAGAGTTGCTTTAGAATAAAATGAAATCTGTGTTTGCCGCTCTCTATGTGTCTGTATATCCTTATGGGGATAGTTTAAATAATTACATTCACTACCATACACTTTCCATCTTTCCATTTCTATTTTTTATGGGCCTTACCAGAGAGAGAGATGTATTTTACTCCTGTCTTACCTACCAGCTGCCAAGTATTAACCAGAGCTGAGTCATCAGCTTGGAAGGAAATCAACCAGGACAGAAAGCCCTCAAGTCTACTTGTTTTTTATAGCTTTAAAAGCGAGAGATTGTTCAAGTGTAATCTGAGAGGAAATGCCTCGGGGCAACTGGATCGACAAAAAAATGGGGACTTCTAGCAAAGGAATGGCTCTAAACTTCACCTCTGCTCTGGACCTGTGTATTTACTTCCTCGTCCTCTATTTTCTTTGCTTGAGAAGAAAAGAAAATGCATTGTAAGATGCAGGGCAGTGAGTAAAACATCAACTAAGAGCTTTTTAATCAGTAGGTTACCAAAAAGACAAGGTTTGTTTTACTAAATCGAGTTTGCAGGTTCCAAATAAAAGCATTTACGAGCTTTTTATCTTCTCTTCCTCCCATCACTGTCAGGGTTATGGCTCCTTCTGGCTTCTGGAGGTGCCAGATCGGGTGGAAGGAGAGCAAAGGAAGTGATCTGCTGCTGGAAACAGCTGGCGGCTTCAGAGCCATCCCTGCGTTTATCTAAGGGACAGTGTCTGAACAATTCTGGGGAACTGAAGGACTGAGAGTCAGGAGCTTCTGATTCCATCTGTACCTCAGAAAATTAATTTCTCCCAAGTCAGTCTCTCCAGGCGTGATAGGATATAGACAGTAATTTATGTCCACTTTGACAGAATTTTATGAAGGTCCTGCACTCAATCCTTGTCTCATTTATGATTTGTTTGCTACCAGGAACATTTTTAGAATGAAATCATTTAGGAACTGAGGTCCATTGAAAGTCTATGTCCACTGAAATTCAGACTCATCGATGGAGGTGGTTTGTCTCCTTCAAATACATAGGAAAAAAACGTACAATACTCAAGCAGTTTAGATGCCCTGGTGAAGTCAAGGGGAAGTTAATATCAACGTCCCAAGACACTTTCCTAATTCTCCAGATGGCACAAACCTGCCTCATCCAGTCCAGAAGCAACATTGACCCTCTCTGCATGGGGGCTTGCCTGCCCCAGGCTCTTGCAGACAAACTCACGTGCCCGTGCTTGTAGCTACGTGAAAACCAGCTCTGGAGCAAAGTCTCCGAGGTCCTGTGCCCTATGATCCCCTCCACCTCACCTGCCCAGCTCCAGGTGAGATGGAGATTCCCCAGCCAGGCTCAAGCCCTTCTCTAACATATCCCAAATGGCCAAAGGCACGAGAGCAATTTTACTCCAAGCCTAGTGGTGTTTTCTCAGCTCTTAACAGAGACAGAGCCCATGCCAGACATCACCTATGTAATGCTCTCAAAACCAGTGTGGGTTGATTGGGTTTTCTCATAATGGTTTGCTTTAGGTTCCCCTCTTCATATGGACACTCTTGTCAGCCCTCCCACTGACTGCCACATGGATCCTGCTTCCTAGAAACAGGGCACTCCTTCACAAAGCAGAACCTGCTTGCATCTCTCCATTTTTTCCCTCATACCATGTTAGTTTGCATATGAGTAATCCCCATGTTTTACCTGCAGAGCCAAAAACACAATAGATTTATATGGCAAAAAGTAGCTCAGGGGCACTAGACACTGAATCAATGTTCTGCATGAAAATCAGCTTAACTTGAAATTATAGTAAGGTGTCTTTTCAAGAGTGATTAATAAGGAAACTGCTTGTTTTCACCTACAAAAATATGTGTTGTGCCTCCATTCCTGCTCTCTTATCATTTTACTGCTCTTTCCATTTTTAAACTTTTTATTTCTTCTCCCTTGTCTTACATAATTCATTGCACAGCTAAATTATTGCATGCAACTGCCTTGTGATAACAGCAAACTGCAGAATGCATTTTTATTGTCCTTGCTACAAATTAATACATTCCAAGTAAGCACATTTTACTTTAAATACTTGCAAAGATTTCAGCTCCAGACTTTGGAATATATGGATTATCCTTTGCTATTTCCCTCGGTGAATATATATCATTGCTAACCATTACTGTGTCTACAGCCAAAGGCAATATAAAAATGCTATTATCTTAAGCAAAGTAGGAAAAAAAAAGAGGTATTCAAACAAGTAAGAGATTGGGTAGATTGTCTACCACGGCATACTGAGTAGTGCCTTTCTCTGAGCTGCCCAATTCATTACAATAAAGCAACTCAGGTGATAAAGCACACGATGAGCACAGATGGCAATATCAAGCCCCAAAGACACACATTGCTGCTACAGGATCTATATACTCCAAGGCTTAATAATAATTAGTAGATTAATCATTTCCTTAAGATGTTTTGTGATTGAAATTTATGATTTGAAAGGAGTTTGCATTATTATATGTTTTCTCGTGGAAAGCCACATTAACAAAACATCTGTGTTTAAAACACCTTTCTGTTACTGGAAAATTTGTCCTACTGGACCCTTATAATTGGGCTGAGGATTGAATGGCTTTTAAAAACTGTTCTCAAGGAATACAATATTCTGATTTATGCTGATGTTTTCCAGAACGCAAGGACCAAGGAAAAGGATGCCCTACACTCAGCAGTCCCTTGATTTGCAAACTATCAGTTTTCATAGTTGATTACTTTTTTTTATGAGATTCTTTATCCTCAGCAACTCTTTTTCTTCTTGAAAGTGATAAATTGCTTTTCCTCCCTAGAGTTAGTGTGTGCTGTACACACTTCCCAAGGAATATCCATACAAGGGAGAGAACATAATTTCATACTGTTCTTGGCTTCTGATCAAAGATACCAGCATGCAAGATGATTTTTTTCATTCTTAAACTTTGTGCTGCCTTTCAGTGCATTCTTCCAAAGACATTAAGGGCCAGGTGTATAAATACACTGACTTAAATTTTACCACTGAATCCTAAGACTGATGAGCTCAACACAAACCTACCACATCAAATGTCACACATAGCCTGCATTTCACTTTACGCTTCTTGCCCAGGAGATGTGAGCCAGCAGTTTCAGGGCATTCATCTAGTGGTCGTCACACTTTCTGCCCAGCAGGATTCTCCTCTCTGCTTGTCAAAATGAGCATCTGGATCTGCCTGTGTTACCTGTGATATCCTGACCCAGCCGATACAAGGGGAAGGGCTGCAGGGCATTCAGCAGAGCAAAACAAACCTCCTTTTCCCCTTCAGACAGGCTGCTTCAGAGAGGATCTTTAGGCAAGTCTAGACCACGCAATGCCTGATGCCAAGCCAGACAACCTGGGATTGCTTCTAGGGTGGCATTGTCAGCTGGCTGGACAGCCCCAGCACACATGTGGCTGGGTTGTGTGGCACAGGGACAGCAGCACGTGGCAGTAGGGACACCACTTGCTGGCCATGGGCAAGCACGTGCCCGTCTTCCAGGAGGATTTGACTGCCATGAAGGGATTCTACTTTCCTGGGACAAGAAAAGGAACAACCATGACAATGTACTGGGATGAAAGCAAGGCTTTCTATGGGTAAACTTTTGACAAATTTGATTAGCCTGCAATACATTCAACTAGAGCTCTGAATCCCAGAAAGTTTCAATTTTGTCAAAATTAGGCTTTACGTTTCCTATTTAGGATTTTATTTCCTAATTTTCTATATCACCTTATCAATGAGCTGTTATAAGCCAGTGTTATGTTCTCAAAGGAGACAAAGGAGAAAGAAAGATAAAAAGAATACAATATGTTGAATAAAAGCACAGGGAGAGGGTGCCTAGAACTAGGATCAGATTCTTTAAGGAGAAAAAGGCTATAAAAGGAAAGTATTTTATAAGCTGGACTGACGGACCTCAGTGGAAAGAGTAAGGCAGGGCCCAGGTGGTACAGAAAGGATCAAAGGAAATTGGAAGAGTCACTGCAGCTTTGAAAACACTGAATTAACTGAAAGACAGTCTAAAAACTGGGACCTGCCCGTATGGACACAGTGAGCTTGGGAAGGGTTGGGGAGAAACCCGTTTGCTTCCAGTTGGTTCTTTCTCTCCTCTTTTCTAATAGAGAAACTTGGAGCTTTCTCTATTAAAAAGAAAACAAAAATCTGACTGTTTTCATAGAATACAAAAGCCCCCGTGTTTTTGATGTTAAAAGTGTATCAGTCCCTCCCTGGAGGAGACAGGTGAGCAGATACACTCGAGTTCTGGCTGACTTGATTCTGTCACATTCTTTTACAATTTTAGTCCAACACAGAAAAGCAACAAAAAACCTCCCGTATTGAAGATGGAGTTTTTAGTTTGATAGAGACAGACAGAGACAATCCCCAGCGCTGAACAGAGCCCATCAACTATACTTAGATTCTCGGCATCTTCACTCAGTTCAGCTTGGCTCAGCTTCTTCCCTCTACTCCTGTCAAGAGAAATTCCTCAATTTGTCCTTTAAGTTACTAAAAACCGAGAAGGATTTCCCGAGCAGGGCTCTGCCTTGGGAACCTCACCATGCATCTGAAGGTAAGCAATGTTGTCCTGTCATCAGTGCTGCTGCCCCAACATCAGTTGCTGGAGGAAGCCATGACACAGGCAGAAAAGAAGAGAATTTAGTGATGTGGGCAGCCAGCCAGACACACCAAGAGCTGCAAAAACCTGGTTTTGCAAAGCCTAATGGCTCACGAGGGAATATCAGATGCTGTAAGACAAAGATTTCTAGACCCTGCAGAGTTTTCTAGACAGCCTGGGTTGATACCGGAATGGATGGCATTTTTTTGCGGTATTTAGTGACTATACAGCAACATTAAAAAAACAACATGGAGAGTGGGTTTTTTTGGTATAACAGTGTTCTTGTATTAGAAAAACCACATGCAGCTGTGGTGTGATACTTCCATTTAGAAAGAAAATAGGATCTTTCAACAACAAGTTAAATCTAAGTGGCAGACATGAGCATGAAACGAATCAACCCCTCCCCACACTCCATCTAGCGCTCCTCTCACTCAGGTTTTAGCTTCAAAGCCTTTGGGCCTTATATTCTCAGCGATGATAAAGTCTACATTGTTGTCTGCCAACTAAACTCCATTCAGGCCTCATAATATATCACATAATATACATGGGATTAACTTGTTAGCTTGCTTTTCTTTCAACTGCCATTCATCAAACAAATAGCGCTTTGAGGAAGGAAGCCTATTTTCCCAGCCACAGCACGCACAATCTAGTTATCCACGTTGCTGAGATTTTACAGTTTACTATCTCAAAAGATGACAAATTATTATGTGAAAACATTAAGTCAGTTTTCATTCAAATCAACTGGATCCTTTGCGCTCTCCTCCAGGTACTCGCTGTGGGTGGGGAGCACTTACACACGTCCAGAAGACCTGAGCTGCAGTCAAACCCAAACCCCACGTCCACCACGGTGCTTCTTAAAGTGCATAAATATCCCTGTTTACTGGTTCTCTTCATGTCAGCCCCTCTCTATTAACCTGTGTGTCATTATCTGCTCTTACCAGTTGAAAGCTCTCCTTTATAGAGGTTCGCACATATCTGCAGAAAGAACTAAATATTAAGTTTCCTTATAATATACCCCCTGTAATAAAGTTACTGAGTTTTCCTGTACAGAACTAAATAGTCTTATACCAGAGTATGTCAAAATCTACCCATAGTAAGCAATGGGTCACCCTGCTCCCTACTCTGGAGATCCTGCCAGTCATATTAGCACATGTAAATAAGGGTTTAAATTTGGACAACGATTTTGCTGCTGTGGAGGTGGATACTCCACAGACTGGTCACTCGATAAAATGCCGGTTTAAGCTAATGCAATTTTAAACTAAACCTGACTGACTGAGTTTGAGGTCAGAAGAAAGATAACAAACGCCTGAATATAAGTTCCACCAGGCGCAAATGTGGTCAGGGGACGGAGGTGAATGAGGATGCTGGAATACGGCCCGAGTGATTCTCTCACCTGTAAAATGGTTTGCCCTCATTTTGCAACCCATTGAGCCATGTCTTTAGCCAACGTAAACAGCCCTCAGCGAACCAAGCTGACTACAACCACGTAATAATCTGATCTATAGCTGGGAGTTAAATAACTAGTTTTGGAAACACTGTGCTGTATTTATTTAAATAACCTGGGCTATTTCATGCAACAGAAATGATTTTCTAGAAGAAGGAATTATCGAAGCAACACTTCTGTTGACAAAAGTAGTCATTAGTCTACGAGATGCTTTGAAAGGCTGCTCTTAACTCTATGGAAATGTCACTGACAGCTGGCTTTACAGTAAAGATACCTGCTGAATCCCAGGTAATTATACACATCCCCCCTTGGTACCTTTCTTTTTGGTTGCCTGTGCGATAGCATGAGTGAGCAAACTCATGCATTCGCTCTCGTACACAGACAATTTGGTGCGTGGCTTTTCACGTCTCTGTGCGAATGAGATTAACACGCAACTTTGCTTACAGGAAGGTTTTCATGGATTGTCATATATGCCATTTACTAACCATTCACCTGAAGGATGTGGGTCTGATACAGCTCTTCATAGCCGTAGGCATGACAGGTGTAATTGCCCATGTGAATAGTTGTTACCTTGGTGATGTAGAGGGAGTCGTCTTCTCCAAAATCCTGTATGTAACAAAAGACAGGAAAGGTGCCTTATGAGTTTGTAAAAATATTTTAAAAACCTCAGGAAGGGAGACTACCTGTTCCATGGCTTTGATAGCATCGCAGGTTGGGAACACAGCTTGAACATTGAACAGTAAGTTTTAAAGTTCATAAATCAACACGCAGGAAGAAAATGAGCGGCAATTTAAGAGTGAGGCAAAGTAACTCATGCGAGAACATGAACTTTTGTGCTGGTTGCTAACACGGTGTTCTTTGCACATAAAAAAAATGGCAATCTCCAGCTGTTTAATTTATGGGGGCATTTAGTATCTACCTGTTAACCTCAGATGCATAAAATGCTAACTTCTGGGTGGGTTATTGTTTCCTTTATCTATGCAGGTTCTTAGAAAATGCACTGTAACCTTGAGGCTTGATGAGAAAGAACTGAAAGTGCTTGCCACTTATCTCAGACAATATCCCAGGCAGGAGACAACGAAGATGGCAAAAAGCATTTTCTCAGACAAACTTGTTTTGATCTGTAACTGCTTGACAGTTTATCTTTCTTTATCCCCTTCACCTTCCTAGATCTGCTCTTGCACTACTTCAATTTTTGATTATAGATGGGGAGAATATGAGTTAGTAGAGAGGGTCTGGCACTTGAATATGCTGTACAAGTGCCCTGCCTAGGAATTTATTTCAAATTCTAGTTAGCAGAGCCACAGCACTGACGGGTACACAAAGCAGCTTCTCTTGTAATTCCATTAATGTTCAGAGTTCTGCAGCTCCAGAATGTTTGTACATCTATGCAAACCCAGAAGGATACATTTAAAAAACAGTTCATGAGCTTAAAGAACGACTTTTCTCTAATTAGCTCCATGTGTGAAGCACGCTAAGCTAAACTCTTTGCAGAACTTCACTGCAAAAGTATGGTAAAAGAGGAGGTGAGAACTCATGGCCAGTGTCTTCCAGCACGACTTCATGGAACTTACAAGGGTGGACAGCATAAAATAGCTAGAGCAAATTTGCTCTGTTGGAGTCAGGAATTTGGGTCCCAGTTTCTTTGTGATGGAGAAGGGGAATCTGTGCACAGAGGTGCTGATGCTTCTCCCTTTCCCTGCTGTGCCCATGGCAGGTCCAATACTACAAGGAACTATCCCCTCATCCATGCTGTTACTGCCAAAACCCCTGCCAGGTGCTCAGAAATCATGAACGGGGGTTGTTTGATCATCAGATGGGCTGCTTTCTAAACTAAAACCATTTCAGGCTCCTTATACCTCACAGTTTCTGCCTCTTCAGGGTGCATCTGCTTTACAGTTTGAAGCTTTCCTTTCCAGACATGACACTTCGAACATTTTTCGAAGGAAGCTGTGATCTTGAGGCAGACTTGCGATGCCAGCTGGCACGCTTAAAGAAAAGCATAAGAGTAGCCCATCGCTTGCAGCATGGGATTGATCTGGCACTACTTCTGCCGGCTCTTGAATCTTCTCCAGTAACTTCTGTCTGGCACCAGAGACATGTCTTCATGCCTCTCCTCTTAGTGGCAGCCCAGCACTGGCAGTGGAAAAGGGAAGTTTGGGAACCTGCCTAGTTTTTAGACATGTTACAAGGCAGATTGAGAGTGAGCAGGCAGGACATCAAGCCTTCCTAAAGCACAGACCTTGACCTGAGAAGGGACAAACACAATCTCCCTGGTTCTGCTCTCTACTACCCTGTGGCACATGCTGCCCCAGTGCACAAATGTATGGACAAGTATAAAGAATAAGAGTAAATCCATAGATGATCCTGAAATTCATTATCTATGATCAAAAGCGTCTCAGATATTATTGCCACCTTGAGTCTCAGGCAGATTTGTCATCTATGGGACTATGATTATGGGATAAGCTGGTTAAGCTACCCTATACATTATTACAAATACCTACTCAAAAATTCCCATTTCAAGCATTTGCCTGTTTTCTGGTCAACTAGATCTTTCCTGCCAGAAGGAAGAGATGCATGAGTAACTGCAAATAGAAAAGATATCAACCCTGTTCAAATGATATTTGCATGAGATAGAGAAAACGCTTGCAGTGGAGGGGACTTAACAGTTTTTAAAGTTAATCCCAAAGCAACTCAAATTGAGTTTAGATCAATAAAAGTAGGATGGCTACTTTTATGAAATGATTTATAAGGAGTTGTGGAAAAACAGGACAATAAAATATTTCTGTTTTAGGTATGTTGCTCCCTTTAAGATATCTCAGAAAAAATATTATGAATGCTTGGTTTGTGCTCTGCAATTGTCTTTTTATGGACGATCTGTTTTTTCCAATGCATACAAATGTATTAATATAAGTAAAGACCCTTGCAAAAACAAACTGATGCAAGATTATAGTATTATTCTCTTCCTCTCCAAATGCATTTTTCTTGTAAAGAGAAGCTTATATTAGTAAAAGCATGGTTTATGACTTTTAAAAACCATTTTTTGACTTCTGGCACTTAAAGAAGGTTATCAAATACGATTTAGCTTAACACTGTATCATTTATGTCAGGCACAGAAGGAAATCATCTGCACTGTATTAGAACTTCAACACACAGACTCAATTCACACAAGAGTACAACATTATTAAGAATGACCAGTATTAGATGTGAGAAGAAAAAATTATTAAATTTAGGTTCAATACGGAACCTTTTGTTGCTAAAAGAATAATGAATTCTCTAACAAATTAATGACTCTTTCCATGTGTTTATTTATTGCAGCTCATGGCTTCTCCTTATGTTTCCCTGTGGATATAATTAGTACATTAGGGTTTCACAGTTACATTTTATATATATGCATGCCTTCTTACGCACAAGATCTTTCTGTGTGTATTTTATAAGGGTATATTTGGAAGAGCTGTAAAAACACAAGCCCTAGAGCATTAGGAAACGATGAGTCTGATTCTTTAATAGCCTCTAACTCTACCTCTTGCACTGACCTCACCAGGAGCCCTGCAGCACAATGAGCAGCCATCGCAGGCAGGCTGTGGCCAGCCCTGGTATTCGGGCTATATCACAGAATTGTTTTGGTTGGAAGAGACCTTTAAGATCATTGAGTCCAACTGCTAACCCAGCCAACTGCCAAAACCACCACTAACCCATGTCCCTCAGCACCACGTCTTCCCAGCTTTTAAATACCCCTTTCCCTGGGCAGCCTGTTCCAGGGCTTGATAACCCTTTCAGCAAAGAAATTTTTTCTAATATCCATCCTAAACCTCTGGTGCAACTTAAGGCCATTTTCCTTTTGTCCTATCTCCTGTTTCTTGGGAGAAGAGACCGACCCCCACCTCTTTACAACTTCCTTTCCCAACCCCTCTCCATACTGCTCTGCCTTTGGGAGCTCTAAGGAGCTGCTCAGGTGCGTCTCTTGCCGCTGCCACTGTATTAACTGGGATGTCAGTTAACACTGACTGAGTGCTTAGTTGCTGTTTTGGTTTACTGGTCCTCAACAGGGTGTAGCACCATAGAGCTGCACACAATTTTATTAAGCTGAGATGGAGCTGCAGATCAATAAGGACCTTCTTGCCTCTCAAACACGTGCATCGGGCAAGTGGGAGCTCTTTGAACAAAAGTTCTCAGAAAGTGTTTATCACAAAACATATTTGTGGTGCTCAGAATCTAAGCTCCATCCTTCCATCCAAACATGCACACATAAGCTTGCTGGGAGAACCGGCAGGGCAGAGGATGGGGTGGGCAGAGGGAACGGGAAGAATTCACAATGGAAAAAGGCAGAGGAAACATTTTGTGTGCTTTGACGTTCTTCAGGTGGCTTTTGCTTGCAAAGACATATTTCAAAGTCACCACGAGCCTGGAAACAGTCAAAGGGAACCATAAATATCTATGAGAATGATGTAACTTAATTATTTTCTCCCTAAAACTATCCTGCCTTTAAAGCAGGGTATCTCAGGGCCGTCCAGGAGCTGGGACTGCCCAGTCCTACTTCCAACAATGCCCAACAGTGAACTGAAAAGGCATTTTTAAGTATCGTCCTGTGAAAAGGAAAGGCAATCAGGAGAAAGGCAAAAAAGTAACTTCTGGGATGTGGTTTTCCTCCTTTACCACTGAAGGTGAATTTTCTTGTGAGGAGGAAGAAACAGAAGTGATGAAAATATGTGAACAAAAGGCAGAAACCATTCTAATCCCACAAAGTGATGAGCCTTGCATCAAAGCGGCCAGATAAGGGTAAGGTGTTCATCATCTCTATTTTATGGATTTAATTATAAAATAACGTTACAGGTTCTGGTAAAAAAATAATTCAGCAAGATATGCTTATAATTTCTCATAATTGATAAGGTTGACCAGTGGCAGATGACAAATTGACTTCTCTGGTGGTTTGCCTCATGTTTTCTTTCACCTTTTCAAATAAAAAAAGCTTCTTTTATGTCTTCCATTTACCCTTCAAATAAAAGACTGATTAAGTGACCTGAGAATATGTTTTAACTTTTCAAGATTAAAAAAATGCACCACTCTGCATTTTAAATCGATAACAGCTCAGCAATCTAAAAGATAAAACAAAAAACTTGCTACTGCACCCAGTCAATTCCAAAAAATAACAAAGCAGATCCTAGAAAATGGATATGTACTTTTTTTTTTTTGTATTGTATTTCCTTTCCATCACGACTGATTACCCCAGGCATCGGTCTCTCCAAACAGAAGATTTTTCATATTTATTTATCCCATTCCTCCCTTCTAATGCATTCCCTGGTCATGCAATCTGCTGTGGCTTGGAGACACTGCGCTTAGAAATGTGTAAAACATTGCATATTGCTTGTAAATCTCGTTCGCATTCTGTCTCAAGTGAAATCCAATATGTGACTGTAATGCCACAAATCTCCTGCTCCGACAGCCGGGGACACAGCCGGCGGAGAGGGAACCCACATTAACCTGGGGCGATGCCAGAGGGTGTGGGGCACCGGCCGCCCACCTTTTTTTGCCCATTTCACATATTTTTCCATGAAGCCTTCTAACACTTGGTGGGGTTATTCCAGAATGGAAACCTATTTAAAAGCCTTTACATTTTTGTCAAAGAGGATCACCTGTTTTCCAGGAAGTTTGAAGGGGATTTAGCATAGAGTAGATTCAGACTTCTTATTTTTTAGGACAACTTCCAGTTACTTGAGTAAAATATACTTGCCTTAGAGCTATAAATTGGAAGAAGGAGCAGAAAAACAAGTCCTAATGACTCAAAACCAGACAATCTTCCCATCTCTCCAGCTATTGGAAACGCAGGCACATGCCGTGGGACAGTGGGGTACACCCCCACACACACACCCCAGGCAGCCCATCTGATTTTAAACTTACACAGTGATTTTAACCACCCTCTTTAGATACTGAATGGTCCTGATATACACTGGGGGGAAGTCCCAAAGACGGTCGATACCCCCTCACCATGCTGCTTTACAAGTGTTCATAGCAGAAATAAACCCAGAGGGAACGCAGCTCCCCCAGTGGTTTCTTTTTTTAGGAGAATCCCAACAGTTGCTAGGATTTCTTTCTAAAGAATAATAATTCACTTCACTTTTAAACCCTTCCCTTTCAGCCCTTTCTGCCAAGCCCAGGGAAGCCAGGACCCTTCCCCATGTGGTTTCAGTGCCTACTGACAAAACCAGTCCTGGCACTGGTGTCACTGGTTCTCCACCAGATGAAGAGAAACGTCATCACAATTTCATAGTAACCAGCACAGCAACGAAAATGTATGAACAGGTTCACATTAAAAACCTTGCCTCATACTCAGTGTTCTAAAAACCTCTCTCTGATGATGTTTACGGGATTTTAAAACAAAATGTACCCAAGCATTTAATGAGATTATTATTATGCAAAATCTACAACAATGGCTATCACTTTGAAAATAATTTCTCCTCACTAATCAAATGTCTCTGATCTTTTTTACAATAGATTCATGAGTGATTCATATAAAAATAATAAAAACTAAATTAGTCATGGGCTCTTAAATCACTTTCTTTGGTGCTTTTAATAATTCATTTCCAGAGACAAGCTGAGAACTTAAGCTTCATTAATATTATTTGTTCTTGGTTTTACACATGCTATCACTTTAGTGATTTACATGGAGAAAAATTCAGCCTTAAGCAAATGCCACAAAACTATTGCAAACACAGTCTGATGGGGTATTAATTTATCCTTTCTTGTTTTTCTGCTTAAAGAACTTAGCACAACATAAGACTTCTTTGGTAAGCCAAAAAAGTTACCAAAAAAGTAACATAGATAAAAATGGATGGCTTTCATAACTCAAGAAACTCAGAGACAATATAACAAGGAAAATCAATGGTAGGTCATCCTGCTGGAGCTGTTGGAAGGGAGGAATTAGCATACCAGGGATTTAATGAAATATTTCTATTAATTGGATCTACTGGACATTTCAGAAAAACGCAAAGACCACAACTGAACAGGTAAGTACCAATCCTGGGAGGAAATCATGTTCATAAACTCCAACCTTCTCCCTACAGTACAGAGGTAGATAACTGGGATTCATGGATTTTGGTCTGTAATTTGATTATCAGTTCTGACAGTCAGAACACGTATGGGAGAATACAACTGATTTCAGAGAGTCCTAATTCATCTAATTCTCAATATTTTTTTTCTGATGCATTTTTTCAAGCGTGCCAAGTCTAGTTACCTTAATAATTCACAGCAGATGGGCTTGCTCCTTTCTTCTTGCTCATTTTTAGAAGTCTCACACTGTATTCATAATTCTGCTTTTCCGTTAGAACACCCAGACGGAGCACGTGCAACTCATCTCCAGGAAAGCTGCATCTATCATCTCAGGTTTCTCAAAAATTTCACAAGGTGTGCACCCTATAAGCCTCAAGAAAATGCAAGCAAAACAACCCCCCATCAAGCTGCTAAAAGTAACGTCTTCCTCCACAAAACCACGCTGTTTAGGCAAGTGAAGCCTTAAACTCCACTGGGGATTTAGGATCAGGTGAATATTTGTTTCCATGAAGGTATCTCTGCATTTGCAATAATCACCTACAAATGTTGGTCCGTGACCCAGAAATGAGCTAGTCCACTGGACGCATAAAAGGACACAAAAGATACTGTGATCTTCATTATGGCAAAGGGAGAGATTAGATATATATATTCTGAAAATATAATTTTCCACTTAACCTCTATTTTAGAGCCTGAAAAGACCTAAGGTCCTATAAGCACTGTGCAATTTCTTAAACTTTGATTTGAAAGAGAAAAAACTTGGCTTTAAACATGCAACTTCCTGTAATTTACTCCCATCCCTGTATTACTGCAGCATCCAGGACGATACAGGGTTTGATGATTTTAACAGTCTGATTTCTATTAGTAGGGTATTAAGTGGGATTATTCACACATGATCTTTTTTATTATTTAACAGTGAAACTACATTAAAAACATCAACAGGACTATAGCACCTTCACACAGCCTGTTTTAATGAGAAATCTAATCAAAGTGACTTGTGCTTTAAAGGTTGGCCATTTGCTTTGCGTTTCAAATATTATACATGGAAAAATTGACATTTAAATGAACACGTGTGAAATGTGTAGGCACAGATTTTGTTAGAGCCATGAAATATACAGGGAGGTGAATCTTCCTGGGTGCACAGGTAGATGTGGATTATGAGGAGTCGACAATTTAGGAGGTGGTTTGTGCCCTCTCAAATTCACTCCTGCCACCTCCACACGCAGGAGGACCTGGCAGAGGTTTGGTGGGCAGAGATGGAGGCAGGGTTGGGATTCAGTGGAGTAACGCACACAGATTTGTATGGGGAGGAGGAAAACCTGTCTCGAGGAGAGAATCCCTCCTTTTCCTCCAAGCAGGGACTTGCATCTCTCAGCTCAGCCTCCGTATCTCAGGTCCCTCTGGCGTCCTGGGTGATGACAGGAACCCCAGCAGCAAAACCCAGACTTTTTTCACATGGCCTTACCAAAGGCAAGAAGGGCTGAATGTGAGAGCAGAGGTCTCTCCAGCCAAGTTCCCTTCCCTGGACAGGAGGCAATGGCAGAAGAGACACATGGGAATGGGGCGAACCTCAGCAGGACATACTGCTCTGCTCCCATCAGCTGCTCCTTGGCCATTTCCCAAACCAGGGACTTCATCCTTGTGTCAAACAGCTTCTCCCCCTGACCTTGGACTTGTCTCATCTTCAACCCATCTGCCTTTCAGCCCGTGTGACGTCTCAACACTATAATACAAAACTGAATATGCATGAAACTGCTGCAGGGGGTCTTCTGGAGAGGAACATTCAAGACTTCTTTGAGAATTTGGCACATGGACTTCTTACTGGACATTTCTCCATGTACTTTGTGCAGGGTGAGCTGATTGATACACACAAGTGACACTAGCACACAAATGATATGCTGCATTTGGTTAACTCGTGGGACCATGCTTTTTAAAGGCAATTATTGATTTTTTCATCAAACAAGGAGACAGACAAGTCATAAAGTAGCCATAAAGCACTCTTGCCCCCCTGCTTTTAATTCCCTTCTGCATCAGCAGGAATGAAAAAACCTGTAGTTCAATGATCTGTCATGAAAAGCTTATTTTTGAACCAATATCTAAAGCAGATTTGAGTTAAAGTTCACAGATTAACATGAAGTGAATAATCGAAGACACTCATGAATTTATGTTATAGCTACCTGCATTACTCTTGGCAATTCACCAAATTCTTATCCACCTGTATCCCACAACATTTGTTTTCTTATGGTAATATTCTCTTCTCTGTTCTTTGCACGTGCTTTCACCATGCTTCTGGAGGATAAACTTCTGTTTATAAATTTTGTTTATAAATGTACGTATGTTTCTCTGGAGATAATGCCAAATCATGTGAAACAATACTCTATAAATACTGTATAAATACATTTGACTCCATGAGGAGTTTATTATATTTTGAAATTGAGGAATGCTTTCATAATCACATATTTGGGAAAACATACTGCCTGTCTAGGGGAAAAAAGTCTATTATTTTGAAAGATTACATATTTTAACCACTTCACTATTTGTAGTCAGAAATCAATTTATAGCTATCACAATCTTATCAGTTTCAGCTACATTATAGTCATTTTCTGCATGAGAAAAGTTGATGTGACTTTTTTAAAGTATAGCTGCAAAGGGACGTCTAATGGATAAATAATATGGATGGGTAATTTATGGATAAATAATACTTTTATGCTAAAAGCAATCTTCAGTGTTTGCAAGAAAAATGGTTTAATTACATGTACCATTAGGATGGCTCTTTTGCAGTAGCTATGTGACAACTCATTAACAGAGCTCTTCACAGACAGGACAAGACAAATTATTATGTTGCTTATGAAAGCTTCTGATTAAGAGAGCAATGAAAAGTTATTAGTATTTTGTTGCCAATCAAGATATCACATTAAAATGATTTACGTAATGCACCTAAACAACCAGGCTTTATAGTCATCTTTAACCTTTCAGTTCTGCACAAATTTAGGATTATCTAGCTTTTTCTTGACCGTCTTTATCACCTATAGTATTAATCTGGAACAGAGTCTTCTCATATCATATTTTTCAAGAACCTGGAGAAAATAAAGCCACAAAGGACTTTTCAGCTGTGCCTCTTCTGTGCTGCTCTCACACCTTGCTGGAAGGATTCCGTTTTTTCCAGAATTGGGCATCTATTTTCATCTGATTTCCTGAATTAGCATTTAGGAGAGAAAGAATTTAATTGAAATATAATACGAGGATTTTTCCAAGTGCATGAATATCCTGTAGGTTTGTATGTGATTACCACTGTGCCAGGAGCAGGGAGGATTTTCTTGAAGTTAAAAAGGTACAATTAATCTCCTGTTGCACTTCCAATTAGCCAAATTGCTAACCTTATTGTGAAAAGCAGAAATGCAATCGAGTTTCTGCTTGAGGCGTACTAAAAGAAAACTGAAGTAATTTAATTAACTGACTTCAAGTATATTAAGAAGCACACTGCCTTTACTTTCCTGCTGTCAAGGCCTTTAAATAGATTATTATTTAATGTGAGTTTCCATACCCACAAGAGGCTAAAGCTCTGAACCGGCTGCTGCTGCCCACCCCGACCTGTGCCATGGAGCATGACTGGCTGCACCTATTTTCACATTGGAAACCTCAAAGCCAATGTTGATGCTACTTCCATGCTACACGCAAGTAGCAATCCCTAACACACGCGTGTTCACGCTGCAGACGAACGGGGATCATGCCCCATGAGTCCAGGACTTTTTAAACTTGTGATTAATCTAAATACAAAGGCTGAATTTACCAGATGAAGGACCATCTCTTCACCCCTGCTATGGACAAGGGCTTCAGACATGCAGGTGCCCATCCTGGGTAGCCAGAGAAGGGACACATCTGACCTCCAGCGTCCTACACACTGCCCACAGTGGAAGAAGGAAAATAAAAGATGCTAATCCCCAAATTGCATCACCTCAAGTAACCAGACCAGAATACAGATCACGGTGATATTTTTGATGTTCTCTATGTATCACTATTTGATTAAAGATGAAAAAGGTGTGGAGGTGTTTATTAGACAAAAAAAAAAAGAAGTTGATGCACACTAGTAGCAGGTGTTACATGATGAAGTGACAGAGGTCATAAACTAGCACGTGAAACATTAAAATTGAGGCATAAATCCTGCTTTTCCTCTTTGTAAGAATCTCAGAGTTCTCCTTTGATATGGTTTCTGAGTGATATATTAGTTCAAGCTGATCGAAAATATATATTTTTTTTTTTGGTATTTTTTTGTATTGCAATTTGTATTGCACGGTACTGTCCCAGGGGGTGTCGAATCAGTCAGGAACCAGTCAGTTTATGCAAGGACATAACTCTTCCCCTTAATGTTTAATAACCAATGAGACAAAGACTTACAAGTAAACCAGAAATCCACTTGGGCCAGTGCTAAATTAGGGAGGAACTGGAATTTCAGCCTGAAAATTTACTCTTCAAACTTCTATTTAAAATAGCAGGAGCCGCAAATGAAGCCATGTGCTATCTATCCTTCAAAGATGCGTTTGTACTCCAGTTCCTGGACTGTCATTTTGCATCCAATTCAGACACATAAACTTCTAATCTTTAAAGATTAATGTGATAATCATAACCAGAATTTCATAAAGGTAAGATAAATAACTGGAATTTTTGTTATTTTTCACCAAAAATTTCTAAGACTGCTCTTGAGCCTCCACAGTGTGTGGAATTAAGTTTCCAGAATTGCTGAACTTCGCTTCTAACCTCAGCTGTCTTGAAAACTGAGCCTAAAAACACAAAGTCTCACATCTACCTAGTGAATTTTATGGCCAAAAGAAAAGGCTATTTCTAGACTCTGATCAGACAAAGCTGTTGAATTTGCTTACTATAGATTAAACTAAGTATGCTGGCAGCGTGTGTAATCTTTACTAAACTTAATCTGTGTCAAGGAATAGATCCGTTCTGAAGAACATTTGCACAAGGCGGTGGAGGCAATAAGCTGCCAGGTCAACCACCTGCCTGGCTCACTATGCCATGTTTCGACTACAGCAGGGAATGCTTTCCACACCACAGGTTGGCAGGTTTCCATGTATTTTTAGTGTCAGTGACCTGAAGGTCATTATCCTAACCCTGGCGCTGACGGGTATCTATAAGAAATCTGGTCAGGTACACCGGCTTTGGGCTGGCTGTGCAATCCTGAGCATCCCCTTTATGCTTCCTTAGATATCTATGGTCCTGTACCAATCCTGCGGTAGGAAATCTGCTGTTTTCCTGTTGCATTTCAATGTCATGCTCCAAATGTTGACAAGAAATGCATTTTAAAAGGGTCATACTCGCTTTGATGAAAAGAAAAGAATGTTTAGACAGTTCTAGTTACTGAGATTGTGCACACAGTAATCACCTACACATAGTGCACCTATACATAGCACGTGCTAAGGTAGAGTCAACAAATAACGTACTGAGTTGCAGTGTGTGTTTCTGTCCTGTGTGCTGCAATTTTCATGTATTAATGCAGAAGAGTAAAACAAAGATTTTTCGCATTTCAGCAATCCTGGATACACAACAATTTATGGAGTTACAGTATTGACTGTAACAACTCTGAACTGAGTGGTTATCAGATTAACAAGAGCTGAACAAATATATAAATCAACTCTTGCTGTAGTGTAATTAAAATAAAACCTGATTTACTGTGTACTTTAATGCAAAGAGAAATGAAATACAGACCATATTTTTTGTACACTACGTTCCACTCTCTCCATAATTAAATGTTATTAATAAATGAGTAAGTTTATACCATTATTCAGGTATTGTCTTTACGACAAACTATGACTCGCACATCAGACCAGCACTGTGAATTAAAAGAGATTCATCTTCCTTCCTGTGAGGGTTTTGCCACACCCTGCTGAATAAACCTGTATTTTAAACCAGTCATCAGAAATAGTAGCTGAGGAATGAGAGATGCGAATTGTCTGAAAGGCAGGTGAAACAGCAGGAACAGAGATAAAAACATATTATTTGATTTAGATAGAGGAGAGGTTTCATTGCTGACCATAAATGTATTGCTTCATGCTTTCTTTGTACTGGGAATGAGATCCCTAAGGAGTTAATGGTCTGTAGAGCCGCTAGAATCCCGGGTTTCCAGGGCTGTTGTCCATGGACACAGGTTGCACCAAACCGCATGAGCACCAGATGAAGTACCAGTGCTATCTAAGTGCTGGGTTATTACAGTACTAAGTTTTAATTGCATAATAACACATTCCAAGTACCCCTGCTCTCAGCTGCTTATATGTTGGTTTGCTTTTATTCCTGAGACATATTCACATAAAACCAAAATATCACGCCAGTTTCCACTTTTCCATACTAATGAGATAAAACTTGTTCCCTCAAAACTATAATCTGTTAAATGAAGTCATATTCAATGCCCCAAAAAGAAAATGACAAGAGTAATTCAGGACTTACATTGATATCTTCCAAGTCAAGGAAGTTGAGGATGACGCCGTTGCGTTTCCAGATGATGGGGGGCCGCAGCACCCCACGGATGTTGCATGTCAGAACGGTGCTCAGGCCAACCGTGATGGTGGTAATGCTGATCTTCTGGTCCTCTGGCAGGCTCAGCTGAACCACCTCTGCAAAAGGCAACAACACAGCAATAATACTCAGCACTACAAAGGGAAGCTGTTCCACTTCTCCCCACTCTGCCTTCTGTCTCCCCTGCAAGGATTTTGGCATGGAGATGGATATCTATGTTGTAAAAAAACCCCAAACAATAAAGCCACATAAGAGACATGGCAATTGAATGTGCCCCAATCTAACTCCCTACGCCGTTCTCCTGAGGCATCTAGTGGTAGCTGTGGCATTAGGACACTGAGATGGGTCCTCTGTGAAGCCTGGCTGCAATAGTTAAATCTACAAAGCAGTCAGCAACAGGAGAACAAACAAGGGTTTTCCTGCTTAGAACCCTCTGGGTTTGTTTTGCGAGGAGACTCCTGCGAAGGTCCTTTGAAAAGGCACAGGAACGACTCACGTTCTTTCCTTGAAGCAGAATTAAGGTAAGAATGTTGTCACTGAAATATACATACCCCCAGTTTTAAATTGCCCTAATATTGGGAAGTCACCAAGCATGAAAATTCCTTTACCAAATGCAGCCACATATGCCATCTAAGGTACAGATGTTCCTATATCCAAGGAGTGAGAAGCTTTCTTATCTTTTATTAAATTAAAAAAATCACTTATTTTTACTTGCATGCTGCACACAAAAGAAACCTCTGAGCAGCAAGCCTTACTGAAAACCAACCAACATCTTTCTGAAACCACACCAAAGTCACATCATTTCCTTCTGGCCAATGCTCACAAAATATGTCTGCTTATTTTGCCATGTGTGGCCACACAGATAGGCAAGACATTTGATACCAGAATTAGTGTGAGTGCAGATTGTCATTATTAAGCTTTTCAGCAGCACTGAGCCAGCAATAGAGCAATCAGACCACATTGTCAAAGCTGCTGCATTCACAGTTTTATCATTCACATGATGGTTTTTGCTTACTCTCCTTCCCAGGCTCTGCAATAAGAAAGCCCTGAAACTATATTGCATATAAATGCTGAAAACGAGACTTTCAAGGTAATGGCCCATTGAACGGGGAATGTTCACAGCAGTTTGGTGTAACGTTGCTTCAGCCAACTTGGAAACTTGGACTCAGGAATGAATCACACTTTGCTGGTCATTAGGCCTCTCCTTCCTCATGTCCACTGGCATTAACTGTGGTGAAACAGGGATCAAAGAAACCGATGCTACCTCACACAAAGCCATGTGCTTTGGGAAAAAACACTTCAAGCAGTTCTAACACTATAAAATGACATACAGGGTCAGGTTGCTCCCTCCCATCAGCTGGCAAAATTACTCTTCATCCTACTTGCTTGCTGCTCATCTCTGTCATTACAACCCACAAAAGATCTGTGTGTCACTTACAGTGTATCCGCGTTGGTAAGATCTAAATACTACTGCTCTCTACAACTATCTGAAAGGAGGTTGTAGGAAGGGAGAGATTGGTCTCTTCTCCCAAGTAGCAAGCGACAGGACAAGAGGAAACAGCCTCAAGCTGTGTCAAGGAAGGTTTAGATTGGATATTAGGAAAAAATTATTCACTGAAAGGATTATCAAGCATAGGAACAGGCTGCCCACAGAAGTAGTGGAGTCACCATCAGTGGAGGTATTTAAAAGATGAGTAGATGTGGTGCTGAGGCATATGGTTCAGTGCTAACTTTGCAGTGTTAGGTTAATGGTTGGACTTGATGATCTTAGAGGTCTCTTCCAATCTAAATGATTCTATGACTTTCTTCCAGCCCTCTGAAGAAGCGCTGACTTTCAGCGAATCCACACGCTCATTTTTATCATGTCAGTTCATAGCTTAAGATGTGAATTTGCCCTAAAAGTTAACAGCTTTGATGGGGAAAATCTTGCACTCTGTTAGGGGGCTTACACTGTGGAAATGCAGGAAGTAGAAATAAAAACCCCAGCATCTACTTTTGCAAGCATCATTTTCCATCTCTTCATACCCTCTAATAGAAAAATTGCTTTAACATCTCTTGAGTAGTAAATCCATTAGGTCTGTTCACTAAAATATTCAGTCCATTTCAGTAGCCTTGGGAAGCCTGGAAGCAGTCACTCAGGTCTAGCAACTGATTGTGAACACTTAGTGCAAAAGCTGCTTGTGCAGCAGTACCCAAACAGCTCTGCGTCCTTTCTCCTCCTGCTTCTCCCACCTAAGCGAGAAGTTAATTGAATGTGCCACAAATTGTATTTGCTGCTGTGGATCTGAGACTGACTTAGGGCTGCAAAGATCAATACAGCGTTGCATGTTGGGTCTGAGCACACTTAGCTGTTCTCCCACTTAATATGCCAAGAGCTATTTTAGAAAGAGCACAAGCTGTTGAAAGGTAGCCATAGCTTTGATATATGGTTGATCAAAAATAGGAATGTTTGACCAACTCACTGCTATTATTTGGGTTGCAGTGGCTCCCGTAGGCATCGAATGAGAAGAGGGCCTGACACAGACCATCAAGCAGTTTCTGCACCTAAAACCTTAAAATCCAAATGGGGGGATGAAGGAAGTTTTGGAATGGAAGGAGGAAATGGTACATCCAAGGTCATTGAGCAGGTTAGCAGCAAAACCAGGAGTAGGTAATATGTCATTAAATGATGTCACCCTTGGTACCCACTGGAGGAAGGAGATGGGAGTCGCGGCCACAGGGGTGTCCATGTCGCATCCCACCGCCCTCATCCCACCACCCTCATCCCACTGCCCGAAGCACGTAAACAGCCCAACACGAGTGAATAATGTCATTATTTCCTGCATAAAAGAGAGCTCCTTTTTATGAATAAAATATTTGGAGTGCACTTGACAGGATAAAGAACCGATAATTACAATAATTTGTAGCACGGAGTAGGGCTAATGAGGACATCTTTTCTTGAGGAGAAATGAAATAGAGGGTCATTCATTTACAAGAGAATTGTTTTTTTCATCTTACTGCTGTTTTCCTTAATTCCCTCTGCTGTTTCTCACACTGCCTTGAGTTCCCTGGCTCACGCTGGGCTCCCATCAGCTCCCTCTTCAGCAACATTTTTTGAGCGTTTTGTTGCAGTAGAATTTAAGGCTCCCTGCTCCCGGCTTCCAAATGATAGCTAAAGAGGCTTTGGTTTCACATTTTAGAAGCACACTAATGAAAAATACATTAACTTTTAATTAAGAAGACACCTTGCATAGCTGCCATTCTCAGATGAACCATATCAGGCCAAGAGATGACTTTTTATGTTAAAGCATGTAATTAGTACAGACCACTTTAACAATACAAACACACTCCTTTTCTGAGTATTTCTATGGAGTATGTTTGAGGGCATCTTATTACCAGTATGGTTGAGGGCATCTTATTAACATCTAAAAGCCTTTCTACTAATTAGATTATTTTGTGTGGCTTTAGTCATTGCTTTATCATTATCAATAGAAAAGATTTCATTACGTAATCAGGTGTATTGGGGAAGAAATAGATTTCCTAAAAGGATGCAAGGTCTGGTCTTTTTAAAAATCTTTAAAAAAACCCTCAGAATCTTGTACTGAAATTACAGAGCTTAGACACACTTGATGCTAGTTGGATTATGCGTACAAATTATTCAAGTCACCATAATGATTTTGTGTAGAACCTCTAGATTAAGTATTGAACACTGTTCATTTTTTTTTTAAAAACCTTTAGGAGATAAAAGGATTTTTACCACGCATATAAAACTGAACAGAACAAATGTAATGTTCGAAGCGCGCTCACTTGCAGAACACAGGCTGGAATGGAATTTGGTCCTAAAATCAAGCAGTTTTATATTCATTTGGAAATTCTGCAGGATGATGCATGCAAAACAGCTTTCTATATTCAATAGATTCAACGAGTTTCGGTCCTAGCTGATGATATTTATCAAGTCATGTCAAACCTGGTAGTATTCTCTGGGATTTCAGTTGAAGCAAGTCCTTGGTCTATTCCAGCTGGAAATAAAAAAAAAAAGGTTCCTGCCAACTACTCTGCCATCAGAGAGAGACGCTATCATCATAGAATAAGATACTATCATTTTTGACTCAACTTTTAATGGCTCAAGACAGGAGTAAAGCCTTCATAATAACCACCTTTAGGAAGGAATAGCTGTAACCCTGTCTCTGTGTATCGGAGGCCCAGGAGTAATATTTCACTGGGTACTGCACCAAATGCAGAAAAAAAGCAAGGTCAGTGAAAGGCGGCCAGGACACCACAAACTCTCTTTGGTGACGGCAGCAGCCCAGCGCCTGAAGACTGTGCAGCTCCAGGAATTTGGGCAGGGCCATCTTCAAACCTTTTTCCCTCATTCAGGAGGATGAGGGATCACTCCCCGCATTGCCGAGAGGTTACCGAGGGGAAGGATCGCTCTGTCCTGTCTCTCCCACCTTTTCTCTCTGCTGTTACGTTCACTCCAAGAGAGGCTGCGAAGCACCGTGGACCTTTGGTGACCCAGGTGTAGCTGTTCTGATGTTCTTATGTTAAATTTCCTGCAATACCAGGTCCCAGGGTGACACATTTGAGAACATGAAGCCTTACTAATTCCTTTTCTTGTTAAAAATGTGAAGATACTGTCGAACATTTTCCTCGGCCCCTCCTCGGCTCCAATTTTATTTCTTAAGGTGCTAAGCTGGAGTTGCACCGCACCTTTGCAAGCTGTGCATACTAATGCGAGCAGGTAGTACTTGTTGTGCTGTTTTATCAGGGAAATCTTTTTCTCTGCTGTCATTTGCAGCCTGCCAAAGGCAATCATAATTTCACAATGAAGACATGTATAATTGAGGTCATTATAAGGAGCAACCTGGAATGAGCATCTATGGAGGAAAACTCATTGATTTAGCACTGCATGGAGATAATTTACATAGTAAATGTTGGTTGCCTGCCTTTGCTCGTCCTATACAACATGCAGAAACAGACTTCACATGTTAAAAAGTGCTTAATATCGCTAATTAGATCTTTTCCCTTAAATCTAAAGAAAATATACTGTTTAATACATTGTTGCCACCTTTAATCACTGCTACATTTGTTCACGGTTATCTTGCCTTGCTAAAACAGAATATGGAGCAACTGGCCCTATTGCTTAGATTCTGCATAGGGGACAAGGCAACGCTTTTTTAATCCGGTAACTCGCTTTCAGTGAGGAGACAATGGAGCCTTATGTAAAGCAATGGGAGGATGGCTTTCAAAGAAAGTCTCAAGCACAGATTCTTTCCCCCAGTTTAATGCTCCTGAGCAAAGAGACCTTTTGTTGGTGAACTGAAGCACGGGTAACGTAGCCCTAAATGCATCATGATTCTCCAGCAGTGGTTCAAGTCAGGATTGATTTACTGGGATGAAAAGTTTAGCCTCCATTCAATTCCCCAAGTCCTGCAGCTGTGTTTAGGCCCTGCTTTGCATTAGTAAAATCTGTTTATTGCCTTGTGGCCCAATATTGCAGCATGAAGGTCAATGGCGATTTTAGCAATTGCTTCAATAGATAAAAGAGTCTTCTCTAGCTGAATACATTCTAAGGTGAGGAGCTAACTGAATCAAGAAAAATCAAAGCAATTAATGGTTCAGAGGAAAAAACAGGATACACCTTTTATAATTATTTTTTCCCCAATAATTTTGATGAGATGTATTTGGCTTTGCACAGAGAGGGGAGAGAAATTTAAGACCCTCTTAAATCTGAGCCAACTGCCGCTAATGGATTTTAAAATGACCGTGTTGTATGTGAGATATATTTATAAACATGCAATGAAAATGAGATTTGGCCAGCCAAAGAGTGACTCCAGTGATACTGTTTGGGAGACCTGGGAAGAGATGTGGTCATCTAATTAGTCACTGCAGAGAGAGATTAAAAGAAATTAAGGGCAGTTCACAGTGGGTCTGAATCTGTAAAACACTGTATAATATGCTTATCAATTACCCATATTAACACGTGATTTAGTTTTTACCCTACTCTATAGACCAAATAAATGAATTAATAAAAACCTTAGTACACAAATCACCCTGGGTTTGCAAACCTTTGCAAACCTGTCACACCAGCTATTTTTAGGACTATCTCCAGAAGAAATGTTGCCATGCTATCACATTTTGCTGCTTATTAAGGTTTAAGAAGCCAGTCTTACCTGGAGATATTTGCTGCCTTCTCACCTGTTCAGAGTCGAGTGAAAGGACTATCCATCACCCAGCCCCAAAAGAAAACTCCACTTGCTGAACACCAACTTAGAATTACAGAAAAGCCAGTCATGCTACTAAAAATGTTTATGTTATTAATTACCAACATTAGAGCTGTTAATGAACATGATTAAAGTTGTTCACAATTAATTAACCCAGAGAATTCCTACAGCTCCTGCATCGGTTCAAAGCAGGTGATTGGGATGAGGCTTCTGGCTTTATAACCTGTGAAAAACACCATCAAGAGATGGCTCTGCCTCTGGTGTCACCCCCCACTGCCCAGCTGGCCTCCCTGGGACATTCTAGGAGCTTGTTTTCCCTCAGAAAGAGGTGCCACAATGCAGCATTCCTCTCAGGCTTGTAAACTTAATTAATGTGAATAATAAAATGATTTCTAAAGCTAAGTAGAAATGTTCATATCTCAGCTTTATTTTGCAACTGCAATAATTCAAGTTCTTAATGTAATTTATAAATCCTCAGGACCTTGGGTGTGCTACTTCAAGTAGTATTTTATTGTAAATTCTCTACTAAATTAGTAATGCTGTTTTCTAAGTCATAAAAAGGCATAATCATGTTTCTAGCAGTATGAAAGAATTTAGTACCTCAAGCCCTCTTCTGTCATTACTCTTGAAGGCCACAGGCTATGACTCCCTGAGGTAGGTCCCAACCTTGCACTCGAAGCTAAAACCTTTTTTGTTGTGGAATTCAGAAGAAATGTGTGCAAATCACCAGCGCTATTCAGCTCTGGTGGGGTGCCAGAGGACAAGACCCTGTCTCTCATCCCTGTCAAGTTGAACAGCTCTTCTAGTCTGTGTGGCCATGACTCTTAGATTAAATGCAAGAGAAAAGCAGCTATTGAAACAATTACATAATACAATGCCTTTCACTTTTCTTCAGCAACAGTGTCCATAATACACTATCACTGACATATCATAGAATGGTTTGCATTCGAAGAGACCTTCAAAGATGATCTAGTCCAACCCCCTGCCACTGGAAGGGACATCCTTCACTTGATCAGGTTGCTCAAAGTAATTGATTACATAGATAATGAGAATATGCAGAATAAAACAAAGCTTAACTTGAAGGGAAAAAAAAATAAATCTCACGTTAGAATCTGGCCCAGCTTCTAACTTAGAGGGATCAGGACTTCACATGCAGACCAAGCTGCCCTTGCTCCCATGGAATACCTGCATAGTCCCCTAAGCCCTCCGGAAGAGCGAAGAAAAGCACCCAGGGGAGGACAAATGTTGTTTCCAGGATTTGAGTGCAGCCAAGGACTTGCCCTCTGTGAGGATGGATTCAGATCTCCTGAACTTCGGAGACCTAGAGGCTGGTACCACCTCCAAACTGGTGTTTCAATCCCCTCCAGACCCCACGTGGGCCCCTGGGTCACCATGTTTGCCTTGGCCGTGTCCCAGGATGGGGTGATTTGCTCCCAGGGAAAGCCCATTCCTCCCACTGACTATAGAGAAACTCCAGGTGGGTAACTCCAATACAGCCACCTGCACTGGAAACATCTACACCTGGAGGGGCAAGCTCTGTTCAAACAGCTGCTTAGATATTTATCTAAATTATACTCAAATTTCGTCAAAAAATCATACACAGCTTTCCCATATGAATTTGCATCAAGCACATTCACATAGCAAACAAATTTGCTAAAAATCATTTATATTGACTTTTAACCAAACACATCTTCTTTATGTACTGTATTCTAAAAATCAATTTCTTTTTTTTTGTCTTTTAAAGAAAACAATCAACACACTTTTCATCATAAAATCCCATCACTGCCCTCCTGTTACTAATCAGAGGGCGAACATTTAGTTTGTGCAGGAAGGGATAATTCATTCATTCTTGAAAGGACATGAATAAATATAAGTTGTTCAGTGCTTAATTATCTAATCTCCTGAGGCTGGTAAGTGATGGATTCATTATGTAAATAGGCATAAGTAGTCTATTTTAGAGAACAGTTTACATAAGTGCATTTGTTTTTATTTTAAATTCCTATTTCCCACAGATTGAGAGCAATGTTGATATGATTAATTTTTGATAAAATATTCCCATGTTGTGTCAACAGTGTCCTGCCTTGATTGTAACAGCCACGCTTCCTCAGTCAATCTATTAATTTGAAAAGTAAAATTGCTAATGGTCTAACAGGCTCTCAGAATTACTTCTGGCAGTCAGGCCAGGCAAACGTGGGACTCAAAAGATTTGTCTCTTTTTCTTAAGAAAAGTCAAAAACATACTATAATGTCCTCCTCTGGCTCTCTCCAAATAACTACAAACCTCTCACTGACCCCACAGAAAAAAAGAAAAAAAAAAAAGGAAAAAAAAAGAATATTGTATTTTTGGGGGGATAGATGTGAGGTTTTACAGCTGCTCTCTGTGTTTCACCCTCTCTATCCTACTGGAACTGAAAGACATAATTAGCAGAAGTTGCTTCACTGCCACAACAGCAACAGTAGTCTCTTGTAAAAGGCATATTTCAGCATTCCTAGGAGTTTAAAAGATTCTCCCAGTCCATCAGAAATTCCTTAGCTTTGAAAACGGAGAACTCTTTAGCATGGGCAGGTTCTTTCAAAGCAATGAACAGCCACTATCTATATTTAAACTATGGTATTTTAGAGTTTCAAGGGACCAAAAAACATATGAAACCACTAAACTTTTTTTTTTGTAACTTCTGCAAGTTACAGCAGCTGATTTATACCTGATTTCAGGCAGAAAAAGATAGCTTCTGGTGGAGGATGTGGCATGCCAAGTTTCTCCCTGGAGTGAATTTTTATGGCTGCTCTATAAACCCCTAGGGTTTATCATGGAAATACTGTCAGACCATTAAGTCCAGCATGACTTGTGGAAACCGCTGTAATGTGTACGTAAATTACTTCGAAAATAGAGACCAGTCAGGCCACAGGGTGCTTGGGGTTCAAGAAGCATTCACAGATAGTTTAAAACCACTGAGACATCAAAAATGCCTGCATCGAACTCCTCCAATCTCTCGCTCTCCTTTCATTTTACTCGGGAGTTCTTGGCCAGCATTATGCAATGAATGCGATGCGCTGAAAAATTGCATGAAATAGGAAACAAGGAGCCTAGAAAAAAGCCCCGCACTGCTTCTAAACCCCACATTACAGGTTTCTAACAAAAAATATAATTCCCAAGCATTTAAAATCATGTGTATTTATTCCTTTCATATTCCCACTTTTACTGCATTCATAAACCACCAAATCAGTGATAGCACACCTTTCCAGTCGTAAATAAGCATTAATAATATTTTTCATGGAGCTTTCATTGCTCTTTCTATGGATGACTGCAAATTTAGCCGTGGTGATTATACGGATTTTGCATCTTTTCTGACTGTAGCTCCGCTCAGGGTACTTAATAAATAAAAGGACCCTGCTTTCCTGTGCTCATGCCGTCCCAAGCCAGAATCACAGCTATTTCATCCCCTTCCACTCCAGCCACTGCCCATTTGGGTTTTGCCTCGTTAAAGTAAGAGCTCAATCTCTCTCTAAGGCTTTTTGGTGATGTTCCTTGCAAACAGCTTCCTGGGTGTCCCAGGCCGGCACGATAAAATCAGACCATATTTCATTTGTAAATTATAGATATATAATCAGGGAACAAACCAACCTCATAAAAAGCGAGTGGCGCTAGGGCATACCCAGATATTTATGCCGTGCACCCCCAGGTGGACATGGGACTTGCATAATATCCATCAGAAATGCTGCCTCCCGGGCTGCAAAACAGGATTATGGACATAAAAGACTCCAGCTACTCTGGGGCTCAGCCGAAGGGGTGTCTTTGAGGATGCTTTTCTCCTTGTCCCAACGTTGGAGCTGCCAGTCCTGCCTTGGAGGGTCAGGCTTTGGACCGATTTAAGGTGTGACCAATTTATTAGTGATCTACAGCTCTGAACGGGCACCAATGGTGCAAATTCGGCTGGGGAGGATCATGCAAGGTTACAACAAGGTTGCTCTGCGGCAACATTTATCCAGATAACATCTTGTATTTTAAAAATACATGAGTTGACAAAAACTTCTGCATCAGCACTCTTGTCCGTGTCCTTCCCATATTCAAACCCACCAAACTAAAGTTTAGGGGAAAGTCAGAAACGGGCAGACGAACAGCAGCGATTTGTAAAGAAACAGGTAATTAAATAACATTTCCTTCTGGAGAGGGGGGCGAAGGGAAACCAGAGAGCAAAGAAGTACCACCTAAAGAAAATCCCCTGGTTCATGCTATCAGCACATCTATTGTTGTGAGCAGGTTTTTCTCCTGGTTAAACCTTTTCAAGCCGAATCCCCTGCAGTTAAGAGCTTTTTAACAACGGCATAGAAAGGGCTGGGTAATTCATCAGTGCTCCTGCACCATGCCTGCCAGGCAGCTGGGACTTTTTTAACAAAATTTGGAATCAGCACTTCAAAGCCGGCGTAGCTCCTCGGCATTTCCCTGGGCTTAGTCTCCACGGGGAACTGCAGAATGGACAACAAAAAGGTTTGGAAGGGACCAGCAGGGAAGGGGGTAAGCACAGGCTTCATGCGGCCACCGAGGTGGCTTCTCCAGCAGAGTGGAAATCTCTGCAGAGAGCTTCAGAGATGGGGACGAGCAGTGGGGGCAGCAGGAGAAGCAGATTTAAGTCCTGGCCCAGAAAGACAGTGACCCCTTGCTCTGCCTCAGTTTCCTCCATGGGAAAGACCTCTCTGAGTCATTCTAGGAATAACACATTTGAAAAGATTTCTCAGTAACCATGGTAATAGGGGCCACACAAATACCCACAAGTGTATCATGTCTGCGGCTTTCTCATTAAAAACCCTTAGAGGTTCACAGATAAAATCCACATATAAAACTGAAATATAATTACACAAAAATACTTTGAAGTAGAGATTTGCAGCTACTGCTGAGAAACTTAAATTCCAGTAACACAAGAATGATAAATGCTGCATCCTTGAAAGTAACAGGAAAAACAAATCATCCAGACTATCACATTAAAAGGCATATTGAAAAGCAAGATATGCTGGCAAAATCAAATGTGGGCAGTAATACTTGGTGTACTAACCAACATCAGCTTCTTGAAACTTTTAAATCTGCAGAGCCAAATGATTTATAGCAGCTGTTCTTTATCTTTCAGGCTTAAAAGTCTTATGTCACATAACTCCCCCCCAGCATTAGAAGAACATTCAGGTTGCAGAGGGAAGCGCCTGCAGGAGAGGAGAGCAGAGACAGCCTCCATCACTTGGGTCGCCCTTCTTCATTCCATCAGCATACGCTATTTTTGAACAGAACAGACAGGGCTTATTTAGAGAGCAGCTATTCAACATTTTGTTTTTCTTATCTTATATCCTCAACCTTATTTTCAGCTATTCAAATGCAGCTCTGAAGGCAGAAATGATTCGTTTCTCCCTGGATTTCTCTGTAACACCCCTCACCGCTAAATCCACTTCAGGAATGCTGGTGAGCACCTTTGACATGTTTGCTTTAAGTGAGTTCTGTGGCCTCAGAGAGGGTTTATTCAGCACAAAGTACTTTTCTGCCCCTCTGCCTCCTTTCTGCTCAGCTCCGGATTGCTCCCAGCTCCGACCCAGCCGAGATCCCCCCACCCCGCCGAGCTCCAGTCACCCCATGGACCATGCTGGTCCCAGTCTCCCTTCTCCACTGTCACAGCACAGCTGTTCCCATGTTAATCCCAGGATTAACATCTGCCCTCTTCCCACCTCCTGGGTCAGCAAAGGCTGATGGGGACAAAACATGGCATGGTCCTGCTCCTGGCTCTGCAGGGACAGCCTCCATCACTTCTCACCCCACAAATTTCTCTGCCAAAACCTGAGAAGTATTTATCATCGAATCAAAGAATGGTTCGAGTCCCTGCAAACTGCACTTAAGTTTGCATCTAAAAGCTCAGCCCCACTTGAGCTCCTTCTGCCCTTACAGCCCTCAGCCCACTTCTGCTCTCCTGCCACATGTTCTTAGTCATCCATTCCAACCAACAGTATTTAAAATAATGAGCACATTTCCATTCCTTCTTCCTATGAAAATAGGCTTTTTTTTCCCTATTTTTTTAATTGTTCCCCTCTCAATTTCCACCAACTGTATCTCATTATCTCTTTGTATGTGATATTAAATGGCTCTGACCTACCCACCACCTCCTCCCTATACAGGAGATTACAGACCACAACACAGAGATTTCTCTTGTACTAATGGAATAAAACCTTAGACATCACCATTTTGGTAATGGCTGTTAAATATTGACTTCTTAGGCTGATTGCAGTAGGTACATGCCTTGTTTACGTTTAATGATCACAAATTAAAATCAGCTCAATAAACTGAACATTCGAGGAATGTGCATTGCACCATATCCAATGAATTATTGCTGGTTAAGTCTATAACTTAAATACGAACACAATCTTTAAACATATATTTAATTTACAACAGCCCAGAAATCGAGTGGGCCAAATGAAAGCTTGTTTAATGCTAAATTATTTGCCAGCATAGCCACCATATGCCAAGTATCACAAATAACAATATTCATCACATCAAGAGTCTGGGATAGTTTCTTTTTAAGATCTTTTGCACAGTGCTCATCACAAATATTATCAACCAGATGCTCTTTTTTTCCAAGAAACAATTCACTGAATGCGAAGAAAGACCAGAAATTCTCTCAGACTCCAAGTCCATGTGCATATCACAACAGGTCACAGAAATCTGTTGAATTTCTGTGAAATTTAACACAGAAGCACAGAAATGGTCAAAGTGGTGACCCTCCCCATAGCCGCTTCCTCCCTGAACAAGAGCCTTCCTCATCTGCTCCAGCCAGACCTTCCTCCCCCTCTATTTCTTGCAGCTATGCAGAGACACAGAAACAGCATCCAAAATACATTCATTCACTCACCAAAGGTCAGATACAAATTAGTACATCATAAAAAGCCACTATCTTTTGCAGAACACCAGCATCGACGGCTCAATTGCTTTTGCTAATATCTTGCCTAAATAATACCTCTGTGATAGGAAAACCACAGAAAACAGTATTAAAGTGTAGGTACTGCTCATGATGGTAACGTCAAAGATAAAAATTTCCAACGTAAAACCTGCAGCCAGAGCACGTATTAATAAGATCAGTGGCTGGCTTGTACACGGCAGTATATATTTGCCATTGTGTAAATCATGGCTTTGATTATGAACTGATTTTCACAAACGTAACATGACATTCATTCACTAAGATATAACACATACCTGCAGGGCATTCAGTGAAAGCTTCTGCAGTACTTTAATTGATGTATAGTCCTTTGTGGCTTATATCCACTCAAAGCAATCTCAAATCCTACATTTTTAATTGGCTCAACTGTATTATTATTATTAATTTGGGTAAACAATTAATGGTAATTTATGGAGCTATTATTTAGTTAGTCCCAACGCTGTCGCAGCATCAGACATGATGCCTGTCAAGGTTTGGTTTGGATTTTATATATGGTAGTGAGACACAGCACACTAAAAGGGCCCAACCATGATCGGGGATTCATGGGGCAAAGCTTTGTTCAAACATATACTAAAAAACTGGTCCATGCCCTAGGGAGCTGTGATGGAAAGTGCTGTCTTCTACAGCATGGGAAACCAAGGCATGGTTAGATAAAATCAAGCAGAGCAAACCTTGTCTCCCTGCATGTGAGCGGTGCTGTCAAAACCCCCAAAATTTCATAAATTATCATGGGAAGAATTGTTTACACCTTATCCATGAATCCTGCTTTCAGATGTTTTCATGATGGTGACCAGCTCAGTCAAGTATTTGGGATTCCTCTGCCTCTGACAAGACCCTCACTGCACAAGTGACTGTTTCTGGCAGTTGTTAATCCCGGGTGGAAGGGATTTAATAAGCATTAGCTAAATTATGCTATTTGAACCTTGTGACACACAAATATTCTTTCATTTGTCTTACAGTTATGTGGCATCTTTTGCCAAACCTGTAATTTCTCTATCTTTTCTACTATTTCCTCCCTTCCCCTTAAAGGTTACGTTGAGCAAGACAGCAAAAGCCAACGCGTGCAATTGAGAAGATTGCCTCTGATCCTAAAAAGAGGGCATCCCCCAAATGACAATGCCTCCAACTAGAGCAAAGCCGAGAGACACCACTCTTTCAATCCAGGTCAGATCAAGGAGGGCTGTAATTTTCCACTCCTGTTTCATCAGGAGCAGAGGACATCAGTGCTCAGTGCCGTGAACCTGGCAAACCTCACCTCCAACCATAGGCAATATAAACTTCCCAGGAAAATTCCTCCAGATCCCTCCAGATCTGCAAAACGATGGTTGGTTGGCTCATTGCAAACGGCTCACAGCACAGGAAGGGCTGTGGTTCATGCTTGATAACCCTCGCCAGATAGGTCAGAACAGAAGCATAGGAGCAGGTCCTGTCACACTGTTCAAGTGGTCTCTGATCCCTACTCGTCTCTTCTGCATCTGTCCCCCTTCACTGCCACCGAGTGCACCTGAAAACGAAGAAGATCAAGTGGTGTCTCAAGGTGTGCTCCAAGGACTGACTTTCACAGGCACTTCTCTTCTTAAATCGCCCCCTTTGAAGCCATGGCTATCTCATTACACTTCATGCACTGCAAATCATTAACTCTCAGTATAAATCAAGAGCAATGCTTATATAGGAAATGTCAAGGATGAAGTACTGAAGTCAGGGACATATCGTGAAAAAAGGCTCTTAATGATTCAGAGTAATATATTTCAGATGTTTGAGCAAACAATACATTCATAAACCATGGCAGAACTGCTCCTTTCAGACTGAATGGAGCCTTTACTCCCAAGTTACAGATAATAGTGATTGAATGAAGGAGAAAAGCCAAGGACAGTAAGCCAGATAAATCAGTGCTCACCAATATTTTCAAGCAAGGAGGTATAGAAATATTTCACGTTGACCTTCCATAACACCGCCTATTGCAGTGTGGAAACTTGCTATAACTATTTGCTCCTAGCTTCTTGCCTTAGCAATACCTGAGGATATTAAATGCTCATCAGAATTTATGCCACATGCTTAAGCAACAAGCATGCTTATCTCCTGTAGGGTCTCACAGGTTGGAAGGGAAAAGTCAGGAGAGCCCTCCTTCCTCATCTCCCACCATACCTTGCACACGGGCTCCACACACCAGCTGCGTATGTCCTTGAAGACCACCCCGAGGAGAAGCCTGGCTATCACGCATGTCAGAGGAAGGAAAAACCTGCATGGGTTGGTCCTGCTGTGAGCACGGTCTTGGGAAGACTTTGGGTCTGAAGTGGCCTCACTTCAGGACTATGTGGACCATATCACTGAATCTTCCCATTTGCTGTAATGACAGTGGGAGATGCAAACCCACAGTCGCTCTTGAGGGATGAAATGCAGTAAACGTCCAAGAAGTCAAAAGGGTATTTCATGACAGCAGAGGATGTGAGCAGTTTATGTTTGACGACTAACATAGAGTGGGATAAGCTGGCATTTGTCCAGGATGTCAAGGTTAACACCAACCCCTCTATTACAAAAAAATGTTATGGGTGAATCTTAAATGACTACAGATGGTCAGGTGTTGATTCTGCATGTCCTTTGAAAGACAGTACTGTCAGCAAAACAGTGCCTTCTAACCAAATTCTGAAGTTCAATACTCTGTCAGCAGGAAGCGTGTTGGCTCTTTAACTGACTCATCAAAATACTGTTCTTTTAGCTTCCTCTAGTGACTTTCCATCCCAGTACTGCTCTGTGGCTGGTTCTCCAGGACAAGAATATCTGCACATTTCATAGTTGGGTTTTTTTTCCTCTCCCCAGTAATATTCCTTTATGGAAAGAACATAAAAATCCTTGCTTTACAGATGGTGAGGTGAAGCAGAGACAGACGTTATTTAACTGCAGTTACACAGTGTATCTGAACCAGAACCAGACACATGCCTTGTTTCCCAAGGTTACTCTTCCAGCCTCTCCGAGATTACTTTATAATCCCATTATGGGTGGAATAGCTACATATGCACAGCTGCCTTCTTGAAGCCCTCATCTCAAAATGTGAGCAAGGTTTGCGTTTTCAGTGGTTGTCATGCCTTGTCTTGACCTTGGCTTCTGCAAGGGATTGCAGAAGGGTGGAATGGGAACAGTTATCATCAAACCCGTAAAAACAGTCTGAGATGAGACTGGGGGCTGGATTAAAATACACAACCACCGAACTAACAGCCTAACACCAGAAGAAATGTCATCAAAAGACTTTCTGCACCTTCATGCTGTTACATTACACTATAAGTCATTTGAGTTGGCATTGCTGGAGTCTTTTGATCCTTGCTTGGTTCTTTGCATGTGATCTGGACACATGCAGCAGCTACCTCTCCCAAAAGCAAATTAGGGTGTCCCACCTCATGGTAATGGTGCCTTTAGGAATAGGACAAGAAGTCATCTCCCCAGCTGTGCTGGCACCTTCCTTGCCTCTTTTCTACTTCAACTAGAAGCTTTTCTTCATCCCCCACTTCAGAGGGAGAAGACTGCAACGTGTCCTAGGCAAGGCACTCCCCATGCAAGTTGGGCCTGGGCTCCCTCCCAGCCTCATCACCCCGACATCGCTGTCATCATCAGGGGATGCACGCAAATGGAAAATACAATAGACTAACTCATTTATTTCCACTTATTATTGATGACCTTTCATGACTTTCATAACTCCGCCTCGCTCCACCACTCATGAGTTATGAGGTCATCCATAACTCAGGGAAATAAATGAAGTTTCCCATCAGCCTATTGTATATCCCCATTTATTACCTTTTTATTACCAACCTTTAAAGTTTTATCCCCTAGTATCCTGTTTTACAGTGGCATAACATTCAGATGCAGGGATGTATATGAATCAGACCAAAACGGTTCAGTTCAGCTTGGTTTCACTGGAGGAAGAGAGAAGCTGACTCGTAGATACAAGTGCCATTTTTTCCAAGCCATCAGACCACACCTGAGCCTCTACAACCACCTTATGCCAGTGCTCAGGATCTTGTGTTCGTACTAAACGAGGTACAATGTTTTCTTCTGACTAATTCATACTAAGATCATTGGCGGAGCAAGGTTTGCCATAAAAGTGACAAGACATATCATACAACTCATTGGTTCAAAGGCTTAGAGAAGATGTTTGCAGGGTAGCTGCTAGAGGATATGATGGCTGTACAGCGTTGCATACAACAGGTTGAATAACAATCCTTTGAAAAGCTTCAGCTGCAGCATTTCTGTGCAACTGCTGTGCTTCTTAACAGAATCACTTTTGTCTTTGACCTGTCAGTAAAATACTAGAAGAATTAAACAGACGGCACAGTAATCCTCAAGGTAACACTTAAATTCTTCGGCTGTGTTTATTGCAGGAGCTCCTGTTCTCCAGATGCTCTAATGACCGGTTTTGCAGGACATGGCATCCTGTGCTTAAACCTTCATGGCTGCGCTGTTTCCCGTGGAGGTGATGCAGTTCCCTCGGGGTTCTTGGCTTCACAGTCCATGAAATGAGCCATGGCCAGTGCTGGCCTGGGGACAGCCCTCCTTGGGGGGAGAAGGAAGGGAGGAGAGAATGCATTTGCCAGACAAGGGCAAACTCCTTTGGAAGCTTAGGGTTAAATACTCCATGCTGGAGTTGGGGCAAGCATAGACCCTTCTCCATGCAACAGAAAACCACAAAGGCCAAAAGGCTTCCCTAAACTCTAGAAGCAGAGTGAAGCATGAGGAAGGCTAGAGCTATCTGCCAGAAGTTTTGCATGACACAAGAAACTGCAGCTGCAGAAGTCAGCTGCTGATCAGTGTAGACAAATGTGAACTAATTAGCTCACAAGCAAAGAACCTATTGAGGGAGCAGCTGCTAATTGCTGCAGTCATGTGCAACACTCAACAGGATGTGAACATTAATTTATTAATTTATTTATTTTGAACAGAAACCTTTGAGACCACCATTTAGTCCACAGTAAGAAAACCAAAGCCAAGCTCTTATGCCATAAGAAAACAAACAAAACGCTGTGATTTCTCTTCTTACTTACAGTACTTAGGTGGCTGCGGCAAGGAGCAAAGTGTCACTGCTCGGTGAAACCGATACTGCAGCCTCAGAACCAGCCCAAGACCAGAAAGGTTGAGGGTAGGGCATAAGTAAAGTCTTCACTAATTTCAGAGGAAAATATCAGGATTACCCACTGAAGCTTTCAAAATGCGAAAAGATTGGCGACCTGATAATACTGATATATTGCCACACTTGCACAGAGTAAGAGGCTGCTATAACAACGAAATATGGGCAGACTGGAGAACTCAGGGCAGCTTCATAAAATAAAACAAACAGATCTTCAAAAATATTTTTTCAGGCAATTAAGTGAAGTCAAGAATACAGAGGGAGCACTGGCCTGTTTCCAAATGGAAGGCTAGAAAATAAATTGAAAGGACAAGAAAATTGTCTCTGAATCAGGACCAAATTCCATAGCTCCTGGGACTGTTTCTACTGACTTTGTAGAAAGTTGGTTTGCTATAAAAATACAAATGTCCTTTCCTGGACCCAAATGAAGGTTCCCCCTACCTGGAGAGCAGGGAGCTCCCCAACCCCAGTTCATGCCGAAGGGCTTATTCCCCACAGCTCAGGAGAAGAAGAGAAGAGGGGGCAAGGTACTTGTGCCAACCTTGAACCACGGGTAGGAGCTGATCCTAGAAACAGAGCAATAGAGATATGGTCCCTTTCCTGATGGGATGCTCAAACCCGTGTAAATCTGTCCTGGTGAAGGAATACCGTGTGCTTAAATACCCACTGCTCTTGGGAACAGATACGAGGAATATGACCCTCTGCTCTTCACTTAACAGTTTCCCATTGCAGATCACACTTGTTTTATTTATAATGGGGAAAAAAATCTTTCCTTAAGTATCCTTTCTTTACATAACTCTTCCTCATTTTGTGAACTAACACCTTCTCAAGTAACATTTCTCTGCAAGCCCTGGTAAGAAGTTGGGTCTAGAGGAGCTGAGCAGCAGATTATATAGCCTGCAGAAGACTTTATTGGCAGTAGGGTAGCAGTCTTTCACAATCCTTTACAGGTGAATGGGGAAAACTCAATAATGTTCACTATCATTATTGAGTATAGTTATTAGCTTTGAACGTTTTCTAAAATAAGCCTGTCATTAAGACAAACGTCTTGTTAATGGTAGGAATTTCCCAAATGAAGCATTAAAAAACCTGCAGTGCTTGCACCATTAGCTGCCTCGGAAAGCTCCTCCGCTCTCCTAAGCTCCGTACCACAAAGGCCAGTGCCATCTTCTGCTCCATTCATCTGCACCATGTCCACCCAGAGCCTTTCCCATAGTGACTCTTACTCTCTGCAAAGCCTCTCACGGCTCCGTCATGTGCTGATCCTGTCTGTCTGCACTGCAGACAAAGGGGACATCTGCACTAACTTGGAGTGGAGGAGAAGAACGTTAGACTAGAAGAAATGCCGCCACATCATGACCCGCAGCACATTCAGCCGCTTGATGTACAGGATGAAAATGATATGACTGTGGCAACTGCAGCTCTATTTAAGGAAAAGCCAACAGGAGAAAACTGGGCAAACCAACATATTTTTTCTCCTGAAAATATGGCCCAATTATCTGCCAAATCTTTTCCCAGACCTGTTCCCATCCTCTGGGATAGCTGTCCCTTAGGCTCTCCCCCTGCACCCCTCTTCTCCGCTCCCTCCTCTTCCTCAGCCTGCTCCAGCAGCTCCCCAGCCTGCCCATTATGATATCCTCAAAATTCTCTATTCCCACATCACAGCTCATCCTGCCTTCATATGTTACTATTTACAACACACCACAATGACACTACCCAAACCAATGGAGTAGACGACTCCTGATACACATGGTCTACAAGTTAGGACTTTGAAACTAGAGATCCCCTCCATACTTAACAGAGAGACAGTCAGAGGTACCTGTCTCCGACTACTGAAGATAGTGGAAGCCCAAAGCAACCTAGGTATTAACTTAAGCCCCTCAATAAGATGTCCTGGATTAGGTGAGATGAAGAACGGGTGCCTCGGGACATACTGGCATCACCTTTCTGTAAATAAAAGTCATGTTTCCCATTAAAAAATGCAATAAAAGAAAATAAATATTTTATAAGTGTGGCAGAACCGAACATTTTTTTTCTCTCCCTACTAGAGTGAAGGTAGCTTGAGCCAGCATTGTACTCCCTGGTTCAGTACGACAGAAGTTAGTATCAGTATTAGTATCTGCTCTCCATAGAGCCAGGTTCATACCGAGTGGTTGCCAGCACGTATTGTGGGACGGGTTAGTGTTATGGATAGACTACAACGATTCATTTAACTATTTAACATCTTACGTTCACAAGTCTTGATACCTGTCTTCCAAATTCTGACTTTTAACCGACCCTGATATTCAAAATTTTAATTGTGACAGGTCTCACCAAGACTCTGCACTGCTGATTGCATCTGGAGCCAGCAAAAATCACCTTGCACTTGAAATGACCTTGGCAAAGTGACTTCTATTGGAACAACTGAGCTTCCCAGGTTCTTCTGAAAATAATAGAAATACATCTTCTGTAATGTAATTTAAAAACTAGCTACCAGGCTGAGGGCAGTTTTGATTTTATTGATATTAGTTTAGTGAACACTGTATATTGTAAAACTGATAGAGTGGGAAAATGACTTCAGTAGATATCAAATTTGATGGAGCTGGTAGCTGACTGCAAACGTAAGTATGGGAACTATTACCTAAGGAGGTACTCAGTATTTCATTGTGGATTTTTTAATGTTTCATATTCAGAATAACCTAAAACAGTGGCCCTGAAAACAATAAAATATGCTTGTGTAATACCACCATTTATGTGCAGTTACACTTCATTATCCCTGTAATCTAACATGGTGGCTCAAAAAGGAGAACATGAGCATTTTCTGAGTGATTTAGCAGGATGCTTTAATGATGTATTGAAAATGAACATTGACCCTATGTAATAGGTGCTAAACTGACACTCTTAAAGCACTCCATCCGTTTCACTCAGACTGACTACCCTTCTTAAATCATCAGGGTGTCATTTTTATGATGCAGATCCATCTATTGAGACTACGGGACTGTGAAATGTCATAAAAAAAAGAGGCAGCAACAAAAAAAATAAAATTAAGTTGCAGGTGGCAAGTATTAGCATTTCAAAAATGTTCTGTTGCATTACACTATTATTCCATATCTGTCAAGGGGCAACAAGATTCAATTCTCACCTTAAAGAGCCTGCGCTGTTGAATGCATTAGCTCTGGGCACAAGGAACTCTTGTGCCAGCTGAAGGGCATTTTACAATAAAGGTAAAATATGTTTAGGACCAAATTTGATAGGACAGGCAGGTCAGCCTCCCCCTCGGATGACAAAGCCATGATTGCTCTTTTCTTCCCTCTTGTGTTCCTCAGCTCCCAGGCTTTTCACAAATTAAAGCCTTGCAACTTTTTGCTCACCAGAAAAGCTGAAATAAAAGGCAGTGTGGCAAGGGAGTTAATTGTAACCCTAAAAGGTCAGGCTCTCTAGCTGGCAGAGCTTGTCAAAGTGTTTATGCGATGCAGACCAAGGACGTTTTGTTATGGAAAGCAGTGGTTCCCTTCAGCTTATTTCTAACTCTCCAGCTTTAAGCTGAAGTGAGATTATAAACTGAGTTAAATCCCCTGAAATCACCACCAGGCAGAGAAACGCCCCATGCAGGATGTCAAGGATTTTTAGTACTGTTTAAGGGCATATGTGGGGCTCTGAGCGGAGCTATAATTAAAATGCGCAATTATTTGTAATGATTTCCTAGAGAGGAGCAGGCTGGAACTTCAGTGGAAGGATGCCACCAGCCGTCCTCGTTTGCGGTGACTAAAGGATTCATTCTGGCTCTCGCTGAAACCTGCCACCACCAGCGGATTTTTATACTCGGAGACCAAGACACTGACTCAAATACGTAGTGAAATCATTCAGTAAATCTGACTATTTCCATGTAGAAATTTCTATCTATTTCCATCCTAGAAAATTCCTTGTCCTGCAAGATGTGAGCACCTCAAGAATCATAGAATGGTTCAGGTTAGAAGGGACCTTAAAGATCATCAAGTTCCAACCCCTCTGCTAAGGGGGGCAAGAAGATGCAAGATACAAGAACTGTAGATACAAGAAGTAGATACCTCAGATACAAGAACTGTAGCATCTATTTATTATACCCTGGGAAGGAGGGAGGAGAAAGGTGATCTCATCAGCAAACCCGACCTGCTCGGGTTTGCAGAGGCGCAGAAATTCCCACACAGTACCCCAAAGTGTGATTCAACCCCAATATCCTTGTCTTAATAAGTGCCATGACCCACACACTTTCAAAGATCCCTAATAGATTTTGATTCTCAACTCCAAGAGAAAATAACAACTAAATCTTTTGAACCCTTTACAGGTGGTGTAGAAATAAGCTTCATCATTCCAAAGCTGCAGTTTTAAACCCCAGCATCTCTGTACAACCAAGGGTTGTAAGCATTGTATTTCTCCAAATCGAGATGATTATCTTCCATGTTCATGGAAGTTGCACCGCACTAATGAGACATAAATGATTACACTGACGTCTGCTGCTCTGCCAGGTGGGAATTTACAATCAATGCAATTTCTGGGCGGAAAATGGAAAAAAAAAAAATTTGGGAGGGGAAGAAAGAAACACCATTGTTTAGGGACTGCTTTATAAAATTTGGTGATGTGAAGCTTCCCAGAAGTCTGTACAATTGTAGGAGTTACGGGATAACGGTTCATCAGGCCACATCCCCACCAGGTTCTCTCTACTGACCACTTTGCTCTGCACACACAAAAGTAACATTATCAAAGATTCATAATTTTCTCAAATTTTGGTTAATTTTTTACACATATGGGAAATTCAGAAAAAAAACTTCCTCATTCTAAGTGCAGCACAACTGCCCAGCTTAAATCCAATACTTAAGTCCAATATTAGAGCTTCACACAGTAACTGTAATAATAAGATTTTTTTCTTTTCTGTAGCATGGACTAAACACTGGACATTTCTCTAATCTTGTTACTGAAATCTGCTGAGCAATTCCCACGACGGTTTCCAGAAAGCAAATAAAAAAGACAAATCCATTTTCAGCAGGTTCCTGGCACGGAGCATTTCAGCTCGAATGGATTCGGTTCGGCAAAGGCGTAAGAACTGGAAAGAAAATGTCTCTATGGGAGGCACTGACTGGAGGCTGCTCCCAGCCAGTCAGCCCCATACCACCATGCTGCACGCTGGCACCCACGGGCCATCTCATCCATCTGTACAGGCTGGGGGACGAAGGGATGTAGAGGGGTGTAAGACATTGTCTTACAATGAGGGTGGTGAGACACTGGCCCAGGTTGCCCAGAGAAGCTGTGGACGCCCCATCCCTGAAAACATTCCAGGCCAGGGCTCTGAGAAACCTGCTCTAGTTGAAGATGGACTAGATGACCTTTAAAGGTCCCTTCCAACCCAAACCATTCTATGATCTCCAGCCCTGTACCCCTTCCCCTCTCCACGGCCAATCCTCTCTCCGTTCCACCAAACCCATCGCTGAGGCAGCAGCTGGACCACGTGACCCACCATTCTCCCCATGGCGCCAACAGCCTCCTGCTGCCCCTGCAGCTTCCAAACCAGTGGCCCATCTTCAGCAATCACAACTGCGGGTTTGAAGTCGGCAGATGACCTGGGGCTTGGGATTGTTACCACTGCCCACAATCCAATTTATTTAATTCTTCCTCACTGTAAATAGGTTGATTTTCAAGTTCTTGAAGTGGCAGCCTCTGCAGTAGCCTTTCAGATGCCCATAGTGTATGAACTCCTATATATATTGATGCACACACGGTCATGCCCCCCTAAAGCAAGCTTCAGTATACGCGCTTCCCCCCAAACCCATTTAATTCCAAAATGGAAATGCACAGAAAATACTTTTCCTTTGACAAGCTGCGTATTTGTGCAGTAAGTGAATTGGGAGTGATTCACCCCGATGGTAAGGAATTTGCAAAACATATTCTAACTGTTTACTGTATCAAACAGTTTAAATTATGACTGCATTTTATCTTTCCGTTCACAGAAGGCTGGCTTTTTCTTTATAGGCATTCATCTAATGGGATTCTGTCTGCGCTATTCTCCCCTGTGACTGGTAGCAGGAGTCTTCAGTCAGTAGTTTCCTTCCTGGAATAGGTTTTATTTCAATGGGTTCTGGAGTATGTGCTACTCAGTAATAAATAAGCGCTAACCAAGCCGGGGCGATTAAAGATCAATTAAGGCATAATAAATTTTATAATGGATTGTGGCAACAGAAGGTTGTTGTGCTTCTCAGCCCGAGGACTGAACCTCATGGCACTGAAAAGCTGAACGATGGGCAGTGTTCCTGGTTTTCCTGGATTACTCAATGGAGCATGGTCTGTTTGGATACAGAGTGGAGGGGAAAAAAGGAAAGAAGGAAGGTGGAGGGTGGGAAGAGGCTGGGATTGTCTCTGCTGTGCTACCGGCAGGTACATTGGCCTTGAGTTTCCTAAGGGATGAAGTTAACAGAAAGTTGTGCCCTTTATTCCTATCGAAGCCAGGCAGGAAAGTCCATTTCAGGACTTCTATAAATATAAAATATTTATAAAATATGATCTATTTTATATGTATTCGACTTCACTGGCTGTTGCATTTCTGTTAACACGAAGTAAGCTGACAAGGCAACTAACACAAACCAGGTGCTATGGACCAGCCCCATATTTCTCTACCTGCAGCTTTCACAGCAAAGGCTTTACCTGCCAGCAATTAACATGATGGGTGATGGAACTGCATGAGCTCTACAGATGGGTAGGACGGGTCTAAGTGATTCATCAAATCTCCAGGGCAAACAAAAGACGTTTACCTCACACTGGAGTCAACAGGATTCCTAACTATGCATCCCATGCTGTCTTTGTGGTATTTAGCTTAAGTCACCCAGGGAGACTCACCAATCCTAAACCCATATAAACCAGTTTAATTAATTCACCGACACTAACCCTCTCACTCCACTTCAGTGGACTGATCCTGAGTACCCAGTTCTCTCCCGCAGGAAAAAGGGAAGAAACTAAGGTTTTTCCATGCGCTCACTACCTATATATTCTGCTAGATGTATGCAAAATATATTATAGCTTATGCTTGCACTTAAGGTAGCCCCCAGTACCGCTGTTGTTGTGAAGAAACATTTAAAACTGACAACAAATAGACTTCAAGCACACATCAGAGAGGAACTTTATGACACCACAGAGCCAAACACCACCAAATTACCTGCCCATTTTTGAGAATCAACGAGACATAAATACATCATGTGCCTTTTACCCAGCGTTGGATCTTAGCATTTCAATTGGCTCGGGTCTTAAATATATTCTGATCATCCTAATATTCTTATTATTGTAATATATTACTGGGATATTAAATTGCAATTCAATTAAGAAATGTCATCTGCAGATAATTTATTCCATGTTCATTATTAATGGAATACTGTAGCCTTGTTGGCATTTTCATATAGCAATGTAACTTAACTGTAGTACTCTAGAAAAATATAAATTATATTTCGACCCTTAACAGCCATTGGGAGAGATAGGTATATCTTGCTTTGCATTTTCTCCACCCTCTGCCAGGGGTACATTTAAACATTTAACAGTCTGTTACTGTGAAACCCTTATTGGCATTGCTGTGTTGGGTGACACATCCAGGACCAGCACTGGGGCGGAAGCAGAGTGGTTTGCTGTTATCCCCTGCTCACTCAACTTGCATCCATAAAGACCCCAGGGAACAGCAGTATGTGTAGGCGATAATAAGAATATTAGGATGATTAAAAGACATTTAAATAGTAAATGCTTAAAGGAGTGCTGGATAAAAGGCCTTCAGCAAGTTATTCCAAGATTTTCAAAAGTGTTCTGGGTATACAGAATTGAAGATAGGTGCCTGCTAGAAAAAGTCTGCTGATAGTGGTCCAGCAACGATAAGCTAGAGCAGCAAATCTGCCTTGTCCACATGCCATTTATAGGGGCATAAAATGAGCTTTGCTGGTATGGCTTATACTAACCCTCAATGAAATACCTATCCCAGCAAAACATTAATGTGCTGAGTTCAACGCATCCACGCGGAGGTTATTCCAGGTATAAAAATATTACAGCAAACTTTCCACCCTGGCTGGTGTTATTCCACTAACAACCTTCCCCAGAGCAGCCCCGTCTCAGCAGTGATTGCATTCTGCTGTGCAGAGCTGCAAAGCAACGTTCAATGATTTCCCACCTTGTAGGGGAACGTCCCAGCTCTGCCGCCGAGCCACAACCCCAGCATCCTGCTGGGGAGGGGATTTCATCCCACTTTGCAGTAGTGGGTCCACACCCGCTGGCCAAAATATTGAAAGTAATGAAACTTTGGTTGTCCCAACAGAGGATACGCAGCTCCAGAGCGTTTTTTAAAGATGAAGCGGAGCAAAGAGTGGGGAGATGATGGTTGGTGCTTCCCAGGCTCTGCTCCATCCTCCTCCCCACCCCTACAGCCAACTCAGCGGGGCAGCTTGTTGGGACTGGCCACCCTCCCCATACGGCCACGTCTATATGGGTCACGAGCATGAGAGATTGCTTCCTAGCAAGACCTACCAGCTCAGGCTGGGCTCGCCCTGCTGCAGTTCCCGACAGCCTGGAGTGAGAGCCAAGCAAGCCAAGGTGTCCCTTGGCACATCAGGAGGCTCTCGATGGGGAGAAGAAAGCAGCACTGGCAAGGTCTGAAGTCCTCGATGGCGTGTATGAGGCTCCCTGCCCTCATCACACACTGGGACAATGGCGAGCAGCAGCTTCATGTGAGAGGGGTCCCACGTCTCCCCATACCACCCCATCCCCAGGGGAAGATGCTCCCCGGAGCAAGCCCCTGCCTCTCCAAAAACAGCGAGCAATACCAAAACAAAGTCCAAGCCTGGCTCGTTCCCACCCCACCCATCGCTTCAATGCAGCTGAGGTTCCATTTGTTAAAGCACAGTCTTGGGTGGTTTTTTGCTCATGGTTACGTAGTCTGGAGTAAATCAACAAATCAAACCCTGTTCCATAAATCTCTGGAAATATTTAAAACCATACTGGCTCCCACATCTCCTTCCCACCCGAGCATCACTCCAGCCTGCTCTGCTCCCTCCTGCTCCTGTGCTCTCCCTCCAGATCCAGATGGACACAGAAATGCTCTTTCTGGAGCTTGGGTTTTGATCTCCAGTAAATGCTCAACAGGGTGCTGAATATGGAAGGATTTAAGGCATTTTAATGCCTTTCCAAATTGAACCCAAAAGCTTTTCCCCTCCGTAGTCTCCAGAATAACATCTATTTTAAACAGCTGCTCAAACTCCTGCTTTGAGCTTATGCAAGACTCTCCAGCAGCATCACAGCTTTTTTCTCAAGAGAGAGTTTCATGCTTCCCTCTAGGCAGGGACATCACTGCTGCCACGACTTCACCAACAAAACGAAAGGATCAAAAGGATCTGGTGGTGAACCAGAAAACGGCATGGAAGCCTCTCTCTGCACTGAGGCCACAGAAGCAGAGGACATGCCTGCAACTCAGGACAGCATGAGATGCTGCAGTAAGTCACGGGCCATGCTCGCAGCACAGCAACTGCCCTTATTCGTATTCTCAGTCACTGGAATGAAAAATAACCTGAAATAGTTCCTGTGCCTAAATAACCATACAAAAATTACAAGTAGAAAGAAGCAAAGTGCTGTTTCTAATTCTACCTAGCAAGTCAGTGGCACTACAGCATGTCACTCCATGTTGGCTGGACCTCCATGGACATCATAGCATGGTTTAGGGTTGGAAGGGACCTTAAAGATCATCACATTCCACCCCTCTGCCATTGTCAAGGACACCTCCCACCAGACCATCCAACCTGGCCTTGAACCCCTCCAGGGACGGGGCAGTCACAGCTTCTGTGGATGGTTGGGCAGAGAGCGAGAGCAATGTCTTTTGTCACAGAAGGATTTTGAGAACACCAGGTTGCAATCACCCAATATTTCCACTTGCACACCACCAATGCACGCTGCCTCCTCATCCTCAGAACAACCACTTTGTGCAATGACCATCTCACACAACTTGCTGCCATCAAACCCCCAGGGAGGAGCAGACATCCCGGACCGTCCCACAGCCCGCGCCAGGGCACATGGCCCCATCTCACCGCGGCTCTGGAAGGTGGGGATGTTTGCACAGCTTGAGCAACAAGACACACACATTTACCGTTTTTAACCAATGATGCACACTTCACAGTAGCTTGCATCAGAAATTGTAAAAAAAAAAAAAAAAAAAGGCATTTTAATGAGTTTCTCATAACCAGCATCTTGCAGGTGTCAGGAGAGAGACACATGGATTGAGCAGAAAAGCTCTATTTCCACCGTAGGGTTTAGACAGAAGGTTAACCAGCCCCCCCCCGAATGCTGTGGTGACTGAGGGCTGATAGATTTCTCTGCTCTTTCCTAATTAGAGGCAGATAATCACTGTGACAGTGATAAATGTTATTGCGCACAGTAAATTTAATATTACAAATATTATGGTGTGTTTTTTACTGCTGTGTCAAAGCCCTTTGAAACAATTTCAACACTTAGATTATGGAGGAAGGTTTTTAAAGATTTTCCCTTGTAAAAACCTACACAAAACCCAGACAAGGTTACTTCAAGGCTCAGAGATCTAATTAGCAGACTGCTGCTTAAGCAGAGCGTGCCTCTAACTTTCTGGTTATGGTTCTTGCATAGTGTTTAAATTCCAGCAATATATGTAAAGCAGCAATTTAGCATTAACGCCCTGCTGGATATTACAGCTTTATTTTCATTTAGTTTGCGTGAGTTCAGAGAAACCCCAAATCCAGGAACAAATATCGCACATTACTTGGAAGGTAAATTACAGATTTTGGACTTTTTTTTTTCCTAATTGCACAGCCTTGAAGAAAATGGTTTTATAACAAAAAGGGATCCAAGCTCCCACAGCATTTGAGAGCAGCACTCAGTGATGCTGCCAGCATTTCCCATCCCATGGGAAGGATGTGGGTGTTTCCTGTAGACAGACTCAACCCACATCAGAGAAACATAAACCCTCTCCAGCTCCGTGGACACAAAAAAGGCAGCCACAGGCTCGCACAGCCCAAGAAAGACTGGAAAAAGTGCACATCAGGGCAAAATGGAACAAACCTCCAAATTAACAGCAGGAAAAGACCAGCCAGGCACCACCGTGCAGTGGGTGTGGGAAAGGTAAGGGCAGATGATGGTCAATTAAGGAAAGCATCTCAAAATGTTCTCCAGCACATGGAAGACAGGACAAAGCACGATGTTACTTGTACAGCCATAGATCAAGACCCAAACATACGGCAGGGACCAGGTATTTTGTTAACTACATAGCGTTAAAACTCCAAAATTATTAAAGTTAAGGTTTGCCTTCAAATTTGGGCAAGGTCATGCTTGCAGGAGGACAACGCCTCTCACCACTTCATCTTCCCAGGTCCGACATTCACACTTAATTGTCCGAAATTTCCGCTTTTCTAGCCAAATCATTGAATCATACCTGATCAAGGGATCGATTCACCTCTTTCTCTACAAAACAGTGCCATGCATTAGAGCACTGGGAACAGAGGAAAGTTTGCTCAGAATCTCCTCAGACTTTGCAACTGATAAATGTAATTTTGATTTCCTGGATCCTGAGCAGTTCATTTCCGCTGTCCAGGGCTTCCACCCGGGTTAGCAGCAGACCCCTGAAAGCGTCTTAATGAAGGATCCATAGAAAAACCACATCAAATCTTAATGCTAATTTCCTTTCTCACTGTAGTTACATTATTAGTGTCACGCTCCTCGGAAAGGACCATACATGCTACTTGAATGGACAACTAATAAGGTAATGAAATTAAATTAATGTCTCTGCGTGTGGCTCTAATAGTTTAGAATAGCCTAATTTTAAAATTATGATAATTTAATCTAGACATCAACCAAGCAAGCAAACTTCACATTTTATAGGTATCCCTTCATCTTAAATTAGCGCAAGGTACCATGCACAGATGTTACTGAGATGCTACACAGAATATGATGTTTGAATAAAAACCTATTGTAGCAACCATAGGCACTAAAAGTTGGTGCAACTGGGAAAATAAATCAACGTATTGATTCTGTGTTTGGCCATGTCGATACCAGGTGTATCTTTCTCTATGGTTTGGTATTTTTAATTGTGGTACATCATCAACATCATCCCCCCTCACCAAACTTCCCCTTATACAACAGCAGGTGACCTTCCCAGACCATTCATTTTAAAGTCCCATTTGCTTATTTTTCCTAGAAAAATAAAAGTTTCCTGGCCAGTACAACACTCCATGGGAAATCTGCAGCACAGCATGAACTGAGCAATGCAATTAGCAACCTCAACTCGCCAAAGAACACACACGATTATTAGAATTACGGTTTGCATTTAAAGATCTAACAAATTTCCCAAAGCTAAGTTATGCACATATAAAACATAACAAAAAGTACTGTTACACTTTTGGAATGGAAGATAGCACTGCGAACAAATCTACACATCTTTTACTCAGGAACACATTTTCAGAGTAATTACATGGCAGGAAAGTTAATGTAATTAAAAATAACGCAATATAAATTGTTGTGGAAAATTCAAATTCTACACATGCCTTATTTCTTACTCCACTGGAAGTGGGGTTTTTGGTTATTTTGATTCAGATCCAGGTGGCTGGAGGTTTGCAAATAAGCCAAAATACCCAGCACTGGTATTTCATTAAATAGTATGATACAGAAATACTACTTTGGGCATATTAATAGTTTTGAAACAATCATGTTAATGTTGGTATTCCATTAAAATTGTCTACAATGCATTAAAAATTTCAAGGTCGTCTGTGGTTTTATTTTGCTTTTTTTTTGGTTAACTACAGCTCTGTCACGAGGTAGATAATACGTGTGTGAGACTCCAACATCAGTGCTGATTTTTCTTTCAGTTTTTAAGATAAGTTCCATGGATGTGGTCAGCTTCTGGTGAAATGACAGAACTGAAATCTGCTGTGGTCTTCAGCAAAACAAAAAGGCTTGTTAAATTGCTATTTTCAAAATTTGTGTAGCAATTGTGCAGACATTTTTTTCCTGTTTTTCATAATGCAGGTCTCTCTGGCTTTCTTTTGTTGTTTTCTTTTTTGTTCCTTTTTCTTTTTAATTGAAGTATAAAATACTCTGACATTGGCTTTATTACTTGTGTTTGTGTGTGACCGTATAATACAGTGAACTGACTTGTGAATGAAATTCCAGTTTGAAGTGCAACTGCTGCATTTCAAGAATTTCTTTTCTATTTCATTACATTTCCTAAAACCTCATTATATTGGATGTATTTCCGCTGCCTCCCTTTCCACCTACTGAAAATGCAGGAAAGCTTTCCCAATCTGCACATCCTGGGTTACTGACAAACATGTCTCCTGTTCTATGACGCTACCATTAAACACTTCATGTTTGTGCCCTAAATACCTCTGGCACTTGAAAGCAGTATTGGTGAAACACTAGAGAAAGCACGGGGTTTCCAGTGATTTTCTCCTGGTGGTCTGCCCATGGATGCTCACCTCACACACTGGAAGAAAGCAGAGGCTGTAAACTACAGGCATGTTTTTTATCCCAAAGATGCATCAGGGCATGATGCTGAAAGTAGCAAGAGAAAAAATAAAGCATGATGGTGTAATTTGAAAAAGTTCAATTACTACAAACCAGATTTTACCCAGTGACCCAAGGGAGGGGGTTAGAAGGGGCTTTTATGAACTTTACAGGGGGACCTCAACAGGCTGGAGAAATGGGCCAACAGGAACGTAATGAAGTTGAGCAAAGAGAAATGCCAAAGATGGGCAAAAAGACATTCATTCCTGCAGGATGGAAAGGTCTGACTTCCTGAAGGCATGGACTGCACTTTCTTTTGACAGCTTCGAGAAGATACAGCGTAGGTATGGACTCATAGCACCTGCTGACCAGCTCTGAGACCTCATGCTCCTGTTCTCACAGGCAGTCCTGCCCACGTATGACCCTTCGCTTCATCAAAAGAGAGCGATGCTTTTGTCCCAGCTTCTAGCAAGCTGATCTGGATAACAAAAAAAAAAAAGAAAGAGAAGAGGATGTATATCTGAATGTCTCTGCATGCGTTTCAGATACGCATTAAATTTCCCATCAGTGACTCCATCCATCTCTCACTTGCCACAGAGCTGTGTGGATTGTTTACAGATAAACGAGAATGAAATGTAAACTCCTGTCAGATGAGTAAGATATACAGGCTGTGTCACTGGGGCTCCGCAACATGCATTTATATAAAACAATAGCCAATGTATGCATGGAAGAGCAGCTACTTCTATTTTGTGGTGACACTCACCCCTGTCTGATATAGAAGATCATTACAGCAGGCCCCAGCTGGAATTGTTCATAAAGTGCAGGATTTTATTTCAAAGTGCTCCAGTCTAATTTCAGAGATGTACGCACGAGTATATGAATTTCTGCAGAGGTACAATGTTAGTCTGACGATAGCGTATTTTATTAAAGAGAGGCTCTAAAATAGCAATTTCATTATTTCCATTTCTGCAGGAATGGTAACAAATTTTCTCCACATGGCTTGAATCAGGCAGTTGATCTAGAGCTTTTTTGCCAACTGCAGAAGCGGGGAAGAAAATGAAAATGTGCATCCCCACCTCATCTGCTGGGCACTGCGACTCCTACGCTCAGCACCTCCCACCAGCTGTAGGGCAGCGATGGGCACTCCTCGTCTGGGGGAGGCAGGGTTGGAAAAGTCCCATGGAAGGACAACCGAGGCTGGGGAGGTCCCCCATTAAAAATCAGGATGCTGGGAGGGTGTCCAAAGAGGAGGAGATGCCAGGATGGCCAGAGGGTAGTTCATGGTTCAGCTAAAGAGGACGCTCTGAATTCATATAAGGTCTATCAGGGCTGAAGATAAGACTGCTCCTACTTTCCCACAATATTTGTTAGTTTTATTGCACGCTAACTCCCCTGCATGGTGATTACCGCAGAAACAAGCATTGGCAGATGTACTCTTCTGTTGGGGATATCAAGAATTTATTCTTCCTACGCTTTTCTGATAAAATTACTTAGTTCAGCAAAATAGGTATGAATGGCACAAGAACTGGAGCTTTCAAGGCACATTTCCTCTGGTCATGGAAAAAAATTAACAAGATCTAACGAGGAGGCACAGCTTTATGGGACCAGCCCATTTCCCCAAGGCCTCTCCTCTTCCAGCCAAAGCCTTTCCCAGTGCTGACTCTCCATTCGGGTAACTGGATTTTTAGGGTTTCCAGTAAAGGTCAATGCTCTTGAGCACAACTTAAATAATCAGCAGCCGAGGAGTTCTCAGAACTTCAGAGGAAAGACAGGCAGGGTGCTAAATAACCAAACTGCCATCTTTCCACTCTTACTGTTGCAAATTGAGAGCTTTCCAAAGACAGCCCCATTATTAATGCTATAAATCTGTTACACGTTTTATTCAAACATGCAGACAGGGATCCACGACCCTTGTGACAGGTAATTTACTTTAAGGGACTTACAGGAGAAACCTTGTAAATCAGTTTGTCGGTTTTTAGAAGGTAAAACTCTCAGCTTGAGATGAAATAACTTGAATTATTTTTCTTCCCGTGTATCTTAGATTGGGGAAGAAGCATGGGTTTGAGAAGTGTGTTAAGATTTTACCTGAAGCACTGGAAAATTCTGCTGCTGGGTCTTACTTGACTGCTTCCTGTGCTTTGTGAAAAAGCTATCTGAAATAATTTATCATCTCTAATGTTTGCACCAAGCATTTGTTCTCATTGATCCTTTTCATGCACAAATGAAAAATAAAGATGTGAATGCATTTTTCTGACATGCACATTTTTTTTTTTCTGATCACTGAACAAAGAACTCTAATTCCTCTTTTCAGCCTGCAGAATAAACCCCCTGAACACTCGGATTTCAGGTTTGAAGACTGAATGGCTCTTTATCGGGGGCTGGGACCAACAGCATCACCTCTGCCTGTCTCCAGGTTTGTACTCCCAGGACCAGCATTTGATTTGCAAATTCAATCAGTGAACACCACTGGCACACCCACACCTTCGGGTCTATCTCCAGGTGCAAAACAGCAGAAGATTTGTATATTAAGGCCCTAAATGGGATTTTATGAACCTGCCACAATTCATCAACAGCTAAAACATGGGCAGGATTTTGTGGCTTCACTCAATGCAGAATTATAAACCAGGATGGTTATTTATTTTCATTTCATTGTTTATTATCATTTATTCTTCATTGTTTAACATCCTTTGAATTTTTAAAGATTTGGACAAATACCTTCTATGAACTTCAGGGATCCCCAAGCAGATTCCCCACCGGAGAAGCCACTTAAAATCTGCCCTTGTGCTTCTGAACTTCCAGCACGTATTTATGTCCTTTTTTGGATATTTAAATGCACTTGACAATGTGGCCCATATCAACTGGTATTTTCCTCTAACACTCTCTGGAGCGAAGAGTGAGGACCAACAAGACATTTTGCTTTTCAATACTATATATGCAGTTAATTCACTAATTACACTGCAGTAAGGAACAGCTTGGCAGGCAAAGACAGGCATTTTATAAGAAAAGATGAACATAAACCCATGATCTTAAGAGGGAGACACAGAGAAAGAGACCCCAAACCTAAACCCAGACGTCCTGGAAAGTAAGGGCAGAGGACAAAGTAGGTTAGAACAACACAACAGGTATCTGTACTGAGCACAAATCCACCCAGTCATCAATAACTCTCAGTAACCCCCCGTAATCCTTTTTTCTTTAACTGAACTGCATGGCGCAAGCAGCAGCCCCCTGTCTAATTTAAGTAGAAAAGTAACAATGTAAGCTAATTGGTGAAAAGCTTGTGTTTAACGTCACAGGTTTAATACAGGTATTACAATATAAACTGCAGGAGTCTATAAACTGCTCTGGGCTTTGTTGAGCTCCATATGCTCCATCAGTAATTATTTCAGTCCTAAAACACTTATTGTGCCAAACTTAGACTGGCCGAACATCAGAAAGATGGGTTAACAGACGCCAGCTTCTCCCTTCTCTGTTTTGCAGGGGGTCACTCCTGATGGTCGACGTTGCCACTGAAGCCACCTACCCAAAGTACCTGGCAGAGGCCGAGGCTTTGCTGGCCCCCTCCCAATGTATGAGGAGCATTTTGAGAGCTTGCAGCAGCAAAAAGCTGAGCTGCAGCGCACAACAGATGCCATTCACCACGAGGTTTATCAAACCAGATTGTGCAAAAGGTGAGAACAGACTCAAATGCAGATGGGCAATCTTTGGTCAGTACTAAATGTGCAGGGAGGTGGGCTAAATTATGCCAAGGTCGGTCATAACATACCAGACATTTTCTTTCATCTGACTTATAAGAAAACTACGCTGTAGATTGCACTGCAGAAGAAGCCAAAGTGCTCAATAACTAGAAATGCAGCTTTTTGTTCTTTACCCCACCCTGCCTCAAGCCTCCAACCACCAACAGCCTACGGGGAGTGGAGACTTCATCATCGATTACCAGAGAAGCTCTAGACAGTCCAGTTGCCTAATCTTAGAATTGTTTAGACTGGAAGGGACCATTAAAATCATCAAGGCCAACCATCAACTTAACACTGACAAGTCCACCACTAACCATGTCCCTCAGCACCACATCTACCAATCTTTTAAATACACCCCAGGGATGGTGACTCTACTACTTCCCTGGGCAGCCTGGTCCAACGCTTGACAACCCTTTCAGCGAAAAAAAAAAGATTCCTAAAATCCATCCTAAACCTCCCCTGGTGCAACTTGAGGCCATTTCCTCTTGTCCTATTGCTTGTTACCTGGGAGAAGAGACTCAACCCCCCTGGCTACACACTCCTTTCAGTGAGTTGTAAGGGAGAGAAGGTCTCCCCTCAGCCTCCTTCTCTCCAGGCTGAACTCCCCCAGCTCCCTCAGCCGCTCCTCACAAGACTTGTGCTCCAGACCCCTCACCAGCTCCATTGCCCTGCTACATAAAACAGACGGGGTAGGTAGTCATCAAGATCTTAGCCAGAGAAAGGCAAGGCATCTCACAGTAAACAAGAACCACTTTCCTTGATTAATTTTGCATGTTTAAATGCAAAATGCAAGAGTGAAACCTCTCCTAACTTGACGCATGCCAGCTAAGAGAGAACAGAGAGCTTTGCTCTCTGCAGTGTCATTTCACATTCATGAAATAAATTAAATACGTAATTGGAAAACTTGAAATGAATTTTGAGCCCATTAGCAACAGCATAATATTTACCCCAAATGGCAATGTTTCTCATGAGATAAGAAAAATACACAGGGTCCTCCAGCAGCTGTACTGCCCCAGAATGAATGAGTAGAGAGGAAGTAGCTGCGGGTTACGTTGCAGGCTCTCACCATCAGGGCTTGGTTGAGAAGGAGAAAACAGCTTGCAATCCACACCCGGCAAAGGATTCTTACCAAATAAACCAGCAACTTTCACTACAAGTTTTACAGCACGTAATTTATGAAATAACAATGCCACCGGACGGCCAGAGAGTGTTTTGGGGCAGCTGGTTTATGTGCACAGCTCTTGCTTCTACATCACCACATTTTTAACAGAGCACACGTTATATGGACACTTGCAAAATAAACATACCCACATTTGTCTAGAAGGTTTAAACAGAATGTCTTGGAAAAACACGGGAGATTGTTATATTAACATTACAAAATTTTAAAAACCGCTCGCTCTATATACATTCACACACATATATGAGGCTTAGATAATGATTTTGCTGCAGCTGGCTATATTAGTCCTAAGTGTTAATTCAGGCATCCGGGAACCCAGCACTTACCACTGCCATTGCTGAGCACTCAACACAATGCAATCAATCTGATCGCTGATTCAACAGAAAAGAGGCTTAAACCAATCTTTTTCATCACAGGAACTATTTTTGGTGTCCAAAGAAGGCCAGGAAGAAAATCAAGGTTGTGAGATGGAAAAAAATAAAATCTCAGAAGAGCTAAGGTCTTACTACTGACCTCAGAGTCAGAGTCCTTGGTCTCCTGCCCTGGCAGGTTTTAGATGTTTTCATAACTCAGGTGCTATCGGCTTTTGTACAGCTGGTGGGTCACAAGGGCTGGCTCCTGGCTATCACACCCTCTCTGCTGAGGCACGTCCCTATTGCTCACACAAGCAGAAAGGTCAAACTACATAAAAGGATTTTAAACTCCACTACTGAGTCAGCCTTGCCAACATATAAGCTCATTCTGCAGTCCTCGATTGATTATTTTGCCTTCTCCCTCCGGATGGGCAGCACAGAGGGTCACTGGTTGTCCTGCTGGCGCCGGGAGAGTTTCTAACGCAACACAAAGATGCTGAAATGTCGCTATGAATCGGAGATTTATAAACGTCAAGAAAACCTGTACTTTTCTGGGAGCAAGCTGCGTTATTCACATCTGGGCAAGGACCAGCCGTCCGTGGCAACACTCGCTGTGAGACGTGGGATCCGGCAGCACCAGCATCAGGCTTTGCTTCCAGGCACTGCCCTGTGCCAGTGGGGAATACAGCACAGTGCAATTCAGCACACACCAATAAACCAAACAACACTATCCAAAAAAACCCCAACGGGAGAATTAGTCTCAAAATACCCTGTCTGATACCTGCCATTCAACCTTCCGGTTGAATACAATCTTCAGGATTGTATTTTCTTTATCCCTTGATCAGCATTGTACTAAATACTACTACGTAACCCACACAAAAACCCAACGCTGGCATTTCTGCAAAGGTATGGTATAGATCCTGACTCCATTTCTGTATGACTGTTCACCAGCTACAGGCTGTTCACAGCACCACATACAAAATCTCACAATGTTCCTCTCCGAAACAGAGGATCTCTGCACACTACCTATCATAACATGTCAGAAAACATCTTTGCTAAAAAACTGAATCCCATGTTCAATCTCCTACTGAAAGCCACAGATCTCCAAAAGCAGAAAAAGCATCATGGTACAAATATCCTCATTTTCCAACAAAGAAGGCTTCTCAAATGTTCTTTGGAGCTCCTGGCTCCCCTCGCAGGTGCCAGCAAAGCACGCAGAGGCACTGCCGAGTCCTTTAATTGATGAACAGAGCATTCGGCTCCGCTCCTTCCCCTCATCCTCGTAAATCCCTCTGCAATTTGTGAAGAATATGTTTCTGCTGGGACTTCCACTAACCAGCTTTCCTTTTTCTTACAAGATTTCTCATACTATGCAAGCTACTGTCACAGCATTTATCTTCCACAATCATTAAAGAGTAAAAAAGGATTGTGTCATGTTGAACGAGCCAGGATTTGAATCTTTATCTGGTTTTCAGGTCTGATATATGGATCCTTATAAGTTTCCTTTCCTGTAGCTTCACAGTCATATTCTTTCATGTAAAATATTTGCAAAAGAACCCCACGCGCTGCTTACTAAATATTATCTCCCACTGAATCAAGGCATTACAATAAGCCCAGTGGTGTGTGCTGTACAGAATATGTGATCGCCCAACTCTGAACTAGTTTCCATTGATGCCACCCACAGAAGGAGCTAACAATCTCACTACAAATAAGGTAATTTGTTTTAAAGTATTCACAGTTAAGTACTGTGGTCTTTTCTTTGTTTATTCGGAGGCTGACTTGAGCTGGGTAGAGAGTGAATATTTTTGCATCTACCGGGAAAACTGGAACACAAGAAATTCCATCTGAACATGAGGAAAAACTCCTTTTCTTTGAGGGTGGCAGAGCCCCAGAAGAGGCTGCCCAGAGAGGCCGTGGAGTCTCCTTCCCTGGAGATATTCCAAACCCCTCTGAATGTGTTCCTTTCCAATTCCCTGCTCTAGGGAATTGGACTGGATGATCTCCAAAGGTCCCTTCCAACCCCTACCAACCCATGATGGTGATTAAGAGGTATGGGTATTGGGAGAGAAAAAGGCAAAGGTTAACACAGGCCATATCCACAGAAAAAAAGTGTTCTTTTAATTAAAAATATATCTGTGCCTTGTAAATTGAATCTGTTTTATGGGTGATGGGCAGTCAATGCTGTACATGCATATTAATAAATTTTCTACAATAATGTTAAAAGGAAAAGAGGAAAACACATGCTCTAGGACTGCATCTGGATTTCTAAAATTTTAGACTAAATCAGTTAGATGTTTGCAGCAATCAGCTCTTTCCTGAAGGGACAGAAGTGTTCTGGTAAACTACAGCTGACACACATAATGAACAATTCAATTTCTCGAAGATTCAATAAATGATAATCTGCTGGCTAAAGTTCCCCATTGCTGACAGCTGCCAGGTGAGAAAGGGGATTTGTTTGTATTAAAGACACAGAAAGAACCATTTGGTTTTTATTCGCTGGGATCTAAGCAAATATATGCTGACAAGTTTAACATTTTGGGGTGGTTTTGGTTAATCTTTGAGTATTATGTTATTTAATTTTTTTTCTGTGGGGTTATAAAATGGCTCTGGTGTTGACAGTAACGAGTGGCTGCGCACGACAGATCTCGTGGTTTGACTACTGGCGTATGACTTGGACCCGTCACATTTAATATTTTCTTAAAATGAAACGATAGCCATTTCCACACAGCTGATCCCATCCCAAGCCAACACGAAGAGCTGCTTCTATACAGCCAGGAAACAGAAGAAAACATTGGAGCTTTCAAGCATTTTCCTCTCTCCATTGCCACAATGGACCAGCCAAGCCAAAGCAAAGAAATAAAAAACCATGATGATGGGCAACTTTAAACTATATTATGCTGTTATTAATGTTAAGTCCATGACAAATCTATTAAGTCCTGTAAAGATCCATAAATGGCTTGCCATGCCCAACTACCCCGTGTGCTAATTTATACTCCTATATAATAGATTTGGTTTGTGTTAAGCCTGCAATTAGAATGACTTAAAACTACGTTAAAAAATACACTATGTTCTTCCCATTTCAGAACTACTAAAAATAATGTCTAGAAAAATACTCATCTCTAAGAAAGAAGGCAGTTATTCTGACAGTTCGCCAGCAAAGACCGCTTCTGCACCAATTTAGAAAAAACACAGTCAACCAAGCAAACAAAAACAAAACACCCCTTTGAAACTCATAATATATAATGCATAGAAACTGGTGCTTTACCCTTTTACTCAAAATATTGCTGGACACCTGGAAGTTATTAGGTACAGTAATAATTTCTACTTTGCCTCCAGTCTACATTTTTCCTCTGGGTCACTCATGAAACATTTTTAATCCTATAAAATGGAAACCTAATTCAAAAAGTATCGATTCCAGATACCTTTTTATCTTTCTGACTTCAAGCTCCCTCTCGGTTGGGCTGGTTGTCTGCACAGCTCCGGTCTACACCATGATCTCAACACGTGCAAAACACTGCCATTACCTTTTTTATTTCTGCCACCCAAAAAATCAGTTTGGCTGAAATGTCACCCCTTAAACAAATATGCAGGTGATGTTTCACAGCCACAGAAATGTTTGAAAGAAGGTGAACTTTAAAGGTAAGAGTCATAAAGAAGTCCTAAGTCAATTCTACTGTATTAACTGTGAATGAAAGGCAAAATATTGTCTTCTGGATGAATGGAAAAGTCAGGTAGATCTCAATCAACTGTAAATACTAAAATTCTCATATATCTCGTCAGAGTCCTGATATAAATTATGGCTACTTGGCCAAATTCCAGCTTAGTTAATTACAATCTCACATAAAATAATATCCTGTCCAATTTAATTGGAGTATGACATAATTTATATTAATCAGAAATTTCCTGAATAATAATTCATTTAAGGAGCAATTTTATTACAGACTTCTATCTATTAGTAGAAGTTTTCACTGAAAATGTAAGCTGTAACCACCACCTTATTATATTTTTGGAGTGATCTGTCTTAGGGTTTTATATGATTCACATCACTGTAGTATCTGAGTATCTTCTACGTGAAATCAATAGCAATATCAAAGCCCATAACTGGATGATGAAGTTTCTAAAATGACAATAGAGCTGAACTCCCTTCTCTTACACCTTTTTTTCTCCTATCCTGTCATTTTAATTTCAGGGTTCTGTTTGTGTGGGTTTTTTGATGTTGGTTTTGTTGTGCTTTTTTTATTATTATTATTTACAACCACGCAAACACTTGTAAAAGAATTTGCAGAACCTGACATCAGATCTGATGCCTGGAAGGAGCTGGGACTTTTTGCCACAAAGCTTTTTGCAAGTGGATCAAATCCTTTAGCAGCAACCAAATCACTGCTGAACCCACCTAACCCGAGAATGGAGAGTGACAGAGTTTAACGGAAGGAAGAGAACAAATATTGATGACACAATACTGGAAATTAGTTCACAGCCAACCTCACCACAGAGGGAGAGCCTGCCCAGAGCATCCAAGACCCCGATGCCCACCCTACTGCTGGGCAGCATTTAATTCATAAAATTGGGGTTCCAAGATAAAATCCTGATACACGTGGGGTTATTATGATTTAATACACCTTGCTAAGGGACATCCAGCACTCTTGGGCAGTTCAGTTCCCTGCTGTGCTCGGCACTGTGCATGGCATTCATGGACCATCATAAAATAGTTTGGGTTGGAAGGGACCTTAAAGTCCATCCAGTTCCAACCCCCTACCCCTCTCACCAGACCAGGTTGCTCCAAGCCCCCTCCAACCTGCCCTTGAACCCCTCCAGGGATGGGGCAGCCACAGCTTCTCTGGGCAACCTCTTCCAGTGCCTCACCACCCTCACAGCAAAGAATTTCTTCCGAATCTCTAATCTAAATCTTCCCTCTTTCAGTTTAAAGACCTTCCCCCTCGTCTCATCGCTCCACTCCTTGATCCAGAGTCCCTCCCCAGCTTTCCTGGAGCCCCTTGAGGGACTGGAAGGGGCTCGAAGGTCTCCCCGGAGCCTTCTCTTCTCCAGACTGAACCCCCCCAACTCTCTCAGCCTGTCCTCACAGTAGAGGGGCTCCAGCCCTCCCAGCATTTCTGTGGTCTCCTCTGGACCTGCTTCATTCAGCCTGAACTATGCATGAGCCACAGGCTGGGTAATAAAACCCCAGGATTTGTGTGGCTCATATAAATAAATGCAACCCAGAAGAAGCTGCTGCCCCAGACAGTAATGTAACTGCTACAAGAGTTTACAGCTGAAGGGAAGGCTCAGTGACAGCGGGTAGCAGCACAGAGTGTGCTGGGAGTGGCACATCTCCCACCCCAGACACGCATCCTCCCCTTTTATTTAATGCTGGGAAAATAAATTTTATTGTAGCAAGAAGCTTAGATAATTTCTTCACTGAGGTTAGACACTGCTTTGACTACACTGACTGCTACCTCCAGCAATAATACCTTAAATCTCCCTGGGCAGGGTTTGATGGCACAGTAATAAAAATGTCTGTGCCCTGTTTATACCTCAGCTTCCACTCCTGCAACAGCGGTGATGAACAACACATTTGATTTCTCCTTGTATGGAAACACCCCTGCCTATCATCCCTGTTTGCTCTTGGTTTCTCTCCTCCTCTTTATCACTGGAGAAGCAGATTTGAAGTTTGCCAGGCTTGCTTTGCCAGACTGGCATCTCCCAGAGGGTTTGCACATCAGCTCCGAGCACTTTGGGTCACTGAGATGCCTCTGCAAAACATTTTCACAGCCTGTGCCCACCTAAAGGCGTTCAGACACCAGTTCTCCAGTCAAGAGCCCCGAACATCATTTCTCCATCTTGATTACTCTGCTCAAATGCCCATCTCATTTACATCAAGCGAGACAAGGGGATTCTGGCCCACAGGGAGCACGGAGCCCTAATTTCATTTCATTTAGCCTGCGGTCACAAGACTACTTCTTCTGTTGAATTATTAGTGGATAGCATGAAGATATATGGCCTGCCAAATATGTTTAAATGACTTCTTGCTCCCCATCATCACCAGGAGAAAGCTAACAAGATCTGTCCAATCTATCTAAATAGAGATGGGAGGGAACTGGGAGGAGACGACAGTATTTAATGAAGCAGTAAAGAACTGATGCTTTCAAAAGAGATGATAGACCCTAAATAAGTAAATATAAAATGGTAACAAAGGCATGCTTGCCTAATTGTATTTTCACAGTATGCCTGTTCAAAACATGCTTATTCTCTCTGGTTTCTAGGCAGACACAAACAATCCCAAACTGATGCAGTCCTCTGACTGAAGGAATAGCAAAAGAGAAAAGGTGTGTGTAAAATGGATAGCTGAAAACGGAAAACCAGAGAGAGGTGTTTTACCTCAAATCACTCAAAATGCCTGGTTTTAGGGTGTAAAATAGCTTGACTATAAGTGTCACATTAACCAAAAAAACCCAACAAAGTGTATTAATATCATAATTTCCACTGGTTATGGCAGCCAGACTAATCCTATCTGAAAGTTCAGAGAATCAGATTTCCAACTTCCAGTCTTTTCTTTCTCTTCTACAGAAGATGATGCTGAAATTGTGACTGCGTTGTTACACAGCACAAGCAGTGAACAAATCAAGATTACCAAAAAAATTGTGTTGACTTCCAAGAACACAGGATAGCATCTGATTGCAATGTATAGGTTAGCTTAATACAGTAATACCCAAAGTCAACTGTTTTTCCCAAGTTCGAGTATTTTATACTCCATATGAACATATCAGGACGCAGCTCTTGCCCCCAGGATCCTATGGTGTGAAAGATCTTGCCAGGTTATGACATGCACCAATTTAACAGAACTGTTTGTTTTGATTTTTCTACTGCTATCTTTGAGGAGAGAAAAATACGGAAAAAAGCACCAGAAAAATAAAATAGTTTGAATTGTATTTTTATGCAAATGAAGTAAAGATAAACTCGGTGTCCTCTCTTAATATATTTCTGCTTGCCCACAGATGCAATAAAAAGCAGCCTACTAAAAGCTTTTCATCCCTCCAAGAAAAGAATAGTCTAAAAGAAAAATGAGTACTCGAAACAATTCTAAGCAGTCAATTTGTTAAGCAACCATGCAAGTTGCTTCTGCTTGGAGCAACAGAGCAATACCAACAAGAGCTGCAAGCAGCCGCGTGAGCTGCATCAGGATTAATTAGTTTATATTACAATGACTGGATGCAAGGAGAGCAAAAGAATGAAACGGAATTTTAGCTGTTTTCGGCCAGCAAGGAAGCTGGTTAGGCTACTGGCTTCTGTAAGTAAATAGAGAGCCTAAAGGCAGATCAGTCAAACTGCTCCATACCTTGTCGTACGTTGATTTTACCTCTTTGAATCTGAATGCGCCACGATGAGCTACGCAGAGACGAATGGTTTGAAATGAAGTTGTGGTGGGACATGTCTAAACCGGGTTGGGCAAACTGGTTGAACAATGATTTTTGAAAATCTTTCACGAAATAATAAGAGATGAGGAGTAGATATCTCATGATTAACAAGCATTTCCTACCAGGAAAAGTAAAACATGGCTCACAGCAATGTCATATTACAAATTAACACAGAAGAAGGTAATTTACTCAACAACAAACAGCTGAGCATCTGCTTATGCTTGTGAAGGAGCATCTCCATCGGCACAGGAACTGAAGCAGCTTTGTTTTATCCAGCACCAGCCCAAGGTAGATTGACTTTGGGATCTAAGATGAAGTGAGCTCCCAAGGTTGCCCTCTGCCTGGGGGAGGTTTAGCAGGACCTTCTCCTGGGTGCATTCCCCTGTGTGTCTCCAGGCAGTGAGCTCATTCTCCAGTGTTCCCCTCAGTTGGGACAAAAAGATATTTTTTGTTTCCTTTGCAGTTGTTTTTTTAATAAGATTTGGGATATTTAAAACTCTTCCTCTCATCAAATGTGGCGGAAACTAGTAGGGGTGGGGAGATCAAGCAAATAGATACCTGCCAAATGCATGAAAACCATCAATATCGAAATATTGCCATCAAATCCCAGACTGAACCTTTCCAGGCAGCCCAGCAAGTTTGGGAGGAGGGCTCCTCCCTGCCCCCCTGCAGGAGAGCTTGCTCAGAAAGAAATCTTTTCATAAGTTCTTATTTGCTGTTTCTAGCCAGGTAATAAGATGGAAAAAGACGCATCGTTTGCACTGCCCCGACAAGGCTCCTGATGTAAAAGAACACTGCTGCTTTTTAAAAAAAATCCCCTATAGGGGAACTGACAGGTGGTTCACTTCTATAAATTCAGGTTCACTGATTTAAGGACACAGCCTGGGAGCACAGACAGTACTACATTCCCTTTCTTACTGTTTTCTGCAAGAGATGCTATTTTTCTGGGAGACAGTCGGGCTGGACAGTCCCATACTCTGCAGGGCACAGATGCTCAAGTCAGCCTTGGAGGTTTTTTTCAAGAATCCTTTCTTCATCTACCCTTAAAGTAGATTTAGCTGCCAAAGAGGCTAATATAGCTATTCCCAGATAGCCACAAATATTACCCTGCAACAGATGGGGGCAACCAGTTAACTCTTTAGTGGCTACAGTGCCCAGAGCAGGTCTCACCCTCAGGGCTCACCAGTGCGGTGTAGCTCTGGTCCAACACAGTCCTGGTCAGCTGTGGAAATGAGGATCTGCCCCTCTGCCTTCCTCCACACGACCATCCTCTCCCTCCTCCCATCCCTCTCCTGCAGGTCAATGTCTGGGGGCAGCAGCCCCCCGTGTCGCACTCAACTTTCCTAATCAGAGAGACCTGCCCTAACTCTTGGTGTCCACCACCCTGGACCAAACACTCCTTATCTTCCTGCACACTCAGGAGGATGGTGACAAACTCCACCTGTCCCGACAGAATCAGAGCTGCTGTGTACCCACCACATGGGGAACGGCTTCTTCTTTTCTATAAAAATGAAACAGTATCTTCTCTTGGAAAAACTTTCTTTCGTGGTCCAGGGTCCTCTACGTTTTATGACCACAATTAGGTTATGTTTATATATTTCAATGAAACGATGGCATTTAAATCATGGGAAAATCTGGCACCTCTGTCCTATAGCTTCTTTCTTTTTCTGGAGAAAGAGGGGCTTTGAGAGAAAACACCTATTGCAAACACATCACTTCTAAAAATCCAGTGCATGATCCTTTACCCGCCTTTGTAAATCACTCCTCAACATTACAGTCATCTCGGCTTTAAAGTTACTCCAGTCCTCGTGTGTGATACACAAGGGTGACTGTCTCAGACTGCGCTTCCTGCACTTCAGAGAAAGATAAATAGTGGCTGGTGGCAGAGATTCCCCCAGACCCCCAGCTCACACAAGCATTGGATGGTGACAGCAAGGTCATATTCTGGGGGAAAGTCACTCTGAGGTATGCCGAAAATGAAGTAAAGGTAAAGTTTTCTTTAGAAGTTTCCATTTGAACTAGAAGGCGGTTGGGCTTTTTGTAAGAGAAAAAAACAAATGCAATGTTCAGCATGAAAAGCCTTTGCAGCAGCGAGTGGCAATGTCACTGTAATGTATTTGCAAGGGCTGCAGTGGGCACTGAGAATGTCCCATCATAGAATCATTCAGGCTAGAAAAGACCTTTAAGATCATCAAGTCCTGCCAAGTTACCTCTGAACCATGTCCCTCAGCACCACATCTACCCATCTTTTAAATACCTCCAGGAACGGTGACTCCCTCACTTCCCTGGGCAGCCTGTTCCAATGCTTGATAACCCTTTTGGTGAAGAAATTTTTCCTAATATCCCACCTAAACCTCCCCATCGCAAAAGGAGCTCCCTGAACAAGGCAGGCAAAGCTCTGCCACGCTCAGCACGGAGCTATGGGGATCTTCAGACACTGGCTCTGTTGGGAGAGATCCCAACAGCAATCCATTTGGTGCTGGCTGAGGAAAAGGGTCGTAGAAAACGTAAAGTATAGAGAAAAGTGCACCTCTGGAGAGTAGAAAAAGCAAAAAGCTGAGCACTATTTAAAAACCCCACACAACAAACCCTTTTCTGAACGCTGACAGCTCCGTTGAGAGTGACGGGGACCCCAACCTGTCCCCTTAGCCAGCCCTGCTCTGCTGCCCCCCACGCCAAGGGAAGCCCAAATCTCACTTAGTGGAGACTTTGATTACTCGCAATTTTATGCAAGCATGAGACTCACTTGAAATGCAAACCTTGTGTAAGTAGCTATGACAGAGAGGTCATCAGTCCCTTTGATGCAGGTAGCAAGAAAAAAAAAGAATCAAAAAAGCGTTCACAGAAGGATGAAGACCAATACATTGCTTGGGTAGTGTAATAAAAGACTCTAATAATTTGCAGGCAATTTCAGAAATTAAATCTTAATAACAGAAAGAAATTGCAAGAAAGTTACCCATGTAGGTCTTGCTATTTCCAGCACTTCTTCAAGCTCATTTTGATGTGTTTGCTCTACAAACTCAGGCTCTAACCAATTTCTTCAGATGATGGGCATAACCCAAGGAAATTTCCTGTCATTTTGATTTAACTAAAACCCTGTGATCTGACGAGATTGCGGTGTTGACACTGTAACATTGTTCAAGCATACAAAATTGTGAATACCTTTTCTAGTCTATGGATGATTCTCTCCTTTGCCTTGTCGAGGACACGTACTCTGCCAAGGAAGCACCGCTCCCACAGCTACAGCTCCCACAAATTAATAATTTGATAAGAAAAGGCTCCATTTTTAGAAACAGCAGAGCTTGCAACACCTAATTCACTCTCACAGAGTCACACTGTTATTTTCACATCTCCACCTGCCATAACAGAAGGAACTAAAGCTGATATGGACATGCCCAGTAAGAAGTTTGTAGCGCAGGAATGAGTATACTTGCAAGTTTTTTCACGTGTGGTACCATTTCTGTATTTCTGCATTTCTGTCTGCTCTGGAGAGGACAGGGACATTGGAGACTGCCCACGACCAGAGGAGGAGGAGAAGGAGGAGGACATTGCAAGTCCTGCAACAGATATGGCTAAGAAGGTTTAAATGGTGAAGAAATGGTTTCTTTCTTACTCTGGTTAGAAAGCAATCTGTGAGAAGAGAGACATAAATTACCCTTGTATTTTCTAGATTTTCAGTGCCTGTGAATTGAAGAGAGATGCTGTAGCCCCTGACAGATGAGACCCATCTGCTATTGACACAGAACAAATTCTAAGCATCAACAAAAGCCTTCAAAACATCTCTTAGACACTGATAGTCAAATCTTTTTTCAAGAGTTATGCAAGGGGGAGGCCTAGAAATCCCTTAATTTGCCAAAATGGGAATTGCTCATGTTCCTCCTGCGTCTTCATTTGTAAACCTTTCCCTTTACTTCCACCAGAGTAGAAAGAGGCAGGTATGAAAAAACACCCAAAAACCTGAGTTAATTGAGAAGAGAAAACCAGCCAAGCGAAGTGTCGGGGCGGAGGGGCAGGAGGCAGCTGCCTGCGCAGGCAACGGGGCTGCTGGAAACCAGGGAGGCAGTGGCAGAGGTTTTTCTCAGTGTATTTTATTAGCCTGCTGAAGGCAGGCAGGGATTAAAAAAAAAAAAATTAAAATAAAAACTTAGCAGTTTCTGTTTCTCCTCGTGCTGTTTTCCCCCCAGGGCTGTCACTGGTTTAGTTAGTTATTCATAAGGCAGGCTGCTCCAATGAGAGACGTCCTGGCGATTTTATGGATTGGGAAAAGAAGATTTCCAGAAGAAATAGACTGAAAGGAGGTTTCTCAGCACCCGAGACCGCAAATATTTATAGAGAGGTGTGTTGTGACACATGAGCAATTCCACTGAAAGTAAATGAGCTTTTTAAAAATTATTTTTTAAAAGTTACAGGCATATGCGAGGGGATTTAGATAGCCAGAGGTCACACCAGCTTAAACTTAGAAGAGGCACAAACCATCAGAGTACACAGAATCTGCATTTCATATATAAACTTGATACAAGAGATAATAGAAAAAAAGAAAGAAATTTCAAAGCTGGCCACTGCTGGGTTTGCTGGAGACTGGCACAGCCCCTGCCTGAGCTGGGGCTCACCCGGGTTCTCTGCTGCAGGACCACCCCACGACTAATTAAACAACCCTTCAGCACAGCAAAATCATCTTCCTTAGTTTGGCTCATTAGCAGGTAAATCTTTACAAGATAATTGTAAGAGAAACCGTGAGGCTCAGATAATACTTCTACTATCCTGACACTGCTGTTATAACACCTATAACATTTATTTGGCTACTTTGAGAGCCCAGCACCAGTTTGCTCACTGCATTCACCCAAAGCTGTTATTTCAAGCGACCTCAAACATCTGACAACTTTTGAAGTCAATTTGAAATTAGTTTGGCCTCTCAATCCGGCTCCTATGGGGCACTGTCCACAAAAACTAATAACAACAACAATAGTAATAATGATGATAGGAAACCAAAAATGCCCACAAGAAGAATAACTGCTTCATCAGATATTTCAACCTCTTCTATGAGCAACTTGCATCTAACCCTCAGAGTAAATTATCCTGCGCATTGACAACAGGCATGTAATGAAATTGCTTCGCCACTGGCCCTGTTGGTTTCTTCAAAGTTTCTTTTATTAGAGCAAATTTGTGGATAGCTTAACACTAGGTGAAGCACGCTTTGTTCCACAGGCAGAAGAATGTCTGCAAAGCCTGATGGAAGATCTGAAGCTTAAGAGAGACACGGCATGGGAGGATTAAAGCAATGGCTCAGTATGATGTGGTACCGAGTCCCCCAGCTTTCCTTTTCCCTTCCCTCTTGCTTTCTCCTTAAAGGAAATTACACCTGCCAAGTCTTCCCTTGCCTAATGTTTAACAAAAGGAAAGCTGATCAACAATCGCTCTGAGCTGCTGGTCTTCTCCCAAGAGCCAGAAGAATGAAGCTAACCTGCCACTCTCTTATTTTTTTTTTATTTTTAAAGCTCTTGGACACACGATGCCTATTGCAGGGAAAAATCTTTTATTCCCCAACGTCCTCTGTTAAAGAGCTCTTGCGGAAAAGGAATCCGACAGTTCATTACTTCTATCTGCTCAACACACTTTTGACATAATTGTATTAGTGCCTCATTGCAGGGCTTGAAAAGTGAAATCTGAAAAGCAGCTTTTTGCCATTGGTTTATTTATTTGCTGAAGCCCCTCTTTATGCTAAAATACAAACCATATTATTTGCTGTTCATATAATTTGCTTAAAGAATTATGTTCAAGAGGCCACCTGTGCTACTGCATCAAAGGAGTGAGCGGGTTGCTCCCCCTCTATTTAAGAAAGGAGAAAACGACTTTCTGAGCCACATCCCTCCCGTCGATGCACTTGATTTGACTGAATTCCAGCCAGAGAGGGTGCAGGGGAAGGGGAGAGCAGGAGGAGACGCTGGGGCAGTGCCCACGGCGCTCACCTGGACGGCAGAAGCTGAGTTTGCTCTTTTATTTCCTGAGCATCCCTCTCCTTCGTGGGAGCCCGACACCGCCAGAGGGATGCGGGGCTCTCCGGAGGACTCGGTGCATTAGCAGCCCCTCCAGCGCCCACAGGTTTGTATTTCTGCCTTGTCAGCATATTTCACCATTGCCACAGAGCTCCTCTCCAGCAAAGAAAATGCATTTCCATTCTCTTTGAAAGCTATTTGAGTTGGTGGGTGTCCATGTAGCATTGCAAGATGAATGCACGCTATGTCCATTATAAATTGCTTTCATTTTCCATTCAGCTATGGTTGTTGGATGTCAATGTATTAATTACAATCCACGGTGCTTCTTCATCACATTACACTGAAGTATTCAATAAATACCAATTAACATATTGGAGTCTTTCCATGAACATATCTTGCCTGACTTGGAGTGAATGGCCTCATAAAAATACATCTTAAAACAAAATAAGGAGGATAATAGCAATTCTGTAACAAATTTAGACTCATATACATCTCATATTTCAGCAGATGATGGGTTAGTAAATTGCCTTAAAAGCAAAGCAACTCTATTAGCCCTGCCAGAAGATGTGTCACACCTCACAGCAGACTCTAAACCAGTCTACCTAGGACAGAAATGTATTTTTTGTGGTTTATACTGCACTGAATATACACTAATGGTGAAAAAAAAACCCCAACAATAATTAGTATTAAAATAAGTGGAGCTGTGCTCTCTAAACCAGTTGGAACACATAACTTCTTAAGCCCGTAAATTACCATATGGGCTTGTCTCAGGGGCTGGAGATGATTCTGGGGGCTACCACAGTGTTACATGAATTAAAGACAGACAGCACAAACTTTTATGCTGTTTTCTGCAGGACAATCTGGCACAGAGCTCTTTTTGTTGCTGCAATAAACCGCAGTCTCCTGAAGAGAAATGATTGAAGGAAACAGCCTCTGATATCAGTAATGACCAAATGCAACCAGATGTTATCACTACTTCTGAAACAACTTTGCCTCCAGGTCCTCCAGGAATATAAACCCTATCTAGTGATGCTTGAATATCAGCTACAGATGTCAGCTCTGCCATGCTCTTGTCTGGGTTTTTAGGGCAGAAAAAGGAGGTTTGGTTCCATCTGGCCTGGTCTGTTGATGAACCTGGGTTGTCCTGCTGCAGAAAGCTGTGCAGGACGGGAAGGTCCATGCCTCCCACCCCAGCCAAGGTGTTCTCAACAGGCAACTGCAGCCTTTCACTGCACAACTAGCATATTAAAGAAAAACACATTAGCATTCCTAAGAATAGTAAAGAAATGATATTCCTTGTCCTGCCAAACAGGACGCTGAATGGTTCATTTTTAACTTTGTTGCTGTAAACTGCAGGAAATTGTAACTTTACATGTGGTCATCCTCTGGAGGAACCCCCTCCTGGGCATGTAAACCACCAGGTTTCTGGGAAGATGCTGAGTAGCATGCAACACAGCACGTCATTCCCCAGTTTGACCACACAAGCATTAGCAAATGCTTTTCCTCCAATTTTATTAAGGGCATCCAAGAGGGCGGTGCTAACAGAGATAGGTTAGATACCCAGAACAACATTAAGCCTGGACCAGCAGTTGCATTTCCTCTCATCAAATTGACAAGGGCTCCTGAATTTGCACAGCAGAAAGGATTTGTTTTTTCCCCCACCAGCAACGGGTTCCTGAGATCAATAGCCTTTTGGAGATGAGCAGAATAAAACAGGGAGACATTTGTGCAGCAAAATTTTTATGAGTCTAACGGTAAGAGCTATCAAATAATAGCTGTGAGACTGTATATTAAAAATACATATATAGAGCCTCTGTAGTAAAAACAAACAGTGCAGTGGCACTGCCTGAACTCGGGCAACAGTGTGTCATGACTTGGCAATGGCTCTTGGGTTTTCAGAGACCAGGGTCAAACTAATCTGGCTTTTATTCTTTTTCTTTCCCCGTGTGAACAGCAGGACAACAAACCAGGCTACAGGTTTCAGCAAAGGGCGTGTGATGGAAAACTCTACTTCGGGGTAGTACTGAACGCTGGGGAAAGGTTAATTTTCTCCACGATTAAAATAAAGGAGGGATGACATGGCGAATCAGGTCACAGAGCCAGACAGGAGCACAAAACCAGAGAAAAAGTTGGTCTGGGCAGCATCTTTCAGGAAAAACTTCAAAATCAGTCCCTACCTGAAAGCAACGTGGGCAGCAGCTCTGTCAGCCCAGTGCCCTACAACTGTAACCGCGCTGTGGGAATACCCTGGGAAACACAGTTCATGTCAAAATGCAGCCTGAAAGTGTAATTTTGAATGTTACCCTGGTCTTTCAAGCTCTCAATTCTCCCACTTAATTTCATATTCAGAAGGTGTGTGAAACCTTATGAAAGCACAGGGTGAGGATATTTTTATTCTCTCTTTTCGCCCCCCTCCTTTTTTGGCGCTTTGCTTTGAAATCACTCTCATTCCCACTCCCTTTTCTGTCCCTCTCTGCCACTTCCTCCCCACTCCAGCAGTTTTTGGGGCTGTGATGCCCAGTGCTGCAAGATGATGCCAGGTTCCAGCTGGCCACAGAGCAGGACACTGCTCCAAATGCCCTCCCGTGTCCAGCAGGTACTGTGACCTTTTCTGAGACATTATTCAGGTTTGCACGATGAACAGAATGACCAATAAAAAGAAAAAAAATCTGCCATATACTTAGCCCATTTCTTTTTTTCTTCTTGGTAAACCACAGTCAGAAATTACATCTCTAAGCAGCAAGTTTCTAATAACACTGCTGGGATGTCAGTGCATGGACCGTAGGGAAAGTTATAGGATCTAAGCGTGGCTTAAAGCATGGGTTCAGTGGGACGTGCACTTACTGGCTTGCACAAAAGAGAAACAAAAATTCTGCAGATGTAGTTTATATACTGCAGAGGGAAAATCTGGTGGCAGAAGTGGTGCTTTGGAGGCACGGCAGGCTTGAGCTCCGAGTTATTTATTTCTGTTGACGGCTCGTGATGTTCTTTCTGAAGTTTTGATCATCAAGAAACCTGAGAATGAGCTTTTTATGATGGTACTAAAGACAGACATTGGCAGTAGCTGAGTTTCACCTCAAATCCTGATGCCACCGAAGCATCTCTGAAGCTTTTTACTTTTCTCTAAAGGCTAGCACCTTTTTTTATTCTTTTTGGAAGTATTAAAGCAGAACCAACCTTTGAGTTCAGCTTATTCAATTTCCTACTGCTATTTTTTTCAGCTTCTATCTGGACATCCTGGATTTGTCAAGGAGATTTTCTCCTGTGAAGAACATGAAATAAAAACATCTCATCTGTGGCTCTACATAAATCGTATCATCACACTGGGGATATGTACTGTACTTGGTAATTTTCTGATGGCTGCTCTGGCATTTTGATTAAAAAATTAGCACTGCAGCTCTGTAGCGTTATACAATATCAATAAAATACGTGCTAAATGAACTAAGAACTGGCTGATGGATGGATCTCAAAAAGCATTTCTCAGAGGGGACCACTCAAATAGGGCTGTTTCTAGTGGTGCCGCATGAAGAGTCACCCAAAACCCAAATCTGTTCAACATCTCCACTGAGATCTGGAACGAACACAGAAATTCCAGCTGACATTATGGAGACCACAGAGTGATGGAGTGGAAGGCAGGACTGAGGTACTGGGTTGGCTCGTAACCTGTGCCCATCCACAATAAAATATTTTCATATAACCACACATACAGTTATACCCAACATATTGACCACATGTCCAGGAAGGAGGAATGCAGGACAGAACCATAAACTGAAAACCAGACAAGGTAACTAATCCTCCCCCAACTTTAGCAGGGAAAAGGGTAAGTGACAAAACACACACCAGCAGCCAAAGACCAGTGTGATCCCTGTCTGGATGGTGGGGAAGGGTAACACAGGTACATGGGAGATGCTACCCTCTGCACCGACACTGGTGGTACCGAACCTAGAAGACACCAGGAGATACCAAACACAAATACAACGTGAATCGGGAGCGGTAGCTGCAGTAGACACATCTGAGACAGATGTTACATAGACTTTCTCTGATACATTAAGGAACATTTTTGGCCTTAAAAGTCTATGAATCTGCTAAACTGGTCGAAGAAAAGATGAAGAGCACGTAGGTGGAGAAGCGATTCAAAGCATCCATGAGATGCCTGAAAGGGCAAAGAGAGAGAACATCCAGAGCGGCTTTCCTTAGATGAAGGCAGGTTTCAAAAGAAAAATATAGCTCTAGCAGTTACCCACTAGGAAAAACAGGTAGAGAAAACAAGTAACAAGAGGAGAACAGCAGTTAAAATGTTCCAGTCTGTACGTAATAAAACAAAACCTAGGGAAGCCTGCCCAGGATGCTCCAAATCACGCCTTCAACTTCATGTAAAATCTTACGCATTTTAACTATGATTTTCCCTGTTTTTAGTGAAAAGACAATTTTGCTTCATGACTATCCTACGTGCTTCAAAAATTCCTCAGAAAAACAGATTTTGGCTGGAAAAAAAGAACAGTAAATGCAAAGCAGAAAGTTTGGAGCTGATTTTCAGAAATGGTGTCTGCTTTTGCAAGACCAAGAATGAAGCCCTAGGAAAGCCTGTAATTCCACACTCCTAGTCCACTGAAAAAACAAATTTTACTTTTTAGCTCTTCATCTATGTGATCTAAAGGTGCACATGTATGTCCAGGACTGTCAGCCATTTTATGATCTCACCAATATTTGTATTTGCTGTTCACTGACATAATTTTGTGTCTAAAAGCAACCAAAAATGCTATTATTTGTGTCTGTGAAATTGCTTCAGTGAATATTTCCAGTATGGATCAAATAATTTTTTGAGAAATGGTATTTGCCTGGTTTTATGCGCCAGTGAGTCACTCGTGAGGACTTATAAATATTTAAATATTCTACTCCTGCAAGAGCCTGTGTAGATATTTGATATGGTTTGTACTACATCACCTCCAAAGCACTACTCCACACTGCAAATTCTTGCATTTAATACCAAGATTAACAAATCAATGCACCCTGAAAAGCATTTTAAAATCACTAGTACATTGTATTCTAGTGAGTTTTCTTTGCAATTTGTAGACAATAGATTTCCAATAACAACTTGTAATTAGTTCATTTTCTCTTACTCAGTCATTACATATTAAGCCCATTGACATTTTGCAGATGGTATCTTTTGAAACAAGAGGTATTTGAAAAAATACTAGAGTTTGGCAAATCACACTCGAGTTCATGGGTTCCGGTGTGCAACTTACATGTCTGTGCAGAAAGAAATGGCAAAACCAGTGTCAGATACTCTCTCTGCCTTTTCCTGAAAAAATCTAGACAGCAATTCTTGACCAAAAAGCATGAAATCACAATGATTTTAACCATGCCTACATTTGTCATGAATTCTGCCAAAATTTTATTTCAGGAAACTCTGTTAATTCAAATCATAATGCCAAAATGTACAAACTACGCAGAGTACAAAACTGAACAGCAAACCTGGTTAGATGAATTGATCTCTGATCTCAAGATGGAAACATTCCCTTTTTTGGCCTAAGGGAAAACCATGTCCCTTTTTCCACCATTAAAGATGCATCCACATGCAACGTATTTTTTCCTGATCAGAGCATTCTTAGTGTTCTGTCTGGAACCATATTTTAGCATTTGAAGCATATTTGCTTAGAATAAATTTGTCTTTCTTCCTACAAATTATTTCTGTTTCTTTTTCCTCTGAGAAAATGACTTTTACTTTGTTCAAAATGCAGCAAAACAATTGAGAATATACAACAAAACCTGATTCTGAGAGATGTTTTGCGGAATTGCAAAAAATGCAGGGCACTTTGCTGGAGCCCAGTGATAGATTTTAGACTTGAAGCTCACAACTGACGATTTCCACAATGAGACAAGCTCTAAAAGAGAGTGAACAAGAAATAACTTCCTTTGCAGATTGCGTTTCTTTGATAGCAAGGGAGAAAAAAAAAAAACAAAGCAGAAAATTAAAGTGAGAAAATTTTCCCCATTCAAAAATTATCTGTCCATTAAAATGGAGTAGACGTCTACCCAGTTAAGGAATCCTATCAGCCAAAAATTACATTTTCCAGATGCAACAGGGTCATTCTTTGTGCTAAAGCCAGGCATCCTACACCACATTTATGAGCAAGGCAAGGAGCCAGCTGCTTCTGAAGATGATCTAAGAAGTCAGGACTTATTGAGCAGGGAGACCCTGAGAGCTAATCAAAGGCAGCCTTGACTTCAAGAGTGTCCCTGGAGCACCGGCATCATCTCAGGCATGGAGAGCCCCTCAGCTTTGGTTTCTGTGTCTCCCCTTTGCAAAGCTGCTGTGCCTACACCTAGAGCACACGCTGCCAGCTTGTAACGCCTAAAAATAACACCTAAAAAGCCAGCACAGGGCGTTGAATGTCTCCTGAGACAAATACCCCACCACCTCTCTGGGCAGCCTGTTCCAGGGCTCTGCAACCCTTAAAGAAGTTCCTCCTCATGTTTAGATGGAACTTCTTATATTCAAGTTTGTGCCCATTTCTCCTTGTCCTGTCACCGGGCACCACTGAAAAAAGACTGGCCCCATCCTCCTGATGCCCCCCAGGGCAGAGCAGAGGGAGAGGATGACCTCCCTCCACCTGTTGGTCACACTCTTCTTGATGCACCCCAGGATGTCATTAACCCTCCCAGCCACAAGGGCACATTGCTGGCTCGTGGTCATCCTGTTTGCTTGATTTTTAACTTTTAGTTTTCTTTGCGCTATAAGATCGCATTATTAAATTCAGCATTCCAGAAAACACCCAGTAAGTTGCCTTGATCCTCAGTACCATGGCTGCGCATCGCTCCTCAAGGCGAGCAGGAAAGGGTTGTGTTGTCCAGGTGAAGGAAACCTCGTTTCTTCCCTGAGTAGTTCACATCACCTCTAACACTGCCTCCAGCCAAGAGGAGAGGCCGGTGCTCCCCTGCTTGCTGTGGCGCGTTTGAAGTTTAGATATCACATAGCTCACAGGAGAAGCAAATCAATGTTGGTAAGCTAATGAATTATTTCCAAGTTTCTACCAATATTTGCAGCAACATGAAAGAAAAAATCACATACCAGAGAGATTGCAGCTGAAGAGGCAAAGCATAGTGCACGAATTGTCAATATTTTAGGACTATGATTTGATCTTGTAGATAACTGTTGCTACAACATTGCTTAAGAGAACACCTCAAGCAAAACATTTTATCTCACGATATAGTTGTCCAATATAATTAACCGGGCTTGACCAATCTAGCTGGAAGGGAGCAGTAACAAATACCCAACCCTACGTGCCATGCCATCGAGGAGAACAGCTCTGTAAAGATGTGAGTAAACAATTCATCTGAACATGCAATTTACAGGCACAATTTCTGCTGGAACAGCTGCCTTGCCAGGTGAACGTGGAATACATATATTATGGACATATTTTTCCAAGGACAGGTATTCATTTTCCTCATACAAAATGTATTTATCTCCTTCATTAAGATGAGATGCCTATCAGGAATAATTAGGCTTCTAAAGGCTTCCTTCCTCACTCAACAACTCCCTCTCCCACTTGACCAAACACCTCTTTTTTAGCTTTTGTTCCTTCTTCCTTAAGGTAGCGTTCGGCTTTTCCCTGGCAAGCATCAATCTCAACAATTTTCGGACAATTACAGAGCTCTGTCCTAAAGCAGTTTCTAGAGAATCAGAAATATGCACACCTCAAAAATAGGTCAATTTTATACTCTGCACTTCCAATGAGCCTCCGGAGGATGCCTGGAGGGGCCACGGATGGACGGCTCCAGGTTGGACAGGGCTTTGAGCAACTTGGTCTAGTGGGAGGTGTCCCTGCCCACGGCAGTAGGGTTGGAACTAGGCAGTCTTTAAGGTCCCTTCCAACCCAAACTATTCTGATTCTATGATCCCATTTTCACATTTCTCCTTTGCGCTTTTTTTGATAAATATTAAGGAGAGGTCAAAAAGGAAATTCTGAACTAAAACAGAATCAGGAAAGAAAACAAACTCCTTGTAAAGACTGTTACAGCATTATAAGAGAAAGTTTAAGAGAAGAGCACACTGATCCTACAGCTTCTTCTGCATTCATTCCTGCATGAAATTTGCTCCTTCTAAACAGTATTTGTTTAGCTAATAGAGAATCTTTAGATAATAACATATCCATAGATGATAACATATCTCTTGTCTTAGAGAAACAGCAATTTCCCATCTACATGTAACATACAATGCTGGGGAAATAACAACTGGACTGAAAAATAATAATTTGGTTATTTTTTTCTTTCAAACTACCTTTGTGATGAGTTTTTTGGGTGTCCAGATATGACATTAAGGATCTCAAAATGTCCCTGCAGAGCCACTACAAGCTGCGTGATACAGCAGCCTTTGAGAGCTGCACCTCAAGGTGAGAGCAGTAAGACACGATGGTGTCAAGACGGGGAAATTACCTTGGGGTATGATTTCTAATTTGACCTACTGAAACATTTCCATTTTTTTACACAACCTCAGTCAAAAAGCTGTGTAAATCCAGTGTGACCTACTGGGAAGAGCTGCTGTGAGGTAGCAGGGACCCCTGAAAAAGGCCTTTACTGTACTTCCACAAACGTAATGGCATGCAAAGGCAACCTGTGAGAAGGACATGTTGCTTAGGAGAGCGCTCTAATTGCCAATGAGCTAGAATTCAAGGGGCTTTTACGATAGGGTTAATAACTTCCTATTAGCTAAACAACGTTGACAAGATAAAGCCATTTTGATGGAATGCATGTTTTCCCTCTCTTCGACATATTTGTATTACAAATTGACCTGTCCACATTGATGATAATATAGATCTAGAAGATTATGTTGATTTTTTTTCTTCAGCTTGGCTTTCACATCTGCCAACCTGCTACTTTCCCATTAGGGAAGACAACAGGAATGCCAAAAGTGACATGCCTAATTCTGATGACCTCCAGTCGGACACAGTTCCAGAAGTTATATCCAAAAATCATTTGTCTGATCATATTTCAAGTATGACTCAGCTGGGTGATGTGCCTGCCAATTCACCAGACTCTCTCCATGCTGATTAATTAGATGCACGCTCTGCTTTAGCTCTTATGACAGCTAAGCCTTTTATTTATTACTCATATATTGAATCTTTGTGACAATATAAAGAAAAGACGAGGAAAATATACTTGGTAGTTCTCTATTTTTGGAATGTGAATATCTTGAGATCATCATATTAAAAATTATTTTTAAAAGCTATCGTCCTGAGCCTGCTTATCTAATTAAATTAACTAATGAGAAATTAGAAGATGCCTACAAGTTGTTCTTGCCAGAGCTGCCAGGAGAGCATTTCACCGATCTCATACATTACTTATGTACGATGAAGTCCATTTCAAAAGTGATACTTTAATCCTGTGTTAAATGATATTTCTAGTCATCCTCATACATGGAAGCAAACTCCTAGAAGTTGTATTCTTGGGATTCAGGAACAAAAGAACTTCCAGGAAATCAGATGAAAGACGATAGGGTTAGTAGCAGAGCTGCTATTTCTGCCCATGATCCAAAACTGTGCATTAAGATGTGTATGCAAATGATTAGCATGATTAGAAATTATTATTAAAAATAGCACCTATTAGATGTAGAGCTTGTAAGGGTGAAACCACATTTCAAAAAATGTAAGAGATTGGATTCTTCTCATTTATGCACTTTTCACCCATTTACAGCTGATCAGCACAGATGGGGAACAAAAATACTCTTTGAGTGTCTGTGGGTCTTGGAGGGAGATGATAGGTCAAGAGAAAGCAAGAGATGCACATGGAGAGCGAAAAAGAGGCAATTTTGGGGCTCTGTGAGTTACAGAAAGGCCACAAGACTCTTTAATATGAAATGTAACTTCTAAAGCAGCACAAGAATGACAAATTGGAAAGCTCTTCACATTATCAAGGTCATCTTCAAACCTTTCCAAGACTGCAACACTCTACCCAAGCACGGTGCACCCAAACAGATGTAACGGAGTTTTTGAGAGGATAAATTAGATTGAGACTTTCTGATGTCACTGAATTGTGGCAATTATGTTCCTGGGCTTGCTGAGCAGCCATTCCCGCAGCCTGCTGCCAGCAGGCAAAAATGAGTGGCTTGGGTGAATTTCAAGCAACAAAAAGATCACCCCTAATGGGCCACAAACATGAAAAATGTGCGGGATGTTGTACCTTTAAACTACTGTTGCAAGCCAAATTCCAGCTCAGAATGATGCACAAATTTCATAAACACTTAAAGAACTGCAAACTAAAGTGTGTGCTTAAGACAAGTGTTTGAAGTATTTTTGAGATGTTTTTCCTATGTTGTGTAATAAAGGAAAAAGATATACTTTCCCCAAGCACTAAAGTTCACTTACAGAGCCCCCAGAATTTCTAAAGCTGTGAGCAATAACCTTTGGTTTTAAATTAAAAACTGATGAGCCACTAACCACTCTTGATTGAAGTGGAGACTCTGGGAAAATTCATATACAAAATCGTTTTGATAGACATTCATTGTTACGCCCTGGGTTTTGTTACAATATTTTTGTGGTTTATCGATTACTATCTCTGTTCATTGGCTAATATTTTGTACTTGTCTTATTTTCATTGCCTACTTAAAATTCACTGAACCAAAAACTCATAGAAATGACTTTCGGAATTTAGCTTTGAGTTGCTGTGACTTTGAGAACCCATTGATCCAAATATGCTCCCAAATAACTGCATGTCAAGCCTTTATAGCTGGGTTAATTCACTTTATGGCCTTCTTAATGTATGAGGTTTTATGTTTTACTGTATATCTGCTGGTTTGAGTGTGCTCAGTTGAATTAAATGCATATGCAGTTCAAACAGGTCCAAGGTGACAACTGGGGCTAATTTTAAAGTGCTTTAAACATTATTATCCAAAGTTGGGGTTTATTTTGTAAAGAAAACCCAGAAGTCAAGAAAACAAACCATTTTCTTTAGAAAACAGGATATTTAACAAAAAAACTTAGAGGTTCTGCATTAGCATCACGGCTTGCCAAAGAGCATCAATGAGGAACGTGCTGATGCAGGACATAGGACCAAGCTGTTCCCACCCACCAGGCTCTGGAAGAGGGTGCCCTGGTTTAGAATGTGAAATCAAGAGGTACTGAAATTACTTTGTCTTTAAAATGCCAAAGATTTGAAAATCCCGCTTAAGAGGTAACCAGCTTGTTATTGGCCTTTTACCTGCCCCCAACAGTTCAAGGGCTGAATTCTGGTTTTCTTTGAAGAGAATTACCAATGTCTTTGATGCACCACACAGAAGTACTCTGTAGCTCACCATCCTAATTGTTGCACTCCCCCAACATTTTCTGCCTTTTTTAGTATCCCAAAGGGACAGGCATCAATAAAACTTCTTATCATCTGGGTGAAGGAGACAATGTGGGCCTTTTCTAGGGAAGGACTTCAATGAATGCTTAACTCGGAGCACAACTGTAAAGTTATGAAGATAAATGGGATAACACAAGTACTTACTTTTTCACATTGTTTAAGTAGCTCAGTGATCTAGGGATGCTAGCAAATGGTACCAAGATAGGTATTGAGATTGCACACCACAAACCACATGTGAACAAATGGCAGAAAACATAATTCCCAGGCAGAAGATTCAGTAAAACACCACAGCAAACTCACATCACCACAAGACATTTGGACAGGTTTCAACCCTGCTTTCTCAGGGTTACTCAGAAACCACATACTCAGGTCTACAGACCTGGCCAGTTCACCAACACCTCTCCATTGCCATCAACAAGCAGCACAACAAAATACGCAAGAAAACAATAAGCCCCACACATTTTTACCAACTTCCGAGTTCATGCTTATCCTTTGGAACACAGCAACCTTTAGAAACAAGCCTTCCATAGTATTTTCATGGCATTAAATTCAAAAAGGGATTATCTGTGCTGACCACGTCTGGGAAGCCAACAATGCCATCACAGGTATTTGCATGGTTTCAACGCCCAGGACAGACAAAAGCATTGTGACTCACGGAAGGCTGTATAGAGCTCCTGCAGGGTTAAGCGGCCATCATTGTTGTAATCATCAAACCGGAGAAGGTCTTCTAGTGTACAATCCAACAAATCATCTTCCAGTTCCTCCTTCTTCATTAGCTGTAGCAAAGAGAACAAGAAATCCTACATATAATGTAAAGGTACAGACTGCCATCCCGGCTCACCCAGTAGGTTTTCCATTAAACAACCTTTGGGGAAATATATTTCGATATATTGTACCCGTCATTGCATATTTGCTTTGTATCTAGATAGAACCGATATTCACATTCCTGCCGCAATTCATGTGCCATGAATGTGAGGGTGAGGAGTCTCTTTCTTCAGAGCAGCACAGAAGAGCATTTTCACCTCACAAATGTATTGAAAAATAAATGTTCAATAGGGAAAAAGAAAAGTCTGGTTTTCCTCTGTAGGTAAAGAAAAAATTGTATTCCTTGCTTTTTGGACAAGAATGGGCAAGAGTAGATGCTGTATTTAATACTAATGTGTTTTTGCAGCCCCTGACAGCTTGTTTCTTATGTATTCTAAACATTTCACACATTCTACATTAAAAATGAAGAAAGCTTTAAAAGCTGTACATCCAAGTTAGCAAATAGCCAAAATCAGACCTAAGCATAATGAAAACGTTGGGTTCTCTGAATTTATTGTAGAACATGAAGAAAACTGCTGAAATGTTGCATCTTCTGGGCAGGAAGGCTTTTTGCTGTAGTCCAGGGACTGTTTTATTTACTATTCCAGTCTTGGCCCATTATATTGAAGCAATTTAAAGTAATAATGCTAAAAATATGACCCTTCACCTAGCAAGTAAAAATGTTCAATAAAAGTGAGATCAACCATAACTTCCAAGATCAATCTTCTAAAGATGGAAATTTCCCTTTGTCTACCTTTGTATTGAAAATTGATTAACTTTTCATAAGACTGACAAGTTTTTACCAGTCCTTTTGATTTAACGTCAGGGAAAAAAAACCACCCCAACACAAAACACCTCAGCTGCAACAAATTCAGTAGATTTATGAATCCGACTTTAAAATACATGAAAGTTTTAAATGGAAATAACATTCCAATTACCACCTTTGTTAATAGCCCCGCACACCCACAGCTGCAAAACTACATGAGCATTTCATGCTGCCAGGTCCAGAGGGAAACTGTTCGATAGGGTTCACCAGCAGCCAGGAGGCAAAGAAGCTCTGAATAGAGGGGGCTGGAAAGACGGGAGATTTAGATGAGATCTCAGGAAGGAATTTTTCACTCTGAGGGTGGTGAGAGCCTGGCCCAGGTTGCCCAGAGAAGCTGCGGCTGCCCCATCCCTGGAGGGGTTCAAGGCCAGGTTGGAGGGGGCTTGGAGCAACCTGGGCTGGTGGGACGTGTCCCTGCCCAGGGCAGGGGGTGGCACTGGGGGGGATTTAAAGTCCCTTCAAACCCAAACTGGCTGCTCTGCTGGCATCTTTTTGCTCAATGCAATTTTGTTGTGGAAAACAAATGAGTGGGCAAAGATCCTCGCCCTCTCCCAGTGCCTGGTGCTGCCCCAATGTAGGGCTGTCCTCTCTGGAGGACTCTGACTCCAGCTTCTCCTTTGGGTTGAATTCATCTGCAATGAGCCTCCTAAAGATCCTCCTTCAGTCTTAAAAATGACTTTTTTGCTGCAGCAGTGCACGTTACCTGCCTCGAGTTTTTCCTTGCAGACAAGGTTATAGTGCTCGAGAGACTATTTTTCTTTTAAATAAAACAAAGAAAATGCACAGCAGCAGCTCATCCAGCAGCCAGAGAGAACGAGGTCCCGCTGCACCACCTTCATTTCAGCTGCCTCTACCCACGGGCAATGAAACTCCCACCGTTGGGGGAATTTTAAAGTTGCAGAGAGCTTCAAATTAAAGAGGCAACACAAATCAATCCCAGATCTACCTAACAAGGCAAGACAATAACACGGGAAAGGTGTTAAGACTGTAACACGGGAAATAAAAATCGTTTATTACCTAAAAAAAAAAAAAAATCCCTTGAAAATTGGGTGAATAAACTGGTCATGTAGGAGCAGATGAAAACCACCTTGTTGTTTTCCGACAAGAAAAATAAAGAATTGACACATAAACTGTGAATCCTGCTGCTGTGAGAGCCCCAGAGCTGCCCTGCAGATGTGCCCTCAGCCTAGTTGGGACTTCAGCCATGCTGCCACCAAGGGGCCCAAGATCAGTGCCACTCAGCTCAGGATTAAAAGTAGCCATGGCTTATCTATCTACTGCATTAACCGGCACTATTTCATCTTTTGAGAGGTGATCACGCCGTCAACTCAGCCATGCTGGTGGCAAGCCTTTGCGGAGGATGTTTGGGTGAGAGGGCTCTGAGCTTAGGGCTGAACTTATTCTGGTCCATCAAATGGAAGCGTGCTCCAGATGTGCGAGCATATTTACCAATTTCTGTAACAGTGAGAAGAGAAAAATTGAAATAATAGTAGCCAAGGTCTGTGCTTGCTCTTGTGAGAGAGACCTGAGCTCCAAGCACATCTGCAAAAGAAGCCCACGGTAACTTTGCGGCAGACCTTAAAGCATCAAATCCTGCTCCTTTAAAATGCAGGTCCTTGTTTCCTCCTAATGGTAATGGCCTGCAGGCTGCCAAACCTTTATTTCCACGCCACTTGAGTTTTAATATCCTGCCAGAATAAGTTTCATGTAAAAAGGGGAAAAAATAGGAGAGTAGAACAGACATTTAGATGTCACTATGCAAAAGCTGGCTTTGAATTCAGATAAAAGTGTTTTCTCATACATACCATGTCTTTATAAAAAAAAAACATCATCGCATGCAGATGAAGTATTGTATATATTCATAGCCCTGAGATCTAAAGGAATTTACTCTGACACTTTGCATTGTGCAGAAAGGCTCGTGCATCATGTCAACAGCCTGAGGATTAAAGTTCAGCGCAAACTGTCCTACCCGGGAGCGAGCTCAGGGAGGAGTGAGCTGGTGTCTGCCCCCCTGCATGCTCCCCGCCTGCACTGACAGGCAGAAACAGCACCCCACATCATGTTCACCAGGATGCGGGAGAGCAGATGAGATGCTCCTACGGAGCAAAGGTTGAAGGGCCAGCTTTGGAGACTGGAATGGCTTCCAGGCAGGTCCTGGCTTCAAAAAGGCTCATAAAAGGGGTTTGCTTCTAATTCTTCTCATGGATGACATGGTGAAATGGAAAGGACAACATTTTCCCACCTCTGGCATAATGAGTTTTCTCCTATTTACAGGACTGTTGCCCAGAGAAGCTGTGGCTGCCCCATCCCTGGAGGGGTTCAAGGCCAGGTTGGAGGGGACTTGAGATACCTGGTCTGGTGGGAAGTGTCCCTGCCCAGGGCAGGGGGGGGAACTGGGTGGGCTTTAAGGTCCCTTCTAATCCAAACCGTTCTATGATTCTACGACTGTTTTCTCATGTCTGCCCATACAAAGAGCAAGTTGAGGACAGACAGCAAGCAGCTTGAGTGCCCGGGCTGCATGTTCCATTCATTTTACCCACGAGACGAATTCCAAAAACACAGTGTGCCCATAATGAGAAAGAACATATTTTGGTTTTTTTTCTAGCTCTCACCTTTTCTATCATTATTAGGCTCTGCCAATCAACATTTCAGTATCTGCTTAGAGATTGTGGGAAAATAAATCTGTTAAAAAAAAAACATTCCAACTTTGCTGTCATGTTACTACACATTAATGCACGGTCCAGAAGGCAGGGAGGAAGAATTAAGGGATTTCTGCCTAACTTGCATACACCTAAAAATCCAAATTAATTCTCCCCAAGCTGGCTAGCTGGAAATACTTCAGAAGATGACGGTTAGCAGTGAGGATTAGTATCTATTTTCAGGAGCAAGGACGGGGCTGGAAAGCTGCCATGTTTTTTTGTCTGTAGAGGAGCTTCGAACGTTTGAGACAACAGCGTCTCCCCAGAGATGCAGAGAGACTTGTGTTCAGCGGCAGATTTTCCTCCTTTACCTGCTGCCGGCCGGCCGGTTACAAACGACTGTTCTCACAAGAGCGCCGCTGCCTTACATTCAATTCACACGTTGAGTGAAAAAAAAAACAAAAACCCACAATCCGCTTCATAATTCCGTTTTCATTGAACAATAAACTCACCTGAGCCAGTTCAGAGCTGCTGAGATGCCCATCGCTGTTTATATCCAAGTGCTTAAACATATCTTCAACTAAGAGGCGCTTCTGGGATGCTCTGTCCTCGGCCGGGCTGCTCGGCGGGCTCCTCCGATGAGCCTGCAGGTCCAGGAGGATGCTCTTGAGCCGGCTGTAGTCTGCCATTGTACAGGTGTCACCTGAAAGAGAAGACCGATTTACTGGACCACGTGCGTTTGCCTTGGTCTTTTGATAGGACCGAGCTCCTAAAGGGGAAAATAATAAGGCCAAAAAAGACAGGCTGTCTGCGTACACGGCACCGCTCAAGCTCTGTGCTCGAGGAGCTCCCATAGTCGTTACCTTTTGTAATAGCTGGCAGTTTTTCTAAATCCTGCTGTCAAGGATGCTCTCCAGCATGTTACCCTCCAGATTATAGGGCCTCGGTTACAGACTTCCACACTCGGCTTTGTAATCCCCACCCATATTAAATTGGCTCTACAGTTTTGTGAAGATAAAATAAATTCATCTGCTCTGTGCTTATAAAGTCAAAAAATAAACCTGGGGAAGTTGATGTTTAGAAAGTGCCACGAGCGTAAATAAACGGCAGCCCTGAGCATCACCCTGTGCCCAAACATGGAGCCAGTCTTAAGGAATCCTTAAAGGCAGCCCAAGGTGGTAAAACAGAGGACAGTGAGGAGCGTGGGGGTGCAGGGAGCCCCTGTGGCTGGGGTGCTGCTGGTGCCTGCACCCATCACCCTGCAGACTGCCGTGAATGCTTTCCTCAGCCACTGACCAGGAAAAAAAGGGTTATTATCGCAGAAAAGCCCTCAAGCCACTCTCTCTGAAGTGATGCTGGTTTGGCTGGAGGAATCAGATTAAGCCTTCATGACCCTGAAAGCTCCTGCTGTGCTCGCAGCAGCCAGCTCTTCCATGGTTCCTCTCCAGGGAGCGCCTTGCTCTGATTTAAAGGCATCCTCTTAGAGCAGAAACATCCAATGCCCAAAGTGGTATAAGATGTTGCAGCCCTTTTCTGCTCAGCTGCTGTCTGGCAGAGCTTGCCAGAATGAAGAGTGGCAACTGTCTTTTTTTGTGCAAATCTCTTTACTTTGGCGTAGACCACAGCGGCTGGAGCCTTGCTGGAACTTGACCGACTCTGCCTTGGAGTGGACCCTGGAGCACCCTCATGCTCCAGCTGTCCCACACGGTGTGGGCATCAACCACCACCCACCAATGGTACTGACACATTCCGCTCTTCTGTTAGATGTCCCTTTCTCTGTAATATCATCCACAGTGTAGATGCCCCTATTCTCTATAATGATGGTTTTAAAACAACTTTTTTAAGTCCCATCACTGACCCTATTGGATTAAAGCTGAGGGAATCTGTTCTCACCTCAGTTTAAGGGACAATATCCTTGCAGATCAGCTCCCCAAAGACTCCAAACATTACTCCTCTGAAAAATAACAGAAGACTCTTGCATACTGACAACTAGTGTCCTTTTCCTGCTGAGCTGCACCATTTTTGGTCCTCTGGTCCCACTCCAACCAAAACCCAATTACAGTTCCATGTGGGAGGCATTTCTCTGACAGCAAACCCATCTACTGTTATGATTTTTTTTTCACCCTTCATACTTTGTGCTCACAACTTCAAAAGCACCATGACTTGAGAAGGTGAGAGAGGACACAGAGGCTGGACACACGTTCTCCGGTGAGGTCAGTGCCCTACCGCTACCTGAGCAATAGCTGCAAGACAAGGCTTATTTTCCATCCTGAACTCAGACCCTTCTAGCTTTGAGAGCTTCTCACTGCTCAAGGATACCAAGCAGCTGCAAATTTTTTCCTCCTCTCTAAACAACCTCCAAAGAGCTCCTGGTCCCACACGGGATCAGTATCATTTTCTTGAAAAGACAAAAAAAAAAGAGGCTACTCGGTTACTATTAGTCTTGTTTACTATTTCTGGGGTTTTTGGAGTGGTTTTTTCCAACCATGTCATTTGATGACTATTGTGAAGGCAGTTTGAAGAAATTTATTTCTTCCAATCATGTGCTTACTTAAGAGAAAAATTGATTGCCTATCCAGTGTAATCAAGCAGTTCTGCAATCCTGCTGTAAGTACCATTTTAGCTACCGCAATAATAGTTTTTCTGAGCTGGAGTTTTCCTTTCTCTTCAGTCAAATCTTAATCCCAGAGACGTATCCAAGGCTAATAAAGACAGGGAAATCTGTTTTAATTTGCTTCCACCTCTGTTTCTGCTTTGTGGTTTCCGTTCGTGAGCATGTCTCTGGGCAAGCCAGGTGGTGACACCCAGGTAGGTTGTCCCACTTATGCGGTCCTCCCTGCAGAAGGGACCACCCCATGCTGGGATCTACGTGTGCATGGCAGCCACCAGATCTGCTCACCCTCACAGCTCCTTTAGCCCTTTTTCTTTCTCACTTCTTCCTCCTATCAGCTTTTGCCAGTAGCTTATGCCAAAGCAGCTCTTCCTTTACAGCCTCCAGACCTTTTATTTTCTGCAGTTGGGTCTTTTCTGCAGATACCCCCTAACTTTTGCCTGGGGCAGTGCTTTCCCAGCCTTCCTCCCTCAGTAGCCTTCTGACTCACCTCCACCTTAACCCTCTTTCTGACCACAAAAGGCAGAATTAGAAAAGGACCCAAGTGCTTCTGAAGCCTCCTCATCTCCTTCAACAGTACTTCTCACTTTATTAAGCTTATATTGAAAACTTCCCTGGCTAACAGCATCCCTGGGACCAGTGTGATACCAGGCACCTGCCTGAGGGATTAACTGGGTTTGAGAGTTCCTCAAACACTGGAGCCTCAGCCAAAACTGAGCAGAACTGCATGATTAAACAGAATTTCCAGCATGAATCCTGCGTTAATGTAATGGTGAAATATAAGCAATATGTGCAAGGAGCAGATGCTTGAATCCAAACGCTGCATCTCCATTTCTGGCCATGTGGGACCTGACCAGGTCACCCACTGGTAACGTGTCCAGGCTCTGGATTACAGGGTGTGGGCTGGAAGGTGGCGATTTCCTTTCGCTGCATTATAACCCCCCCAAGATCCTTCCATGCTCTGAAAACAAAGCCACCGCAAAACTGCTCTTTTCAGAAAAGTACATGCTCATCTGAGCTGCAAGACAGCCCAGGGTAGGTGTGCTCATTTGGGGACTTTTGGAGGGTCACAGCCACGCTGCAGGCTCCAGGCAAATGTGATGGGCACGAAAAGGGAAATAAAGGGAACCATGGAAGGACAGGGGTGGTGACAGCCTCTGCCAGCACTTCCCAAATCCTGCTATAAACTCAAAATATTTTTCCCCTCACCACCATTACACCGTGTCCGGGGTCAGGGACCCAGCAGAGGCTCATCCTGCGTGGCAGGATAATGTCATTCCACCACATCCACAGCAAAGAAAACCAGCAATAAGACAATTATGTTTCCTATTTAAAAAATAAGTTCAGTTTCACATGCTGTTAACCCACGCCGCAGTCGGGAGGTCAGAAGGTGCTTTCAGCCCCTGTTAAAACTGCTCCAAAACCTCATTACCTTCACCTCCCTCTAGAGAAAAACTACACTCTTCAGCTCTGCTGGAAGCGGATCCCTCGGCATCTCTCCACGGTGTGAATGTGACAGACTCCACGGGTCTCACACCTCTGAACTGATGGTTGCAGCGAGGCACAGGCAGGCGCTGCAGAGCTGCTCAGCAGCACCCGACGAGTAAAAGCAATAAAGTTCTGTCCCAGGGGTGTCAGATTAATAATTTGTCCTTCTTTGGCTGAACTAAAAGATCGATAGGAAACCAGACTAAAACTGTAATATATATAGATGCATATAAATATATATGTATAATTGATATATTTCATCTGACTGTAGTGGAAAAACAGTGGGAAAACCACTCCAGGTCAAAGGAAATACTCTGACCTGAAACAATGACTTGACAGTAAATTTGGCCGAAGTGTTACTCACAAAATCATTCATGCTTGGGATACCTGAGCCGATGTTTTGCTGCGCGACCTGCAGCAAAGGTCAGTGCTAAAGCACTGCAGTGACCAGGCACGGATGCTGGAGGATCCCAATAAAAGACATCGCCAGATCCCCTCCTCCTCCTGTCCACCCGGGAAAGGAGGAGACACATTCAGGTAACTGGAATCGTTTGGCAAGCCGATGCCAAGGACAGCTAAGCTCGCCTGTAGTAAAGATTCTTCCCCTCCTTTACTAGGCAGTATTATTTCATCTTTTAACCTGTCTTCCCTATGGAGACTGCTAACAGTCTCCTTCCTCGGAGCTGGTTGTACAGGTCTTGCAAAGGACAACTCCGTATTTTCTCTCCTTCCCACCCGCCTCTCTCCTGCTGTCCACGACAGTCATAATCTTCTTACATTGTGCCTGGGATCCACCAGCTTTATCTACTAAATACTGTCTCTTTAGGCTTCCGGCAGCACTGCTACCTCCGGGATGATTGCTGTTCTTTCAGGTATTATAACCATAGCTGTTAAACAAAAAGAATCACAGAAAAAACCATCCGGATGCCCTCTCACTTATCCCCATTCTTGTCTCCGCTTTGCTAAGGGCCCCCAGCAGTTTCCTTTGCAACACGAGCTCATCATTAGCAGTTTATCTCATCTCAGACTGCTCTCATTGGTAGGTCTACATTAATGGATGTCTCTCAGCTTGGTTTCCTTGTTAGGGCTTCCCAGGGACTTGGATTCTGTTCGCAATTGGGACCTGCTCAGACAAGCTTTGCAGTTCCAGAGGCGGCTTGCTTGGAGGTGGGTCTCCCAGCCTGTACTCTGGGATGTCACCACCACCGCTCTTCTGAGATGGGTTTTGAAGGACTTCTTCCCTACCCTTCCCTGTTTTTGAATACTAGAAATGCCACCTTGTGTGCTTTCAGTGCCTGTGTTGTATCACTGCCAGCTGATCCCCTGTCCCTACCGCCTACTGATGGGCTCAGAGCACCATTCCCACCACACGGCTGGGGGAACCAAGACACAGAGAGCCAGACACACAGATTTGGGGTGAGCTAGATCCACTATTCTGTCTTCCACGCCCTAAACTACTTCTCCACTTCCTTGATCATCTTTCTCCACTACTTTATACAAGGGCTGGTGAGAAAAAAGTCACACATATTCCTTTTCTGTCTTTAACCATAACCCCATTGCGATTTATTCTGCTGAGTCTGGGAGAAGAGGACAGGTAAAGGCATACCACCGGCATCTGACACCAAAACTAAAACGCTGTTCATTTAACACAGGGGGTTTCTTACATGAACTTTAATAGCGACAGATAATATCGCTATCTTGGAATTCCAGCTTAGGAATTAAAAAAAAAATTGAATAAATAAAAAGCCACCTTCACCATTTTAAGAGGTTCTGCATCACTTCTACTCACTTTTTGAACACAAACCTAATTTGATAGCAACGCTTTGTACAACAAACACAAGCCTTCCCCAAGAAAAGCTGCATGGGTTCTGTCCCGGGGTAGGATGCTCTGGGCAGAGATGCCTTTGTTCCCATTCCACCGTTGGAGATCAACCTGTCTCTCTTCTGTGAGCTCTACATCCCACTTCCTAGCCCTCAGAAGAAAACGCTGGTGACTTTCCAACAAACCTCACACAAGATGCAGCTCCCTCCTGTGCTCTTTGGATAAAACCTCAATATACTTGCCACACTCAAAATACAGGCATTTCTGGCAAATTTTTGGGGTAGAAACGGATCATTAAATACATCTGGTAGCAGCCTGTGGTGGCTCTCCATCCCCAAACCCTGCTCCTGCAGCAGCCACGGCCGTGGGATGTAGGATGGAGCCGAAAGGGAGGAACCGACCGCAACCTCCCCGGCCAGGGAAGCCCACGATTCCCCCTCCGCACCAGGGGAGATCTCCAAAGGAACAAACCCTTTTTATCTGTTTACAGCACTTTCAAAACCAGTGAAGCCTGACAGTGTTCGAATTTAAAAAAAAACACAAACAAACAACAACACCAAAAAAAAAACCACCAACAAACAAACAGGCAGGCACAGAAAAACAATAAGACAGAAGAAAAGTAAAAGAAAAACCCAGCGTATTAAGGTCTGATTGCTAAAGTGTGGCCACTGTCACATTTACATGCTCTGCTCACACCAAGCAACGCCGCTTCTTGCTCTGTTTTGCAGCAGCTACGTAATTCATCCTGTTTAGCACTTCTGCATGGTTTGGCAGATAAAATATTGATCAGCCTGCCAAGAAACACAGAGTGCCATTCTGTTTTCATGTCAGAACTTGGTAATGAACTACATTTATCAAGAGCATCCTCTCTGTGAAAGGTCAGTGGTGAATGTGGCTAAATTGTGATGACAGATCATTAATCCAGTTCCCTCAATAATTGCCCTCTTTAAGAATTTTGCTCCCGGTTTCTGTGAATTCTAGCAGGTTTTTACAGTGTGATCCCTGAGCAATCTTCTGAGTCAAAGCAGATAACGGAGAAAGAGCAAGTCTGGGGAATAAGCGTCCTTCAAAGGAATGCGGTTAACATAAAATAAAAATAAAGTGAGGAAGTGCAGAGCTTGCTTTGAGGGGTAAACTAATCTCTCCGTAAAATATTATTGTGCAAGGTGCCTTACAACGCAGTGATTACTTGAAATGTCAGTACTACTTTGAATAGCAAAAACGATCTGATAACACCTGTAGAGCACCAAGCTTGAAGTCCTCGGTGCACAGCTAACCTGACAGTAGGTGTGAATCTACACATGTACAGAAGACTTTAGAGGATTTAAGTCCTGCTGGTGGCTGAGATATTTTTCAGCACAACAAACAGGCCGGTGGCACCAGCAGCTCTCCGTAAAACCCATGACAAAAGCTGTGTGGTCATTAGCATCCAGGCTAAATACAGAAGTGTGTGATTATCCACACAGGAAGGTATACATGGAGATTCAAACTTCTTGTGACCTTCCAAAAACACTGGAGGAGCTTCCCCTGGGTGCAGGGGAACCCACGGCATCCCACGTGCTCTCAGCTCTGGGCTGCAGCCCTGGAAAATCTACATTTGTCCTGCTGATCCCAGCAATCCCCAGCTCCCTGCATCCCACGCCATCACCCACCAGAAACCCACCTGCAACGGCAGGACCGCCCCGGGGGACTATAATAATAACCCAGCACAAATAAACCACCGCCAAAGGTGAGCCCCAGTGGCACTAATTTTCAAGGTAACCTTTTGCCAGCGCCAAATGTGATAATAAAGAGCAGTTTGGAGCAGGCTGAAGAGTGTCATTTCTAAGGCAGGAGGCACCAAGGGTGTCACTTTATTCAACAGTTCCTCTTAGCCCGTGCTGGCTATTTTCGGCTCTTCCTATGGCAGTTTTCTAGCTCCAGGAAGAAATTCAGTCCAGGAGATGGGAGCGCTAAGCTTTGTTTTCTCACCCATTTCCACAGAGCAAAAGAGATGCCGTTGCCAAAAATAACATTTCTAGACAAAATTAAAGGATTTGAGAAAGGTTTTGTTTTCAAACAGCCCATCCTTTCATATGCTTTACTCAGGCTTTATCTGGTACTGTTAGAAGCATCAGAAAAGGACTAAACTAAAATGTTACGGGATACAAATTTATTTATGAGCGTGGCTCCTTAATTCTCGTGCCGTTTACGGCTAAATTGCCTATCAGCAACAGCCCATTTTCATGCATACAAAATGAAGGTGCTGGCTCTCCTACACTGCGAAAATGTGGTCCCAAAACATCAGGCTGCCGAGTCCGAGCGAGACGACTATGTGAACTCTTTACACCAATAATCCGTGGCCTGGTGGCCCCTTCGACTTGACAGAGCAGGTTTACACAGGGACAGGAAAATTAAAGCTGACTTCGGTTCTTCAGGGGTCTCGTTGCAAATCCCCATTCCTCCACGCAAATTTTCTATCTGTCTCTTCCCATCTATCTTCCTCTTCCTTTAATTGCTCTTTTTTTTGCACGTGCATGGAGAGATTTGATGGACTTTCCACCTACTTTTCCTGTGTGGTTGCAAAGAAGGAAAAAACCTGCTTTTCTCAACAAGTTGCATAAGCAGACTCCTCTGAGCAAGCGTAGCAGCTCGCTGCAGTAAGGCAGAGAACATCGAGAAAGCTTGGTGAAATTCAGAGATTCCTTGCAATTTAGAGACATCTGTGAGTTTTGAACCTTCCCCTGCTCTGGTTTTTATAGGCTGTTAAGTACTAGGCCTGAGCAAACCGATCTGGCGTGAAGAAAAATTAACCCAAATCTTAATCTATAAGAAGTCACATTATCAACCGTTTGACTTCTGATCGCTTGGAGAAAGCTTCCTACAGAATACCGGGCAGTGCTTTGCAGCAATTACCCTGCAGGGAACCGCAGTGTTTCTGGAACGCCTGATAACCATGAGAGGAGCATCCTGCTGCCTCCAAACACCCCCAAAAAGCAGGATCTCTAGTGGCGCCGTGCACAGGGGAAGCCACGCGCCGTAGACGTGACACTTAGGCAAAGCTGGCTAATTGCATCGTGCTAATTGCACAGTGCTACTTGCCCGCCTACTTCACACGCTCCAAGCCTGAATACCTACTTTATTCCTGCTTTGAATTTACAAGTTAAGTGAAACTCTGGTAAAGTTCCCGCTAAGAGGAGCAGATGTTTAACATCATGCAAATTCAGGAACATTAGCAATCCTTCAGCTGCTACTGCCGAAAAAATTCAATTAACAATAAAAGCCCAAACTAACTTGCTTATCTCAGGGATGTGTTTCAGTTAATAAGATGTACATTTATCAGATATCCATATATAATTTAGCAACAACTGGGAGCTCACTGAATATATCACAGAAATGGAACGGAATATATACTGTGAAGTAGATACCATTAAACACTAGACATTTACAACCTGGAAGAGTTAAAACTTGCCTCAGCGTATATTTATTTCAATATTTCATTTTATTACAAGAAAAAGCGCCCATCTATTACTCCGCGAGCTTTTAAAATATATTAAAAACTTACAGCATCAGAATATAAATCCCCCATTCCATAAACAAAAACCCTCTTCCTACCTTAAACAATTATCTTCCAAGCTGCATAAACCTAAATGAATCACACGCTTTAGCCCCAAACGCACAGGGAAAAGAGACAGAGAGTTTTGCAGCCTTTCTTGGGAAGCTCAAGAATTACAGCTTGGTTTACCAAGTCCGAGAGCAAGTTCTAGATTTGTATCCTTCCCGGGAAGGACGGGCAGCGGTCCAGGCGGGAGATGGTAGGAGCAGCCCAGGGGAGGGAGGCAGGAGGAACTTTGCAGGTGGGAAAGCGTACGATAAATGTAATTTATCAAGTGCCCATCACCGCCTAGGCAGTACGCCACAGATTTACAGATTTTTAAGCCAGAAGGAATCGTGTGAGCACTCTGATCTCTGCCTCTCCACAAGCAGCAGATACACCAAGACTTTACCTGCAGCAGCTCCATAATTTGTTTGCTCTACAGCACACCTCGCGGGGAAGGCTTCCAGCCCTGATTTAAGCTCATAAGAGGAGTTTTTCAAATGATTACTTAGTCTCGGTGGGCAAACATATTTTATTTTTAACTTGTTTAGCTTCAATTTCCACCTACTGAATTTTGTTATGCACCTGTCTGGCAGATCAAACTAAGTCTTATATCCCATCTCTCACCTTCCCAGGTTTGCACGGATGCTGGGCTCAGCTCACACCTTACCTGTCCTCTCTGACAAGCTGTGGGATACGGTGGCTCTCACTAATCCGGCTCACGTTCTGAATGACTGGGGTTTTTTTTTTCCTCTTTTCTGGGAATTTTATCATCCCACAGTGGGCACCAAAATGACCGTGGCCACGTTCGTGAGAACTTTGGCTTCTGGTCAGCAACAGGTGACTCTGCTGCAATTCAGTGCCCACCGCCTGAGCGGGATCAGACGCTTCATGGTACAAGGTGATGCTCCACTACCCACAGAGAGACTGAGCCCATTCCCAAGCCAGGGATTTCTAGAAGATCGTGGTGAAAAATTGCTGTCAGCCCACCAGGACATCACTCCCGAGGACACACTCAGACAACGTTCCTAAATGCTATTTGGCACAAAGAAGATGTAAATAACAGTAGTGCCTGGGCTGTGAAAGTTTTCTATCTGATACCATAAGCAAACAAAGCTATTCCTACTGCTGCTTTTATTATTCATCACCTACTGAGTATTAGCTCTTATTTTTGCATTAAATGATTAAAAAATGTTTGTCAAACCAGAAAGAAGAAACAATGCCTTGAACATCAAAGCAGACGAAGAAGGAACACGGTGCAGTCAAAAGGCAAACAACTCATAAGCAACCCCTACACCGCTCGTCCAAACTATTCGGTGAGCCCAAATATAGTAATAGAAATCATGACTAAATTATGCATGATTCATGAACAGAAAACTGGCTCTGTTTAACAATTAATTTATCCACAACGCAGCCCGCTCTGCTATAAATCTATCGCTCCACACAGAGACACCATCTTACACACACGCACACTCGCACACCCAACACTATGTGCCTGTTGTGTACTCTCTGCAAATTACATTTTGTCTTCAGATTGTACTGTTTTTCGCTGCAAAAACTATTTAGCTAAATTAGTGATGCTGCATCCTAAGTTGCTGATGGGGGGGGGTTGGGAGCAGGAGAGGAAAATGTGCCGCTCACAGCTCTTTTTAACACTGACAACAAAATGAGCTTAAAAAATGTCTAATTACTTAAGATCCCAAACCCAAAACAAATTCACAGCGTAATGAATTGATTCACTTATTGAGAAACACTGTATTGAAACAGCCTGGGAAGAGAGTGAGGCTTTTGTAAAGGTTAAGAAAAAGAACAAACTAAGCCAAGAGAGGGGTTTGGGCAGATGGAAGGTGGGTGCTGGGGATGCCCCCCCACCCCCAGGAGGGACCAATGCACAGACTGGGGGGAGCTGCATGCTGGGTCCGAGGGGCTGGATTTGGCAGGGGAACGGCACCAGGAAGGCGAGGGGTGGCATTGATGGGGAGGAGACCAGTCAGCACGTCTGAGGATAATTAAGTGGGGATGTTGTACATGCCTTGGAAGAGCACAGACTTAGAGGATCAAATTATGCGTGGCTGCCAGCTGCCTTGGGGAATCTGAAATGCAGAGAGGTGACAGCAGGACTCAAATAGCAAATTCCCTGAGATACTGAGGGTGGATCTGTCGGTGGCGCTTCAGAGGGGGTGCAGGAAGGCGCTTGGTTCAGCTTGCACGGGTCCAGGCACAACTAGAGTCCCAGAAAACTCCTTTTCCTGCTCCCACGAAGGGGTTGGAGGGCAGGCAAACGGCCAAGCAACGAGAAAGAAAGCAGCTTAGCAAACTTGTCACGGGATATTGAGGTAGCTGTTGGCTTCCTGAAGACAAGTGATTTCTCAGAGAGGCTCTGTCATCTAGAGTGTGTCCTCGGGAAAGACACTACTGCTCTTCCTCCCATGGGAGCCTGGCCCTGCTGTGCTCAGCCTGGCCCATAAGGGATATTTCATGTTATTACACTTTCCAATATGAAGAACAAAGCAAACAAACAACAACAACAATAAAAAAAAAGGTAAAAATACCTATCTATGAAAAGCCATGCTTTTCGCTAGTAAAAGTTGAGCAGAGCTCCTGAAAACAAGAGTGTCCTGCATAAATCCAGACTTTCTTTTTCATTGCTTCAACAAATCATAGAATGGTTAGAGTTGGAATGGACCATAAAGCCCATCCAGTCCCACCCCCTGCCCTGGGCAGGGACACCTCCCACCAGCCCAGGTTGCTCCAAGCCCCCTCCAACCTGGCCTTGAACCCCTCCAGGGATGGGGCAGCCACAGCTTCTCTGGGCAACCTGGGCCAGGCTCTCACCACCCTCACACCAAAGAATTTCATTCTAGTATCTATTCTAAATCTCCCCTCTTTCATGGCAGCGCGATGTGGCATTTCAGGAACCTCCATATTCAGTCTGTACACAGTTGTACAACTAAAACCCCCTGCTTTTAGAAAGAATTAACTAAATTATACTTATTCTATATATTTCCTCATGCTTTGCTGTAAGAGTGACTGCGTGAGAGGTTTCTTTCCATGGAGTGAACCCTTTGGACCACCAGCGATGGCAGGAAGGCTCTGGTCAAAGTGTTTTTGCTGTGATGGACAAAAGGAGTATTTGGGGGGGGAGCTGCAGGACTGCAGGGGGATTTTAGTGAAGCTGGGGAGCAGACTGCACTAATCCCAACTCCTCCCTGTCCCGTTTCCAGCCAGTCCACTTAGAAGGTCTAAGACGAGGCTTTGCCTTGCATTCACAGAGCTCCTGGCACAGGGTTAGAGCCCCCAAGCGCTGCCAAAACACAAACAATGGGAATAAATACGGCTCAACGGATCTGCTGGGAACCTTCTATCTACAAACACAGTAACATCAGATGTGGTTGTCAGTGAAGGATTACAGCTTCAAGTACAGAAGCAGCAAAAGCAGGAGATGGACAAGAAGTTAAGAACTATCACCTGTGGTTTGATGCACACGGTTTGGAGACCAGAGGCAAGGGAAAAAAACCCCAAACAAACACATCAACAGGTAAACAAGAGAAAGACTTGTTTTAAAGCCAATATAAATTTTTGCAATGCATTAAACATCAGTTTAGACAGCTTGCTGTGCTTTAGCTTTAATTTTTTGCACCTGAGATTGCTATTTCTAAATGAAGGGAACAGACTTGGCAGACCGTTAATGTTTGGGGCACGCTGCTTTATCAGTGTCGAAGCCAAATATTAATGCTAAAACACCCAAAGACAAAATCTACGACACATCCATTTGTCACCATGAACTGGAAGTGGTTAATTTTTGTACAGTGATGATCAGCTTAGCTCATCCTTCACTTCAGTAGTGACACGAGGAAGAACCTTGGTCCATTGGTCTGAGTGCCCAGAAAGCCCTGACTAGCTTTTCGCCGTAGCCAATTTGGGATCTTCATTTCCATATGGGAAAATCTCATAATGATTTTAATCCAGAAATCCTGCAATTTAAATTAACCAAACAAAACAGGCTTTTGTTAGATAGGCGGTATGTTTTCTCCTTATGCCTGCTTCAGTTGATGATGCTATGCAATTTGCTGTTTGACATTTTACAATCCTCTACCTTATTCCTATTAGAGAACGCAAAATTGTCTGGATTCCTCCGGGAAGTAACCAATGCTCACTTTTTTATGGCTGACTGGCACATCTATCAAATACTTCTAGATAGCAAATGTATTATTTAGAAGCTTTAATAAACGTTAAAGCCCTCTGGCACTAATGTAAATCTTACTGATCCTGTTGTGCTCTGAAACATTTACCTGTCCAAACAATTCACTGGTTTCTACTGTCGGAAGGAGGGCTTCACCATCACTCTGTACCAGGGATTCCCGTGAATCTGACTCCCTGCTAAAGACACTTTGCTTCTTGCTGTCTAGTTTCTTATCAGTGCCACGAAGTACGCAGGGGAAATGTGGCCAGCAATGATAAAGGCTACTGCACGCCAGCCTTGGTGATGGATGGAGTCACGAATATCACTTTTTTTTTTCTTGGATATTGTGTAAACAGGTTTTCCCTGCTGCCTCCTTGGAGACACTCTTGCTTCTATCACGAGACTGCAGGATCCACCCTGGGACGGCTTCATCCTCTACCACAGTAACTTTTGTAAGCAATTCTGAGCCAGCCACTGCCCACAGTCACCCCGTTTCTCCTGGTAACATCCCCACTCAGGAGGTGTGTGATGTTTATGATTGCCCCTGCAGACAGGGAGAGCAGAGGGTACACACACATGCTGGCAACGAGTTCTCATGACATTTTCAATCCAACTGCAACAGAAAAACACCATAATTCTCCCCAGACTGTGTGTCCTTCCACATCCTCACAATCAAAGATACTCAGAGAAACCTCCTGCAAAACAACAGCTGATTTTAGGCACTTCCCCACCCTGCACTTGAGCTGTGAAGTCTCCAAGATCCTCTTGCTAAGCACTAAAGGGGAACAGCATTACAGTAAGCAGGAGTATTTGTTATTGTTAAGGATGTGTGTAATGGTCTAATAACGATGTGCTGTGACTGTTGTTCAGGTGTCATTAGGGGACGTCTCAGGCATCTCATTAGTAGATCGTAATGTACACCCTAAGGGGCATTATCGTAATTATAAAATGTTAACTTTGAAAGAGAAAAATACGTAGAAGGAGGGAGAAAGTACTTCTAATGCAAAAAAAACCCCTCCAAAATAATTAAAAAGGACAAAGAAACTGCATACAGAAAACTCTTAAATTGGTCCAGCAACAGCAGATTAAATGGAAACATTTACAATATGCACATTTATGTGGGAGAGTCCACTTATTCCTCCAGAATTTGACGAGGTCAAAACCATTCCACCGCAGTAGTCACGAAGGTTTGCAAAATAACAGTTGGATTCTTGTTATTATAATCACCCTGCACAATATCTGCCACCCCAGAAATCAAGAGAGCCTCCCATGATGGATAGTCAAAATTTGCCATTTAGTGATAGAACATCCCAGCTACGCAAAGTGCTACGTCTGATCCTTTCCACATGAGGAACGCTGCAAACGAGGACTCTGCTTCCTCCCACACCAACTCGGCCAACTGGCCGCAACGTTCAACCCAGCTACACCTTCGAGTACACCCCGACCTGCCCGTCCCAAGCTGCAGTGTTACAGCTCTGACACAGAGAAGAAAATACAAATACATCTGCTCTAACTTCCCATTTACAGCACAAACCCCGTCCTGCTCCTCCTGCCCTCTCCCATCGGAGCCCAGACAGCAGAAACAATTAGATTTGTATTCCTACTTTAAACCCAGGTATGAGGGACGAACGCAGCAGACCAAGAAACAGAATGAATAAATAAAAGTTGACCAATGCAACAGGCTGAATTTTGGGGATGAATTCCTCTCCTATTTCTTCATGGGATTTTTTTGGTTTTTTTCCTCTTAAGCACTATAATGATAGATGATGAATGGGACAGTCATCTGAGCAGTGGAAGTGCTTTGCTGCTGACAACGCAAATAACCTTTCTGTGGTTCAGGGTACCAATTCTGGAGTAGATCTGCTGGAGGCCTGTCAAGATAACAATATCCCCACACTGAACTGTTGGCAGTGGGATTTTTCATTATATATGTCACTAAAATACAGAGGGAAGCTTCTTACTGCAGAAATAAGGGGATAAAAACATGTTTTTCCTGAAGATTTTCAGCACCGAGAGTGACAGATATTCCAGAGTAAAGCAGAAATGACAAATCACTGTGTTTTGATCTGCGAGAGCACTACACTGAGCCTCTGTTGAGAGGGAATTAGCACAATTTAAAGGCCAGGGTGCAGGAAGCGATGGCCCCGGGGAGCTGCCTGCCCGAGCACTTCTTCCCACATCGTGCAAAGCTTCATCTTGTGTCTGCCTGAACAGGTTCCCTGGAGACCCCCCTTAAAGAAAGGGGCTCCCAAATTTCCATCTCTTGTTCAGGTGAGGATTGCCTCTCCCATGGCAAACCCACACACTGCCTGTTTCTGCCTCGGCCACAGCTGAACCCCCCCAAATTATGTCCATGGGGAAGAGGATGGAGGGACTGCAGAGCATCACCCTTGGGGTCCTGCTGCATCCTGACAGCCACCCCCACCATCGGAGGGGTTAGAAAGGAAAGAGGGAAGCAAGCGCAGCACTAGACTCTTCCAAAAGAAACAGTTGAAGCCATTTACATTTACATTTCAAAACATATTTACCATCTGAACACCCTTCCTGCCCATACGGCACTACAACAGAGACCCTCAGCTATGGCGGTGAATTTGTTTTATATACCAGGAAATCTTTTAATTTGATTCTCTGCTCCATATTCATAAATCTCAGTATTTATTTCAAGTGCATTAAGGTTAATACAAGCGACAGATACAAGTGATGTGTCCCTTGGTTCCCAGGGCTCTGCTGCCCGATGACCCGACACGACTCCACAGCCCTGTGCTTACCGTAACATGCCCCAAGGGTTTATTCAGGATGTACATCCAGCCTTCATTCCCAGAGATCATAGAAATCCCACCTATCCTACCTGTGTCCAAGCAGCACAGGACACAAACGAAACTCAAACCACTGAAGAGGATAAAACTCCATGGTTTATTACAGCTGGGAGATTAAAATTCAATATTGCAGTAGAGAAGGATGTTAAAATGCTGCACCGATTTAGCTCCTCTTTGCTCAGAGAGGCAGTTTGATGATGCTAAGTCTGGTTTAACATAGTTTTATTGACATAAATTCTATTTGTTGAGGGCTCTGAAGAAGCGATGCTCGTGCCTCACACTCCCAGCCACTGGGTATCCAAAGTGATTTTCTTTCTTTGCCGGGAAAGGGATGCAGCTGAACCTGCACTGCAAGTCCTTCCAACACGGCAAGTTCTGTAAGACACTAAGACTTGTTGATAACATGCCCGTTTCCTCAGGGAAAACCTTTTCTAATCATCTCAGTATCTTGCTCAAGCCCCTTGCAAACATACAAAGACTCAGCGTTAATGAGAGAGTCAAATCAGTTCATACGTGGTTTCGCGCAAATGCTTTTCTCCTCGTCTTTAGCACCACATAAAATACAAGAGCTATAGAAAATGAGTGAAAGTTCCTGCCCAAGAAGGCAAGCCATGGAATTTAATGCCATTTATTAGAAGCAGGGTCAGGCCCTCAGTCGTGTCGGGTCTCTCTCATATGCCGTGTGGTTTTGTGATATACAAACTAAGATGTATCACTACAAATTTCTGTTAACCCATTTGAAATGTGAGAAAAAGTGAAAAGCAGGATTCAACGTTCAAGCTTTAATTAAAAATTTAGCCATACCATGTGGCAGGCAATGAAAACGACTTGCACACTGCAGCCTCCCATCAGCTTCCTACAGCCCCTGCCTGCCTTCCAAATATCTCAGAATCACCGCCAGGCAAATTAAAACAGCACCAAAATTTGTCATCTGCCACATTTTTGCCACTTGACCTGTAAAGTGAATTAAAGGTAACTTATATTAATGCTCCAGTTACAGGGTGATTGCATTTTCCTCCCAGGGAGTGCCATTTTTGCAGAGGACTGCTCCTGCTCTGATTAATATAGTTTTACCATGGTGGAGAATCAGTGAGTTTGGAGGATTTGCAAGATCTCTGCTTATTTGTTTCAGTAACTTTTCCCTCCAGACAATAAATAAATAAATAAATGCATTTTCTGTGTTTAATTTCCCACCTGTAAAAAATTCTAGCTTGGTCATTTCTTCTGCCTCGGCTGGAATGATCTCTCTAAGAAAAACAGCAGAACATTCAGACCATCATTTAAGCACTTTGTCTGCATCCACATCAAGAGAATAAAAATAAATTAACCATTCCCTCTCTTGGCTGATGCATTCTGATAAGCAGTGCCCAGTCACATTAGTGGGACTAAGCTCCCAGCTCAAGCTTATTCAGGCAAGTAAAGTAACCTCTTGAGTTTTGTTCTATTTTTTTTTTATTAATATAATAGCAGCCAAACATCTGAAAACTTTTAAAACTAATATTCTGGAATTTTATGCTTCACATGCTAGGATTTGTAATATCACAAAATGTTTTGAGTTGCAGTCAGTCAAGCAGAAAAATATATCTATGGCTGTCAGATAAATTTATTTCGAGCTGTGAAAAAATTATATTGCTATCTAACATAAGGTAGGATCCTGTCATCCCCAAGCTACCAGCCAACAGCCCGTTGGCTGAAATAATTCATATTTCAGAGATATTGCAAGTGACCCATACACAAAATGGGATGGTGGCAGTCACGAGTAGATTTGTAGCAACACTGTTTAAAAAAAAAGAGAAATCTAGAAAGATTGCATATCTGGATCTCTGGTAAGGGGTGCCGAAGGTCAGCAGCCACTCAGCCTGTGCAGTCCGAGATGTCTGTGTTACACAGAGAAACTACAGAAATGCATTTTAACACAATTATTCCCATTTGCAAATCACTGTGCTCACCATTTCCTACCTCCTGTACCCATGGAAAACACAACAAATGCTAAGGCCCTGAGCAAGCCAACAAACATCAACAGAACAACAGTTTTTAAGAGACTCGTTAAATTTTGATCATCATTTCCTATGACACACAAAGAACCGAGACCCTTTTCTGGCTCGCTCTGCCCCTCCCTAGATCACCTTTTTCCCCGTGTTTTTTAACATTCGTTATTTAGTGCCTTTGGCTTCCAGTTCATTCATTCTCTTCCAACAGATTCTAGTGGTCTTCCAACAGACTTGGTCTAGCGGGAGGTGTCCCTGCCCATGGCAGGGGGTTGGAACTCGATGATCTTTAAGGTCCATTCCAAACCGAACCATTCTATGACTGCTCCCTGTATGCATCCAGGAAGCCACTCTAGGAAACCTTGAGCATTTGAACCCCCAAGACAACACAACCCCGAGGGTTTACAAACCATGCACTCGCCCGAGGAAGCCGCTCATAGTTTCATCCTGCTAATGGACAGCCTTTCTCTGCAATACTTTATCAGGATCTTTTGTCTTGTGAGCTCGGTGGCATATTATGGCATAACTGCTTTCTTAGAGATATTCAAATGTCAAAACAGTTCCTTCAAGACTCATTAAGTCTTAAAAAAAAATTAAATTTTCACATCAGGCAGAAGATATCTGCAGCATTTTAGGTTAAAAGACATTTTAAGAAAGCCAGGCCAGAACTTTTGAAAAAAAGACATCGTTAGAAGCTAGAAAGACCCTGAAATCAATTTATTTTCCCAGGTTTAATTTATTAACTCCTCAAAAGACATTTAGAAAAGCTTTATCTGAGAAAGGGGTATGCTCCAAGAGCATGCTTTTTCCATGGGCACATATTTGTGAAGTGAGGGAGGTGAGTAAAGAAAAATATTAATACACATTTGGCTAATGCCATAGTCCCTGGTACTTCACTTCCCTCATGCTCACTTAGCTGTGAGTAAGGGAAGGATGCAATGAAAACCAGAGAAGAACCCAAGACAATTGCATAGTTCAAGATGGTGATAATGGCGCATTTAAAAAAAAAACACCACCTGGTAGAAGTTTCTGCAGATGGGACTCCGTAAAATCATAAAAGGACTATGATTTTTTTTTTTTCAAGAGTGAAATGCTGGAAAACTACAAATGCAGAAGCCTTGGAGATAAGAAGGTTGACAGATTATGACCATTTCTAAGGAAGGATGCCACCAGCAGTGTCCTCCATCATTCCACCACGATGGTACTGCTGTTAGACAGTGTCAAACCTTGTAGAGATTGCACCAGTAAATAAAAAATGGGAGCAGTCCACAACATCAAGGCAAACGTCCTAACACTACTATCCTTTTCATGTTTCTGTTAACAATATCAGGAGACGTTATTAATGAAGCTAATCTCTCGGCTTCAAAGTCAACAGCTACTGCTTATTTGCACCTCTGCTTTCCTAATACACTGTCTATGAGCTTGAAAATATCTCAAATTTGCATTAAGGGCCTTTGGGAGGGAAGAGGGGAGGAGTTGAAGCCACCTTTTAATAGTACTTTTCACAAGTTGCTGCTAAAAACTCTTCCTAATTTCACAACCACGGCCATGAACGTCACCGCTCAAAAGTCCCCCACTGCTGTAGGAAAGGACAGTCATTCTTTCCCCGGGGAGCAGACAAGACCAGCACATCCTGCTCTGCATGGAAAATCCACCCAACCTGCCTCAAACTAGAAAACACGGTGAGAAGTGCCTTTATGAGACTGCAGTTGAAGGTTTTGATGACTACTAAACTTATGAAAATTAAATTATCAGTTGCATCTGTTGTGAACCTGGAAAATACACTGATGTTTATGGGTAGGATTATTTTTACTCCTTACAACTTCAAATATGGAGCTTAATTAAAAGGCACTCAAACACATATCGTGATTCAGACTAAGATGACATTAAATTAAAGAAATCCTCCTGTCCGTTGAGGCCAGAAGAAGTGGGTTTGGGGAGCACCACGACCTGCAAACTCAGGAATGTTTTAATCTAAACTCTCCTGAACTTAGTGGCAGTACGTTGCCCAAAATTCAGCCAGCTCAGCAGGTCGTGCGTATCATGGTAATGCCTTTATACACATTTATGCACATGATTGCACACACAAGGATACAGTGCAGCAATAGCATGGGCCAGACTCTCAGTGGGTCTGAGATGTGAGGAAGCAGCTCCTCCGTGTCCTCCTCAATTCAGTGCTGGCTTCCTTATCGCCATAAACTGTGCCCTAAACTGTATTAGCTGGCTGCTGCGTCCCTAATAGGTGTGAAGCTTTGGACATATATCTGCTGTTGCAGTGAACATCCCCTGCATGTGAAAATTTAAGCTCTCAGAAAAATACATTCCAAATTAAAATATAAAAATCCTAGGAATGGACCCGTATTGCAAGCTTATGAATTTCTCCTCCTTTAATGCCGCATGTCAGGTTGTAAAGGAAATATTTGTTATTTTCTACACAAAAGAAAAAAAAAAGGCATCTAAGGAATCAAAGCCAACAACTTTCAAAACATCCCCAGCACCTGTTTTGGATTTCCTTGCTTATTTTCCTTTCCTTTCCAATCTGTACATGGTGTTCTTCAGCAGGGATGCATCTCTTTTCAGCTCATCCAAGCATGTAGCTCTATTCACACTACGGAGAGGTGGTCACGCCGTTGCCTTCCCAGCCTTAAAGCCACCATAACCTGAGTGCCCACGATACCTGGCAACGGATGTATTTTGGCAGAAGAACTGTTTACATTTGACACTCATTATTCTAATGTAGAGCCGAAAGAAGTTTCCTTTCATTAAAATATGTAATTAGAGGTTCTTTTTAGTTATCGGGAAAAAAATCCTATCTTGTTTTAGATGAAGAGTTTTTGCTTCTTTGACTTGAATCAGAAAGCATCTCTTTTGGCAATCTCCCACCACACTCATACATCAGCTGTTAAAAACATCTTGAAAGGCACAAAATGAAATGAATCACATCTGGAGCCAATTTGGACAGGCATTTGTTTTCTAAACAGTATTAAATTCAAATCAGTATCTTGAAATTATAATATAAGCACACTAAATAGGATAGAAATGATGAGAAATGGCCTTATTCCTACGATGCTTACTGTCTATATATTCTTACCAAAATAACTGTGATCATAACTTCTAAATAACTTCACAGAGCTAACAGATCAGAAAATAAGACCTAAATTAAAACTAAATATAAAGGCAAGTACTTCAGTGGTTAGTACCCAGCCTACCAGACCACAACGCCTGTAAGAGGTACAACACTTAAACGCCCATCCAAGTCATGGCTACTTGTACCAGAAAGGAAACATACTGTATTTCTGTAAAATCTATAGGTTATTGATTCTTCTTTAGTGCAATTATTCAGACATAGCAAACACACTAGCCTGTAAAATCTACCCAATGCACGCAATCGGTAGAGCTGTCTTTGTTATTGCAAACTATGCTCAAAGCTTCACATGTAAAATAGTCATTTATTTGATACCAAGGGCAGCACAAAGGCAATGGCTCAGTAGGCGATGCCTTTCAGCATTTCCAGTCACTGATGCTCAAGTAAGCTGGAACGTACATTACTCCATAACAACTCAACTCTTCCCCACCACCCTCCTCAACACAGCACAACAGGCTCATGTGCTGTCACCTGGCACTGGGACCCACCACCACCGTCATGCCTGTGCATACAGCCACTGCTTCCCCTGGCTTCAGCCTTGGGGTACCCCCAAATCACCAAAATTTTCTCACAGAGCTACCTTTCGGTTGAGGTGATCTAGACATGATTTTTTTGGGGAGTCAAAACCACCACTCATCAGCTGACCCAATCCCAGTGGCTCATGAGAAAGGTGAGATGCTGTTGGATGCCCTTTTGAGGTGCTGGAGATGTTGGAAATATAAAAAAAGTCAAAGCACATGCTACTAAAAAAACCAAAACTCTCTCTGTGATGATGGTTCCTGATGAGCTTTGGAGTCAACCTGGGTGCCAACAACCTGAGAGTCAAACCTTCCCTCTCACAGTCCCCTCACCACAGTGGGCTGACAGAGGGAAGTCGAGATGACTCACAAATTCACAATTTGGTCTCCATAAACCAGGATAGATAAACCAACAGTACACTCAAGAAGGGTAAAATTGCAGGCAAGATAACAAGATTCTGGAAAAGATGGCTAGGACTATAGGAAGAAACATGACAGAAGTAACTAATATAGTCAGTGGCACTATGAGTTGGCTGGATAGCCCCCCTCAGTGTTTTTTACTGTTGCTCACAAATAAAACATAAAATTAGCAAGAAGAAAAAGCTATAATTCAATTCAATATCTGTTTGCATAAAAGCAGGTAATTATGACTTACACGGGTTCAGATGATCTGGTGGATCCAGACACAGTAGCCAGAATAAAATTTATAAAAGAAATTCTCCAGTCTTTCAGGGCAACAAACTTCCAACAATTTTCCTATACAGACTTTTTGCTCCCAGTTATCCCTGGGGGCGTTAGCCTTCCTCTGTCGCAACCAGCCACAATGAAAAGGTAGAGCATCCCCTGACCTGGCTCAGCATCTACCCACCTCTGTTGTGGCACATTCCCACCACAGCAGTTGATTGTACTGAAATAAAGCAAGATGAGGAGGATCTAGTCCACCTATAAAAAAATCTTCAGGAAAGGCTGCTGTTCTTCCACCATTATTTCAAAATCAAGGGTATCCCTTTTATCCAGACAATGAATAAGGAGCTATATAGTAATTTACAGCAACCCTTTCTGACCCCTGAAACAAATCAGCCATTAGAGGAAATCGGATGCTGTCTTGCAGGGCGCTTGCTGGCAGGTGGAGAAGAGAAAGCAAAAGCCTGTTAGAGGGTAAGAACCTGGCAATCTCTGAAACGACCCTGTCTCACGGCAAGGAGTCTGCCAGCACAGAGGCACACAGAGAACACCGCAGCAGGAGGAGCACGAGGAGGAACCAGTGCAGAAGACATCGCAGACATCCCTTCCCAGCGCCCCCGTGGCAGCCTCAGAGAAACACACTCCACCCAGTCATAGCACTCAGAGGATTTGGCATCTCTTTCTTTCCTGGCCAGAAAAAGTGTTAGAAATATGGAATCTAAATTTTTTTTTTTNCTAGTTGGGTTGGTTTTTTTTTTTTTTTTTTTTTTTTTTTTTTCTATTTCCATTTTGTAAAAAAATAACTAAAACGTTCATCACATTTTTTGTGATGAAACAATAATGTTTCTCTAGGGCTCACACTTTTCAAACACGAATCAAGCAGATGTTATCTCTCTTACAGGCAGATGATCTCCTCATCAAAAAAACCCGAAGATATCATCTTCATTTTCAGAGGAGACACAGCAATATCCTCAATGTCATAAAGAACTGGGAATTAAACCCAAGATAACTGAGGTACTCCAAGCACTAGGGTGAAGGGAAGGAAATACTTGCTATTTCTAATGCCTACTCATTCTACAGAATAACTTTAAAAAACCCACTTTCATCCCTCTCTCCCTCCACATTTTGGGAGCAGGTTTTTTTCACGCCTCGGTTCTCACTCCTCTTTTGCTATTTTCCCCTGATCTACAGGGTGTTGATAGCAGGAAAAACATCACAAGGGCAATCTTTTTTTTTTTAATCCAGCTGATGAGCATTGCAGACAAGCAGCTGAGTTCTCCAGCCCTGTAGAAATAACTGGGGTGGCTATGACCAGAGAGCAGACACTGCCTCCAGGACTCGGAGCTGGTCTTTGACTCCTGGCAGCACTTGCTGTCGTAGGTAATAAACGTTCATAAACATAATCCACTGAAAAAAAAGCAAAACAACTAAATGAAACTGCATAGCTAGAAGAGAGGCCATATGCAATTACCCACATATATAACTACAGACAATCTTTCCCAGGGCATTTCAGCAGTAAAACAAAGTTTCCGTGCTCCAGAAACAGCCACAAATGCTTCTTTTGGCAACATAATTAATTGGAGAGTAAATAGTAATGAGTCTACCTTCCTGGTGGAATGAAAATGTGTTTTTTTGAGCATCATGTTCGCTCTGACCCATGTTCCCAGGGTGACGGGCACCAAAAGCAGGGCTCTGTGGCTGAGCAGCCCTCTTGCTACCCACTGTAAGTTGGAAGAATATTCAATGTATAGTCAGATAACACAGTGAAAGAGAAAAGACATGCATAAAGCGAGGTGGAACACAGCTTTCCATTTGACTTCAGGTGTCAAGAACATCACAAGCACTTATGCAGCCTTCCCTGAATGCCCTCCCATCACCCCAAACTCCCACCTGGGCCAAGAGCTTCACCTCCACAGCGCTTGGAGACGTGCCCTTGTCGCAGCCTGACAAAGCTCTGTGCTCCCGGTGAGGTCTGAGGTCTTAAGGGTAGGAAAAAATTACACAGCAGCTGGACAAAAGAAGGTGCTAAAATGAGCAATAAAATGCAGAAGGGAAACCTGATAGACATTCTCTAAAATCTTAATTAATAGGAAAAGCTTAAGGACTGAGACACCCCATAAATCCAAGCTGTATAGATCTCTGATTAAGGTTTGCCGCATCGTATCCTGCAGAAGAATAGAAATGGTTATAGTCTGCAAATACTCTCAGAAGATGATAACACGGTTTTGCTTTCAAAGATAAAGGAGAAAATAATTCAATTTAACAATCAAATGGGAGGCGGGGACCCACACTGGGGGTGCCGCGGGCGACGGAGATGCCTGGCTCAGGCATTGATCTCTTGGAAAAGAGATAAAATAAAATAATAAAAAAGGACCCAGTCTTTCTACATCTGGAAAAAAGAGAAGAAGACATCCATATTTTCTCAGCTATTGCTGCTGATGCACGAAACGTTCTTTACAAGGGGTGTCCATCAGATCCAGACTTAAAGTATAGAGAGCTGAGAGGGAATAAGCAGCAAAACATCCACACATCAGGATCAGAAGGTCCTGGACTCGGCCTCCACCCACTCATCCACCCACCCACCCACCCATCCATCCAAACTTCTCCTGCTCCAACATCCACCACTCTTCGCTGTCCACAGAGCTGGAAAACCAAACCTATCCCAACTGAGCAGCTATACAGCAGCAGCTACAGCAGAAACTGGATCTGGAGTCAGCATGGCTGAAATGCTGTCCATCCCTGGGGACTTTCAAGAGGTCCCTCTCCTCCTAAGCCCTGGCACAAAAGTTGGGTGACTGCTCACATGCAATTGTACACGCAAGAAGTTGTTCCCAAAGCACTGGGTCTTACTGAGCTAATTTCTGAGTATTTTCACACATAGTGGCTCCCTCTTGTGTCGATTCTCCAGTGTCTTTCACCAAGTTCATCTTCAGCCTTGCCTTCTGGTGGACAACTGTGACAGGATCTCAAACCTCATGAAACCTGTCGTCTGGGTTTCTGTGCCTCTGCTGTTAAATTTGGCTTTAATTAGTCAGTTCAAAACACAGGGAACTAGCAGAGAGCACCCTACATCCGTGTCCAGTTTTTGCAAACTGGCTTTAAATGGTCCATAACATTAGGAAGACATTGAGGACTACCCTACATTGAGAAACTCCACCCCAAGGTCACACCATGAGTCCCACATAAGTGCACAGATCAGAGCTGGAGTTATTAAGAGACTATTGCTTCCAAGCCGTTGCTTGCACTGGTATCTCCCCTGGCAAATCAGTGAGATGAAAGGCCCACAAGGATATACTTATTGGTTTCCATATCAGTGTGTGCATTACTCCGTGCCTGCAAGGAGCCAGCTATTGCTTTGTTTTTCACTTAATCCAAAGTTATCATCAATAGCTTCATCTATTTGTGGCACCAGAAAACAATGGAGGGTCAGCCAGGGCTAACGCCGAGCCTCTCCCATCGATTATCTATTCATAGGGTTGGAAAGAGAAAGTCACGCAGATGGAAAAGAAAAAGCACTTATTCCTCTGGCTTTGATTAGAAAGATGCTATTTGCAAAATGGCTACAAAACCAAATGGCAAGAGCAGACCTTGATCAAAGAAATAAAAGAAATGCTACCATGGCCATTGCTCCTGTATTGCAGATCTCATTTTATTCACAAGACCCTGTGGTTTCTCCAGGGATTATATAGGAGACATTATATAGGTAGGCCCCAGACTCGCACAATTCAGATAATCTGGGGAGATCTTCCTTAAAAAGAAATCGGACCAAAAGTTTTTCTCCATCCAGAGCTTCACATCCACCGCAAGCAGCCGCAGGTCAGCACCGCACAAAGCACCTGCCAGCTCCCCCACACCAAACAGATGCTGCAGGCAAAGTTGGGTTAAAACCGTGTTTCTCAAAAGACACATCGCATGCCTCTGTTTTACCCAACTTTAGCAGTCACATTCAATGAATTGAAGCACACAGATAACTTCATTAAAACTACTTTTGTGCAAAATGGGTGGTATTTACTTGAGGGGTGTTTTCCCTTTTCCTGAATGCTAATTTTTGTTTGTTTAAAAAAGCAAGACATCTCCAAGACGGAGCACAGTTAGAGACAAGGAGTCATTCACAGCATACTCTGAATTTTCAATGACGTATTTTAATTAACCCATGGATAGTCACTGTCTTCAAAGTTTTTTTCAAAACAAAACGATAGCTTTTTTAGAGCAAGGCTACCATGTAAAAAATAAAAGTATTGTCACACAGAGATTTCGCTGAATAAAAACATGCCCAAATTAAAAAAACTTGTAGTCAAATTCTCAAGCTATCACAACGCATTTTACAAGGTCAAAGTAACTTCAAGTGCTCTAAAATGAAAAGCCCCTGAAAACTTTACTTTGTTTTGCAAACAAAGGCAACGCACTGAAACTTTTCATGCTATCAGTAAAACCAGGCTGAGCTCTACGATCAAGACAACATTCTTTTTTCCTCTGAAAAGACATTAAAAAACAGCCCTGAGTTACCTCAGTGTTCAGATTCACGTAAGAAACCACAGCAATCCAACCTTCCCCACGTTAAAAAGTACCAAAAAAAGGTATTTACAGTTGGGATGTTGATTAAAAAAATTAAAATATAAGTGAGAAATGATGCAGATTGTCCTGCTTATAGAAGCCCTCGTATGTGCTAGGTGCTTTGATGCCAGCTGGGAAGGCCGGCACTACGTGGTATAAAGAGGTGGAGCAGGGAAGATGCTTCCCTCTCTGATCAATTCAAAATCGATACGCTGCAGCACGCCAAGCCAGCTCTCTAACGCCTTCAGTTTTGGGTTATTATACCTCAAAGACAAATGACAAAACTCTGAAGTAAAACAGCCGGCACGTACTGCCCACAAATACAAATGCATTTAACTTAAGACGTAGCCTGTATTGATCCTGCGAACAACTCCCCCCCTGACATTCACGGAGGCTCACAGGGACCAGAGCATCACCGCTGCCCTTTTCATTTGGATGGGCCTTTATTCAATTAAACCGAAGAGCCGAGGAACAAGCTTTTTTCATTTTGTAATATGCTGAAAACAGAGTATTTGCCCCAACGCTGATTCTGAACGTTTCCCCCAGCAGAGCAAGCGGGTAGGGATTACGTGCTAATTGCAGTCGCTCTCCTAGATGCGCCACAAGACAAATCTCTGTTACTAAAACGTTTATTTTTGTCAGTAGTCTTGAGAGGACTCATTATAAGTGATCACCAGATGTCACCAATTCTTCATAAAATACAACAGAAAGAACATTTTTCCCAGCAAAAAAACAACCCACAACTGTCAAAGTGTAACAAGAGCCATAAATACACCGTTCTGGAGTATTTTTAGCACAGTATAGCTTCCCTTTCTCTATTATATATCTGAAACAACATCTATTGAAACAGGAATGATGCCTTCTAATAATTTCAGTACTAATGACAAGCTTTCATTAACAGATACCGTACTTCAGCCTCCACAAAGATGATTAACAAATCTCTGGCAGAAAACACAGCTGGTTCCCAGCTCAAGTCCCCAGCAGCCAAGAAACAAACCCTCATCCATGGGAAGACCACAACATCGGAACCCAACAAAGCAGGACAGCTGGGACGAGAGGAAGCACCTTTGGCTCTCTTTAAAGGAAACACAAGGGTAGGGCCAAAAAAAAAGATGGAAAATAAGTTTATCACAGAGCTATGTGTTTTACCAGGGGAATTCCCTAAGATAAATTCACTGGTTTTTAATTAAAGACTAAGTGCCCTCCAAACTCTTGTGTGCCCCCTCAACTCTGCAGCCCCATGAAATCCCTGCAACTCTCATACTACGGAGGTTAAGCTGAAGACTAAGGGGGGGTTTCTGTTGCTAACTTTCCCCTGGAAATCCAATTGAAACTTCTCAAGGTAAATGATACACTTCAGCTGCCATATCGCTTTCCCCATTTTCAGATCTCAAATCAAATTTGGTCACTTTGTTTTCATTACCAGTACAGAGAAGTGTCTGAGTGACTGCCATCCAAAGTGCATTAGGACGTGCATCACTCATCCCTCGGATGCCGTGACACCGTGGGTATGCAGTCTGGTGCTCAGAGCATTTCATCTATTTTTGCCTCTGGCTTGCTTCGAATGAAAAATATTGTGAGCACAAACTGCATTGCTCCTCGCAGATCTGTCACTTATATTTATTTCACAAGCAGTTTAAGACACGACGTGATCAGAGTCGCTGGTAAGATTTCACTACAAGGTATCAAAGTCTTAAGCAAGCACCATCTATAACTACTCACTTTCATCCTCGCACCCACCGACTCATGCACCCATTGATGACAAGCAGCACAATCATGGCTTTGATATCCCCCTGACATTATTTGGGCACTGAGAGAAAGCCAAACTCATGAGGAGACACATTTGACTCATGACATTCAATGGGCAAGCCCAAAAGGGAGCCTCTGCTCCTGCTCTTCCATGGAAGTGCACAAAGGCCACGCAGACCCCAAACCCTGCCCTCCCTCCACGTGACAACCAGCCTCTTGGGTTGCTTACTCTTGGCCATTGGAAACTTAAGAGATATGTCAGCTCAACTTAAGAAAGTATTAAAGTCTCCACAAGAATTTGGGAAAGCTACTAGGACCTCTTGGTTTATTTGAAAGCAAACAGCTCCCTGGGCTGTCCATCTCCTTCCACTGAGATCCCTCCGGGATGAATTACTCCTGTCAAATAATTCCATTTTAACAGAGGCTGATTTGGGATAAGCCTACATAATCAATTGGCAAAGCTTCATTGTTACATCGAGGCTTACAGAGATGTTAGGAATTACTACCGCTCTGCCTGTGCTCACCATGCATATGGTATCGATTTCCAGAATGAAAAAATGATGCATCAGCTGCTTTTTTTCAGGCCGTAGGCAACTATGCTCTGGGGAGGACCCTCCCCACTGCTGCCTCCAGATCTGGGGCCACCAACATCAGAAGGACGTGGACCTGTTACAGGGGGGGCCAGAGGAGGCCACAGAGATGCTGGGAGGGCTGGAGCCCCTCTGCTGTGAGGGGGTGCTGAGAGAGTTGGGGGGGTTCAGCCTGGAGAAGAGAAGGCTCTGGGGAGACCTTAAAGCCCCTTCCAGTCCCTCCAGGAAAGCTGGGGAGGGACTCTGGATCAGGGAGGGGAGCCGTAGGATGAAGGGGAATGGTTTTAAACCATTAAGAGGGGAGATTGAGATGAGATCTGGGGAAGAACTTCTTTGGTGTGAGGGTGGTGAGAGCCTGGCCCAGGTTGCCCAGAGAAGCTGTGGCTGCCCCATCCCTGGAGGGGTTCAAGGGCAGGTTGGAGGGGGCTTGGAGCAACCTGGTCTGGTGGGAGGTGCCCCTGCCCAGGGCAGGGGGTGGCACTGGGTGGTCTTTAAGGTCCCTTCCAACCCAAACCACTCTAGGATTCTATGAACCTGGGGTGGAAAAAATAGGGACCTCCTCCATCAGTATTCAACCTTCCCCACACGCAGCCTCAGCATCAGCCCATGGCCCTGGTGGCAGCTTGTTTTGCTTGAGCTTTGCAGCTAGAATCTACTACCTCAGTGGCTGTAAGTTCTACTCCAAACATTAGGAAAATGCTCTGCAAATTGTTTTAGCTCAGGTTATGACCCCTGGCCCCTATTTTATGGTAGTAACAGGTCCTCAGAAGAATGAGGAAAAGCTCCTTTCTGCTGTGGGATATGAGCAATTAAAACAAAATCCATTAAAATGACAAGGCGTTTGATAGAGTGCACGACCCTGTAAAGTTACTTTGTATTAAGTATATATTTGGCTATTTCTACATGTGAATCCAGTCTGAAGAGAAAGATTTATCTATTTAATATTAAGGCATCTCTGCAGACAGTGTTTAAAAGCAGCTATTTAAAAATGTAAATTTGACTACAAGATACGAGCACACGTTTTACACAAATACACATATTTGCATTTCATTCTCTAAGTTATATTTACATTCACTTTTTCATGTATTTATTGCTGTGCAATTGTTGAAAGCCTTGACAATTAAGGCTTAATCCTGCCATAATAAAATACAAAAGCAAAAAATTAAATCCCAACTTCAGAGGAAATTATATGAGGCCCCAAAAGCCCAAGCCCAATGAAAAAATCTACATCATTACAGTACATAAAAATATATTTATTCATATTGCCTCACTCCCCTCTTACTCTGTGGTGCCTTTAAATCACACGCTCACAATCAGCACGTGAGATTCCTACAAGGGTTATTTATATAATATTTTGGGTGCAATGAGTTTGTGTGTGCAGCAGACAATGTGTGTAGAAGAAAATAATAATACTTTTCCTGATGAAGTATTAAGGTATCACCTTCCATAATACCTGACTCTTCCCCCGGTGTCTCCTCACCTAATGGCAAGTGGCTATGGGAAAATCCTCATTTTCTGCCCCTGTGGTAGGGATCTGGTGGATATCCCCGGGCTTATCCAGCCAAGATGCTTCCCTTAAGGAGACGGGATCTCCCATAACACTGAGACTGAGAAGACAAACGTGGCGAGAAGCAAGGCAGCATCGGGCTCCCCTTCAGTACATTGAAGCCCTGAGTCTAAGCAAAACCTCTGCACTATGGCCCACCCCAGACTGACCCTTCCTGCAGCTCCTGTACCTGAAACCAGGAGAGGCACCAGCTCTCTTCCTCCTTGAGAACGTGCCTTTTGCAAGACGCAGGCAAACTGTGATGTCTGGGCTTGACAGCCAGCACAGGCGATTTCCCAGCACCCTGTGGATGAGCTCTGGGTTTTCCTCCCTCCGCCTCTCCCTCGGCTGCCTTTGAGAGCAGTTCAACATCTTCTGTTGCTTGCTGAGCGCTGACAAGTTTTGCCGTGGTGAGCCTGGCAAGGAGCTTTGCTTCCAGCTGAGAAGTCTTCAGCTCTTCCTCATCTCACAGATTGGCTTTCCTCTTGCTCAAGAGTCAGCAGAACTCTGCTGTTAAGCTTCCCCAGGAAAAAAAAAAAAAAAAAAAAAAAAACACGAAGCATCTTGGCTTAAANAAAACCAGCAGCATCTTGAGTTAAAAAAATCAGCATTCTGCTGGCTGCACGCTGTCCTCTCTCATCAGAAGTTCTATCAGACAGTCCCTGCTCCTCCACTTCATCCTCGGTGCAGTTTCTCATGGCTTTGGGGTCCAAACTCACCTGAACTCACGGCCACGTCACAAGCACCTTCCTGCCCGCAGAGCTACGTACACAAATAGAGGAATGCCCTTCTCCATCGCCGTGTGCCCCGACCACAAGAAAAATGAGTTCCCTCTTACACTAATGAGAAAGAGCTTGAGGCCACATTAATTACACCAGGATGGGACTAGTTGGAATAGGCTGCCCAGGGAGGTGGTTGACTCACCATATGTTTAAGAGTTGTTTAGATGTGGTGTTGGGGGATATGGTGTAGGGGAGAACTTTGTAGAGTAGGGTTGACGGTTGGACTCGATGATCCCAAGGGTCTTTTCCAACCTGAATGGTTCTATGATTTCTTTTTGGATGACAGCTCCACCAGCAAAACCCCGGGATAAAGTGGAAACCATGCTCTGCATCAGCTGCTTCTCTTCTCCAAGCATCGATGCTTCTTCTGGTAGATGAAGCAATTTCTACAAATTGTTGCTGAAAATCACCAGGATGTACATCCAGGGAATGAACCCGAGGGGTTGGAAGTTCTCCCATCAAGTAAAACAGTTGCATATAACATATTATACTATATGGCAATACTTTGCACACATTCTCTGTATTACCATGAATTCCTACCTGCAGATTTTGTACCGAGTAGGTGCACGTTTGTACTTTTTAAGGCTCTCTCCGACAGATGGCAGAAACTTGGGAAAACTGCCAGTATTTTCTTTTCAAAAGCTGGCTACGAAAGCTTCAGAAGACAGCTATTAGCATCTTCGTTCGCAACTGTTGCATAAAGAAATTACACAAAAGGTACATAAAGGTGGTTATTCAAGCATGCAGGATTCCTAACTCATGGAGGAAAAAATGCTTGGTTTTTAAGACAATAAACATTTACTGGGTTAGCTTGCAATGCTCACCTGCAGCTTTTAGAATTTTTTTCATTGGCATAAAGGGAGACTGTGCCTCCTTCTCCTCCCCCTCCTTCACGCAAAAAAAATAAGGAAATTTCAATTTCTGCTCCAAAAAGTGCAATAATGCCAAGGGTGCCTCAAAGCCCCCACTGAGCTTGGGACACCAGAGCTTCTCCACCAAAGCACAGGTTGCCAGGAAATAACCAGCAGCCAGAGAGATCAAAAAACCAGGCAAAACAGGCTGACGAGGTAGCAGGAAAAGGACAGGTTCTGCATCGCGAGCAACGTCCCACCTGCCCACCAAGCTGCTCAGTGCCTGCCACCTGTCTGCTTATAGAAAGCTGCTTCTAGTTTATAACTAACAGCTTGAAAACTGGTATATAATATCAAACTCTAAATCAGCACTTCACGCTGACATACCATATGCCATCATGTACTTAGGTAGTCACCAAAAGTGTTAACAGTGATTATTTAAAAACTATTACAGTTTATTCATGCAGAGAATCCCTTCTTACATCAACTCAAATCCTCCCAGCTGAGAAATTTTTTTATAAACTGCATTTTTCCAAAAAATTTTCAATCCTATTTTATGCTCTTTAACTATTTTCATTTTATTTTGTTTTAAAATGACAGACTTGATTACTGAAATATTAATTTACAGTGGTGTTTTGAGAGGAAATTACTTCACAGAACTAAAATTAAAAGGTATGAGTTACTCCCCTTCATAAACTTTTTCATTTTTTATGGCTTAAAAGGGATTTAATACTTTATTGAAATTCTGAACGTCAGTACCTCACCTGAATACAGTCTCCCAGCAGTAAATTCTCCTAAATGTTCCCTGTTTAGTTAAGGATTAAGCCCCTTGTCTAACAGTAATAGCTCACTACTGTATGCATACGACAACCTCGTCTCAGTTATTATTGATCAGTGCTGGGCCTCTTTAATAATTTCTATGCTAATGCACAGAATTCAAAGAGTTTGGCATTTTCATTCCAAAAGGTATTAAAATCACAGAAGACCACCTGGGAAGATGGACTGAACAGCTCCAAAAAGAGATGGAAATGCAATCGCCAGTAGTGCATGGAAACAGGAGACACGTGGAGGTGACCAACGACCTGCAAAGTGGGATGGGGAGCATCTTCTAGATTGTCCCAGGATATGCAGTAGAGAAATGTGGGAAGAAATAAGAGAGATGAAGGTCTTGGACACATTAACAGAGAAAACATGACAGTCTCGGAGTGAATTTTCTCATGCAACTGTGCAACAGTCTGCACAACACGAAGATAAGCACCTCTGAGAGAGGGCTCCAGCAAAGGCCAGGATTCCCCTGGGTAAAGCCCTGCCAGAAGAAGGATGAGGATCAATTTGCTGCCGAAGACAGGAGCGGTGTCTTCAGGGCACCCCTACAGTCTGGAAAATAGCCCAGCCAACACCCAGCTCACCCTTGCGCCCTGTAGGACAACAGCAATGTACGTGAAAAGTCAGTTCTAGAGGGAAGCTGAAGCTTTTTTGTTATTATTGCAGATTTCATCACACGTTGCTGAACTTTGCAATATATAAAACCATAAAACGTATTGAACAGAGTTCAGCTGAAGGACTGTATCTAAATTAATATTTTTATACTCAGAAGATATCCAGACAAGCTTTATAACCCCAGCCTTCCCTATCTGAGAGCTCCCCGTAGATATTTTTTCCCCTCCTTTGCATGGTAATATTAACAACTAGAGATGAGAAGCTGAAGTGCTTTGCACTGTGGGAACTTCCAGGTGCAACCAAAACTGCTCCAAGCTCATGGTCAGTCAGGGATGCCACTTAATGCCACCTTCTCTACAGGCTTGCCCCAGGCTGGACCTCTCTGCCCAGCATCACCCACGAGAGGGTGGGACACGGCCTGGTTTTGAGCAGCACGATATGGTGCTGTTGGGACCATGGCAGACCTCAGGCTCACAACTCACCTCTGCAACATCCCTCATTCCAGTCTCCAAAACCAATCCACATTTCACGTGGGCCAATTTCTCCTGGATCAGCCATTTACACTCCTCCTGTGGGCAGCTCAAGACCTTTTAAAACCAAGAATAACTGTGCTGTTCTCTCTGAAGTATGATTTTCTAAGAGCACAAGGAGCAGATCTTCAAATGCTACTCAAGCTGCTTCTCCTGTCCCAGCCTCTGACCAGTTTTCCACCCAAGCACAGCATCTTCTCAGCGTTTCCTTGGTTCAGCAGAAACAAGGGCATTTGAAAATTAGGGCATTTGACTGGGAATAGCATCCAGAGAAAACCAGTTGCAAGGCAAAAGTTTCTGGGTGCCCTCAGCCCTTTCATCAGGGACCAAAATCGATAACAACCTGCACAGAAGGGCCTTTTTTAGCTTGTTGGTAGACTTTAACATAGCAGTGAGCAAAGGCTCGTATCGCTCAGCTCTGCAAACCCCCCTATTTTTTTTTTCCAAGTTGATGCATGTAAGTAGATTTACAAAGGAAAAAATTATAGTGCATAAACCCACACAAAGAGTTGAAAATAAAAATAAGGGAGAAGGGAGAGCCCGTTCCCATGGATTTTCTCCAGCGCTACAGGAAGACCTGGGAGGCTGCAAATCAGCACCGACACAGGCTCTCCCTTGGATGAAGAAAACAGAAATAAAGACAAAGTAATTAGATTCATCAAATAGGGAACTATTTAGCAGCTAATTAAAATACCCAATTAATCATAACTTCTTCAAAACAGTCTGCTAAAAATGCGCCAATAATGCCCAGGCAGAAAATAAACGGTCTATTTTGGATTTTATTTTGTGTCTTCCATGGGATGCTGGATGTCCCCCTGCCTGCCAGGCTGTCTGTCTCACAGCCGGATCCACGCTGGATCCATGAACCAGATCCCTTGGAAACCTAAGACTCCTTGGATCAAAACCGTTGAGAAAGTCCCTTCTCGCCCGAACAAGATACAGAAAAGTGTAAATCAGCCTCAGAAAAGGGCACATCAATTCTCCTCCCTGTTTTACGCTAACAAAATCTATTTTTTCCATTTATCTGCACCTTTTGCTGTATCGATCAGCAGCACAAAGCAAAGGCTGTGGCAAAGTGACTTTTTATAGAGTCAGTGTGAGCTGGGAGCGGCGATGCAAGTGTCATCGGCTTGACAAAACCCTGCTTGGGTCATCTGTCATGATGGCCATGCCATAAGGCTCCTCAGTGCTATTAAAATTTGGGGAGAATTCATGGTACTAAGACACGGCAGGGGGGGAAAGCCTCCAGTTTCTACCTGTTACAGGTGCTAGATTCCTACAAACAGCCTTCACTGAAAAGAACTGATTTTCATCATTGAGCTCATGATTCCCTCAAAGATAACTGTAAACAGCCAGTGGAAATATAATGGCAATAAACTGACAGCTAATATTTTACTTTTTCTGTGCTTTTTGTTATGAAACATCCATGGGTTTGTTTTTTTCCTACTGTAACAAGTACCACGCCAAAAGCAACGAAAAAAAAGAAAAATTAAGACCAACACGTTCTGAAGTGCTCAGGAGCTTCCTCCCTTCACATTATTTGCCATTGATCTCAGAGTAGAAGATACAGGTTCAAGAAAAGGCGATTTGGTTTATTTTAAACCTTCAAAAAACGATTAATTCAGGTGCAAACACGTATCCTAGAAACACACATAACTTCATGCAGCATATAAGGGCAGGACTTATCACTGAAACTAATTCATAGATAAATCTCCCGTTTACTCAGTATTTGAAATGCCTCAATAGGGATAAACCTCCCTTGGCTCGGCTTTAGACAACACCAACTCACTCAAAAGCTCATTCAACCCAAGACTGTAAGTTAGAACATTATTTCTACAACAGTTTAAAGTATTTTCTTCAACACACTATGCTCAATATTTTTTTAACCTTCCTCAGAACAAGAGTTTTTAGGAGGTTTTCCAACTCTACTGTTCAAAAACCCCAGCCATCTACAAAGATTATCCCTTCTACTGCCAAAAGACATAAGTTACAGCCATCTACAGAGTCTGAATATAATTTTCAATGCCCCTAACAAAATGTTCTTCCTGCATTTCAACTAACTATCGATATTTCTTTTTGAAAAAAACAAACATCCACAATCCTATTCACATTTCCTTTCAACTTATTGATTGCAGATATATTTTGCCATCAGGTACGCTTCTGAACTTGGGGATTTTATACTGTGGGAGGCAGCGGTGGAGGACCCCAAGCGACCCAGCACTGCTCTCCTCTCCTCCGCACCCATTTTTTATCCCAACTCACATTTACATTCTCGCTCCTTCCTGGCAGTGATAGCTCCAGCAGTAATTCTGAGCTCAGCCACACCTTTGAAATATGGCTGAAAAGTTGTCCGAGTCAAGATCTCTGCAGTTCACATGGGCCAACTCCAGCTTACACTTGCTAACCTGGTCTGGTGGGAGGTGTTCCTGCCCATTGCAGGGGGCTGGAACTCGATGAGCTTTAAAGTCCCTTCCAACCCAAACCATTTTGTGATACACTCGGTTAAGAAAATTCCCTCAAAGAGCATGGCAGTCTATTGCCTGGCACCAAGAGTATGTAAATGTTTGCTGGGTGAGAACAAAAGGAGGAGAAAATTAGAATAATAAATAAATGGGGAAAACCATACAAGCTAAAAAAAACCAACCAAACAAACAAAAAAAACCCCAAGAAATACGATATTCCATAGGAAAGTTATATAAAGATTTTGCGCTCCCAGATCAAAACATTTCATGAAGCATTTTGCAGATGTGGCTCTAGGCTGTTTTCTGATCCAATGAACGTTATGAGATGATGTGAATCAAATGTCAGTAAATAGGTTAAAGATCTAGAGATGCAGTAATTCTACCTGATTGTTTTGAAATGTCAAAGTTCTCCAGTTGCTTGTTGGGGATGACGGCTTTTTCTGGAGCCTCTCTCAGAGCAAGGAGACAAGATTTAGGGATTCAAGGCTGCTCCTTTCTTAAGCCAGGTTCCCATTGGCAAGTGTTCTTTTGGGATAACTGCTAGTATTTTCTATATGTTAATGTCAAGAAAAAAAAAGTTATATGACTATGTCCCCAGAGGTTTGGTTACAGAAGACTTTCAGTTGCGTAGACAGATCAGATACCATTACACACTAAACCCACCCTCATGGCCATAACAATATCAAACAGGATGATAAAGTGTTTTTTAAACACTTATCAAGTTCTTAATCTTTCTTGAAGCCTCCAAAACAAAGGTGAGGGCAAGGAAGTATTAAGTACATAAATGTGGCCTCCGCTGCTCAAGAGCACATGGTCTGCAACTGGGTTGAAAAGAAAAATAAAAAAAGAGCCAAATGTCTGTTCCTATTACACGATGAAACATCTCAGCCCAATGCAGAAAGTCAAATAAATAAGAAAAAAAGAAAAATAGACAACAGTGCTCCAGAAAACACAAAAAGAAATCCTTTGAATATTTTCTATCCATTAGGACATAGCCATCCATTTGAGAAAATGGTGAAATCTGCCAAAAATCCCACCAGGCCAGGAAGGGGATGTATTTGAGGGCAGCTGCTGGGGAGGGGCTGGGTCCTGAGGGTTCCCCCGAGCTCCCTGCGGCTGGAGCATCCCCACATTGCCTCTCACAAAGGAAAACGAAGCTTTTCAGTTTTAAGAGCCAAAGGAATTGCCTATAACCAATGAGCCCAAGACTGCAGCCTGCAACCTGTTCACGTTTCTAAAGCGAACCCAAAGTAACTGTACTCTGATTTTCACCGACTCATTATGTAAAATAAAACCCAGCTGAAAGCCAGTGTGGGGCCACAAAATGCCTTCATTATCTTTCAGCTCTTTTCCAGCGAAAATACAGCCAAAATCTCATGGGTTCAGAGGGGCTGAGGTTTTTTGTCTTAATAGCCTTTCACTTCCTCGACACTGTACAGCTTCAGCAAGATTTTCTGCCAGTTTGCTTGGACCTAACAAGCTATGTTACCATTAAAACAAAACACAACGTGTCCTGGAGTATTAAACACTTTCCACAAGGCCCCGTTTAACAGTGACTCCAGGAATGACAATGCCAAATTATGAGTCCGAGACAGATGTTTTCCAGATGTGCTGAGCATCTCACGTTCACATTGGATGCAGACTTCTTTCAATCCACTATCAGAGTAGTACCTGCTGCACTTAGATGGCTTGACCCCTGCATTTTTGCTCCTGGGAAATTATTCTTATGAATAATTTTGTCCAGAAACTGGCCACATCTCTCCCATGCTGACACCAGGACACAGAATAAAGTCTGATGGTAATGGAACAAATGGGAAAGGAATGGGAAGCTGTGGGTGGAGAGGTGTCAGTGTGACTTCCCCACTGCACACCCACACTCCAGGTCCTGGCTGGATGAGTAAACCATAGAATGGGACCTTAAAGATCATCCAGTTCCAGCCCCCTGCCCTGGGCAGGAACACCTCCCACCAGACCAGATTGCTCAAAGGCCCCTCCAACCTGGCATTTAAACCTCTCCAGGAGTGGGTTGCCCCTTCTCTGGGCAACCTGGGCCAGGCTCTCACCACCCTCACACCAAAGAAGTTCTTCCCCAGATCTCATCTCAATCTCCCCTCTTACGGTTTAAAACCCTTCCTCCTCCTCCTAGGGCTCCCCTCCCTGATCCAGAGTCCCTCCCCAGCTTTCCTGGAGCCCCTTGAGGGACTGGAAGGGGCTCTAGGGTCTTCCCTTCTCCAGGCTGAACCCCCCCAACTCTATCAGCCTGTCCTCACAGCAGAGCGGCTCCAGCCCTCCCAGCATCTCCATGGCCTCCTCTGGGCCCGCTCCACCAGGTCCATGTCCTTCTGATGTTGGTGGCCCCAGATCTGGAAGCAGCACTTGGGGTGTGTGTGTCTCCCTGGAGTGGAGAATAGGGGCAGAATCCCCTCCCTCACATGAAAACCATCCAGCATCAGAAAAACACAGGTGGTCAAGGGCTTTGGCAGCCTGACATTTTCGTAACACAGACTGCTCTATTTTTGGGACAGAAAGGATGCAGGAGGGCGATGCCAGCCCAGCGGAGCAGGAGCAGCCACGTGGCACCAGCATGAACCTGCCGCAGCAGGGCTGTGTTTGTCAGAGTGCATGAACTGAACAAAACCACTCAGCTCTTGTTTAGAGCATGGATTTTATGCTCTAAATAGTAAGCATTCCTTACTGCAACCTCCTTTCCCCCATGCAGGCATCCCAAGTGCAAACTCACTGATGGCATCGAGCCCACAGGAAAGAGATCCCTCACCATGCAGTGTTTTGACGCCTCCATACTGCTGCAACCACAGAGTCCTTTGGGATGGAGATGACCCTCCACATTGAGCAGACAGACATCTCTAGCCCCATAGAGGAGCGTCCCCAAAGCCCTTGCCATGGACCTGAGCTCATGATGGTCCCGCACTGTCCCAGCCTTTGGCGTAGATCACCACCAGTTCCCAGCACCTCGAGTCCTTGAGCTGAGTGGGTACTCGTGGCACTTGATATTTTTTCTCCCCACACTGAATTCTAGAATTTAAGTATAAATACTCAAACACTGGCCATATGAAAATTGGACCATGGTAATTTTCCTTTAGACTGTTTTACAACTCAAGCCAGAGGAACGCAGCAGAACCCAGAGCTCAGTTACCCTTCAAAAACCTTCACTTTACATGGGACACCCCAAACAAAAATACTTATTTCTAAATATTTCCCTCAGAAGAGCCTGAGCACAGCTCCGATCTAAAAAGAAAAAAACAAAACATCAGAGGTTCCTGCAAGCCCACAAGAGATTTTGCCATTGCTACCAGTTTACCTGCAAGGCACCCAGGTGCTATGGGGAGGGATAACTACCCACAGCTGGTCCAGCTGTCTATTGGTCTTTTAGTTAATTATGGGCAATATTCTGAGAATCACATTTCCAAACAAGATTTGCTTTAATTGGCTACACCGGTCCTCCCAAAGGAGCACTAAGAGGGGGCTTCCACAGCAAGTAACTGCAAATACAAAGTTAAATCTGGTTTTCTACAAATATTCAGGAACATTTGCTTCCTGGCAACATTCCTGTTAGTAAACCAATTTGCTAAAATATTCATGAATAGCAAACTAAAGGGCCACGGATACAGCCGAAGTGCTTAGATACGAAAATACAACTAAATATTCCTCGCAAATGTTTTCACTGTATTTGGTTTGCTCTAGATTTAATAGAAAATAACCCCCTATAATAATGCCAGGCATTTAGCATCACGGCTTCCACCGGAAAACCTCTGGTGAGAGGATCACTGGCATTGGAGAAGGGTCCCCGGGATTGACGTGTGCCCGCAGGGTCCTAAGTCAGCAGAGAGGAACCACAGTGATGCCAGGGCACTAATGCCTCCTCCAGATCCCAGTACAGGACCTCCCCAGTGAGTTGCTGGGGCAGAACAGCACAGAGAGATGATGCTGCTCCAGTAAAACCTTGTCTGAGCTCTAATAGCAAAGCAAAACCCTTGCATATATTTTTGGATGTGCTCAAATTCTTCCCCTTGAGCTTTTCTTCACCTTGATCACAACCCTCCAGTCAGGATAAATAAATAAAACCCCACTAAAATCTCAGCTATTACTCTGAGATATTTTTAAAAAAAATAAAAATTCTCACATTATTCCTGAGAAACAGGTGCATTCGCTAAAAACGCTCGACTAAATTGCCAGTGTGGCAGTCAAAAAGCAAGCAAGGAGGGAAGAGGAAAACTCTGACACTCCCTGACAGGAGATTGCAGTCATTGCAGGAGGAGACAGACCCCATGCATTTTACACCTCCAAGGCCAACCTCTTACAGGTGAACCTTTGCTTAGCCCATCAGGCTGCTTTCAGTGAAAATAACCCTCACTCAAAAGGAAAACAAATGTCTTCCCTTGGACTTGTCACGCCAATAGGCTTTTTACCACAAAGGTTACATTTAAATATAATTGTAAGTGAGCAAGTTTCTCGCTCCACATCGTGTGGTTCTTTCCTCCTCTGAATTTTTAACAGAAAGAGCAGAAGAACAACAAAGCTGTGGTTTTCTCCATCACACACGTTTGTTACCGTGGGGAATTTTTTTGGTTCAGCAAGATCATTACCAGATGAGGAGGCTGCAATTGCATTTGCAAAACAGCAATATTTCCTTTCCCTTCCAGAGCCCCAAACCCAAACGTGGGGCAATGCCTTATGCAAGTAAAAGAGTCAGATGCTGTGGGGTTTTTTTGCCAAGGACAGCACAGCTCCACACTCATAACCATTGCACACCGCAATCACATCTCTGGTGGCCACTGCCTGCTCCATCCCTGCTCGGGCACGGGGATTCCGCGTTCAGTAGCCCCAGCCAGACCATGCCCCTCCTTCACCCCTATGGGAAAAAAGAGCACATGGCAGGGGAATTTATAGGGACAGGGAGCCTGGACTCGGGATGATTTAACAAGAGCTCTGACAGTCATTTCTATGACCTTGAGAAAGTCACTGGCTTTCTTCTAGACCGCAATTCCTTCTCTATAATGGGTGGATTACTGTTTTCCTGGCATGCAGGGGGGTTGCGAGGTCTAATTCATTAATCTTTGTAAAGCATTCTAGGACACTTTGATGGAAAAGGCAAAATATTATCAGTAAAAGCCTCCCATTTAAAGCTCACCTGGAAACCTTCCTCTTACGCCTTAATTTGTGATTGATCCCCACTCAATTAGAGGTAATGGGATTTACATGTCCGCTGCAGCAGCGGAGCAGACCCCACAGGAAGGTGCCAGCGCCGGCGCTGATCCACGTGGAGTAGCCAAGCGATGGGTACCCACAGCTCAAGGAGCCACAGTTGGATGCTGCATCCCTCTACTGCACGATGACCACCCAAATCAGGCTGGACAAAGGGATGGGGACAGATCCCCCCACCACCATGCACCCATCACTGCAATGATCGCGCTTCTAATTAACTTCACAGTTTAAACTCCTCTCTGTGACTCAGCTTTTCACCAAAAAAATCAAAGTTTCTACTCAAAGAGCCCTCGAGTCACTAGCAGACAGAGCAAATCTGCAGATCGTTCATTAGCTCGCTATGTCAAGTTTCAACATTTCGTGGGAAGAGTTTCATCTCAGGCGGGCGAGGGAAGGCAGATAACCTCAGCGCCGGCACTTCGGGTGCCTCCAGTGAGAATATAGCTTCAATACAAAATGCAAAATAAAAGCAACCGGGGAATTACAAAGGGCTTTATCAGTACCTCATGCTGCGAAGCTCTGGCGGAGTGCGTATTTTAAATAGTCTTACTCTAACTTCACGCCATCTCCGGTAGGATTCAGCCCTCTTGAGTATATTAGCAAAAAGTGCCTGTTAAATCCTAGAGCGGAGAGGCAGGAAGGGAGCGGGGGCTGGTGGAAGCAGCACCGGCTTTTTCCTTCCAGCCACTTAATTGAATCTGCACCATCCCTCCTGTTGGTATTCCCCAGCGCTCCAAATTTCAATTTGCTCCATGGATTTTTATACTGAGCACCCAGAAAAATTAGCATTTGTGCTGAATAGCTTTTAATCAACTATTCTCAAGTGCCAGTCCTTTTTATCTCTAAAGCACTTCCAAATCTCCTTGCCCAAGTCTCCCCAAGCCCTGAAATTTATTCTATACATTTATTTTCCTCCATTCAGTTTGCAGTGTCCTTTACCATGACCTAAATTGTCTTAATCTTTCGTGATCATCTCTACCTTCTAACCTTTTCAAGTTTTGTTTTTAAAGCAATCTCTTGGTCTCTCTCAGGGTTTGTTGTTTGATTGTTTTGTTTTGGTTTGGTTTTTTTTAATTAAGATTTTCCCTGGCCTCTGTCTCAGCAGAGGTGGAGGTGTCCCACAGAGGCATCACCCCGCACCAAACCACACGTTACCTCTCAAAAAGGTGACTTGTGAGGCCCTTAATTAAATTAGCAATTTTTGTCCAAATACAATTTGTGTAATTTTAGAGAAATTAAGGCAACTTCACAAGTGTCACAAGAGCATTGAAGAGGTCAGCTTCCGATTCCTGCGGACACCCAATAGCCAACATACCTAATTCTGAAAGAACCCAAATTTTTAGGGAATATTCCTAGCAATTTTTACTAGGGGAAAAGAAAACATTCAGTGTTTTAATTTTCAGTGTAACAATGGCTCACAGGAAATCTCTCCACATTGCTTGGCCTTTTTTGCAGCAACAATTTCATGCCAAACCAGGACTTGGTTTCTTGCAGAAGGGCAGCAAATGCTGTGAAAGACAACTGGCCCTGGGGAGAAATTCCGACCTAAGAGAAAAATCACAATATAGGATATTTTTTGCATGCAACCGAATTAACCACATTGTCCATCTGAAATAATTTGTGTGCAATTTCCACGTGCACCTCCACACTCTGAGATCCAGGCTCGGCACTCACTCTCAACCAAGCCAACTCCAGGCTCCCTCCTCCTCCTCACTGCCTTCTGATGTCACATAAACCTCCCAGCACCAAATACTTCCTTGTGAACAGAAAGAGCAAAATGAAGCTGTGAGATATATTCTCATAGGTGACACTTTGCACATTCCCCTTCTCTTGAACCAGCATCCTGAGTTTCCACTTGATGCTCTTCTAGACAGAAACATTTAAAGAGCTTCCAATAATGCTGAATTACTGTGGTTCAGCACTGAAATTTGAAGGTTTTCCAACAGAGAAAACACTTGAATTAAACAGCAATAGGAATTCTTGATCTCTGCCAGTGAAAAAATTATAAGAAACTATAAGAAACTATTTGTTCTCTATTTTTATATATTATTTGTTATACTTCACTTGAAATTACTTGGGTAACACATGGCATGTGCTATCCTTCCCTTCCACTGGAAAAACCATGGATGTAGATTCTTCATAGAATTATTTAGGTTGGAAAAGACTTTTAAGATCATGGAGTCCAACTGTAAGATTGTTTGATTCCAATCATTTCTGATACGAAGCCCTAGATGAATCAAACTTTAATCTAAATATCCTTTCATTAGGAGATAGGGTAGGAGTCCATACGCAAAGCTGAGCGCAGCCACAGAGTATCCCCACAAGCACCTCTCAGGAAACTGCCTTTTGAAATTTATAGCTTGACACAACTATATTTTCATAGTGTTTGACACATGAGAAATCCTCTAAATTACCGTAGAAGCAACAGAAGAGTAGAAAAAGAAGACATAAGGGAAAAAAAAAAAAATTGTTGTTTTAGTAGTAGGGTTGGTGCCACCATGACGGACTAAGAACTAGAACGAGCACAGGGTTTACAGGGGAAAAAAAAGCAGCTAATTTCTGAATATCTAAGCTCTTTTCAGGACTATGAGAGATTCAGCAATGCAGAGGCTCAGTAATCGTGTCACTTTTTAATCATGACTTTGTAATGTCATGCCCCACTTTGCCAGCATTTCTCCAGTTTACTCGCCACCTAGAGTGGTTTGGAAAATTGCTGATAGAAAGGTGAGAGCCAATATTAAATTCAATAAAATAAAAAAGCAAAAATTTTGCATAACTTTTACTGCATAGGGCTCTTCAATATTTAAGTGGGGTTCAAGCTCCCGAATTCATGCACAATAAACATTAACCCAATCCGCAGAGAAGAAAAGCAAATCCAGACTGCCATGAAGTCACGACAAGCACATCAGATGCAAACAGCACACAAAAATGGGTAAAATGAAAGATAAACATCCCCATCCTGAGCGTTGTAGGCAGCAGTAGCACAGCTTGCACAGGAACTCCCAACTGGCAAATGCAAGACACAGCCCCGTGTCTCTTCCCACATCCTCTGCTTTGATTCTCCATCCTCCTCCTCTGCTTTCATTCCCCATCACAACTGCATCAAAAGAAGCTTCATTATCACCCCTCAGCTCTCCTGAAATCGCTGCAGTGAAGGTTTGCCAGTGCCAGGCTTTGAGCCGGCCAAGCAGATGCCACCCTAAAGAATAACAATTTGCCTCTTGCTTCTCTGCCCTCAACAATATTAAGCTGCAACTCTGGATGCTTTAAACTGAGACTGTCTCATGCTACCATTGTCTTCCTCCATGCCATGGAGTTTCAGGTTGAGCTGTTCTATTTTCAATACGTAAACAGGTCCTTAACCCCCTTTCTTAGTCAACTATCATTTTCTTGCAGAGCAGGGATTCCCAAACTGGTGTGGTCCTCCAGCAAGGCAGACAGGCTGTGTGTTTTATTAGCTGTGGGCTTCAGTGGCTGCAGTTCAACCAGTATACCCTAAATTACAAGGGAGAAAGAAATTAAAAAGATGACTTCTGTCTTTTTTTTTTTTTTTTTTTTCAAAGATGTTAATNTTTTTTTTCAAAGATGTTAATACTGCTGCTGAAATATCCTTGAATTCCTTTGTTCTGGTTGATACCTAATATTAAGCTGTTTGGTTTTATGGGAGATATCACAGCCGTACATATCAAAACTGGAAACGAGAAAAGATTAATAGACCGGTCCTTAAATAAAATGAAACCGGTAACAGTCACCGAATAAAACTCTTCACAGGCGCCCCCGTCATATCATCGTTGTAAAAAACAAACTTTACACAATTTCATATTAAAAACAAAAGGCCACATTACAGTTACTCCTGCACTCCCCAAATGGCCATTGCCTCAAATTGGAGCTATAAAAACACTGGGAATGCTGGAGAGGGATCACTTTAGATAACACCACTTCTTCCACCAGCTTCAGCCATCGTGTGTTTTTCCCCATTTCAGCTTTACCGACCACATCTGAAACCTGTCACCAGTCTATGTAGAATTGCCGTATCAGGGAGACAGAAATTCTGGTTTCAGTGAAGCAGACGCAGGTAACAGCACCGCTGTGAGGAGTTACAGTGGGCATAATTCACCTTTTGATTGACTATGTCAAATTTAGAGTCTACCACGGTGCTCCAGTCCCATTTTTCTTTGAACCTGTACGGTTACCACTACGGCCACGAGGTCCCCAGCAAAGGTTTCCTATTGCTAATACACATTAGGTCTCAAAGACTTTTTATTTTCTTACATGCAGTTCTTCTCTGGGGACTTTTTGTGGGGCTTCTTTAGGACCTTTGCTAATTTCGATTCTTTTTCTAATGCTTAAACTTTCCACGCTTTCTTGTTATTGGCATTTAATTTCCATTGGAAGACCAACAATATCACAGAGAGTTTCACAACCGGTTTTGAGAGGGCAGAGATTTCCCTTCCATGAATTTCAGTGATGTGAGCAAAGGTATTTTAAAATGGCAAATACTCTTAAAGACCTTAAACATACTCCTACAAAATTCCTATTACCAAAGCTAGGAGCAGCCTGTCTCATGTTCTCATCCTCATATAAAATCAATGGAACTTCCATAATTTACCCCAAAGATTGATGCAGTCTGTTCATAACGAGTTAAGCTGTCAGTCACATCTAAGAGGATTCAGCCTGAAAAGCCAGGTAAAATTGATCCCTCCCCAAAGGGCTCGGTGGAGGGAGCTGGAAAAGCAGCGTGGGAATAGAAAGGAATCCCTTTGGTATTCAGAGCCCTGACATATTCAGTGTAGTGAGAACTGCATCAGCTCCACTGAGAGCACACACACCTCCATTATATATAGCACTTATCTCTCTTTATAACATTGGAAACTCCTAATATATTTACATTGGACACTGAAACGATCATTACAGGCCAGACCTACGTGTCGAAGACCCCAGCCTCCTCCCCGGAGGGATTAATTGCATGTCCCCCAGCAGCTCTAAATCCATCTCCCTGCCACAGAAGCAGCCTGTCAGCAGCGCTGCAAAGTTAAATCGGCAGATATTAATTGCCAGCTGGGAAATCTGCCATTAGTTCACACTCAGATTTTTTTTATTTTTTTATTTTTCCAGCTGGAAAGAGAGTGTTAAATGGAGCAGGTTTCTTTGCAGCCTGCAAACCAGCCCAAAGAGTGGGTTTGCCTGTTTTGCCACCACTAAATGAGCAAAACATTCAACACCTTCTCAGAGACATTTTGAAACACAATTCTTTAGAACAAATTACTCCTGGAAGTAACAAAGCACCGAGCTAACACATGGACAACAAAGAAAGTACAGAGGAAATAAACCACCACCACCTGAGGCTGAATTCATATCTACTGCAGATCACTGCAGCGATACATTGCACGAGTTATTAGCCTGCTTGGGGTTTGTTTTCCAAGTTTGTAATTTATTTACATTCAAGCACAGAAATTTTTCTGTCAACACGCAGAAGATTATCATTTTCCATAATTAGAAAGAAACTTTTTGAGGGCTGGAGGAAAGAGAGGCGAGAAGTTGAAAATGAAAGATGCCATTTAAGGCCATGAAATCCTAAAATGATGGGATGATGTGGATTGGGAGAAGCCTTGATATTTAAACATTAAGTGCAGAGTTAGACCGGGTGACTCAGGGCTGTTTCCCAGGCAGGTCTTGAGAGCCCCCAGAGATAGAGGGTGGTGGTCACCCTGGGTGACCAGAGATGGTCAGCTGGGTAACTTGTCCCACCACTCGACCATCTTCATAGGGAAACCATCTCCACCTCCAGGCTGAACCTCTCATTTCAGCTTTTCCCCTTGCTTTTCATTCTCCAACCCCCATGCAGAGCCAGGCTCCATCTTCTATACTATACCTGCATAAATCATGAGGTAACAAGTTATTGTCCCTCTTTCAGCATGCATACACACTAGTACACGTGTGTGTACATGCACACAGACAGGCATGTACATTTTGGATGACAATTTATAGGTTTATAGTATGAAATGTTGCTCTGAGCATCAGTGAAAGGCTCAAACCCAGCAGTGTGACCGTGAGTCTAACAGAGAGGAGAAAGGCAGGTGGTTTTCCACACGTATTTCTTTCCAAATTTTGTAGAAAATCTGTACAAAAATGTGATTTATTGCAGGCCAAAAATTGACTTTGTGTGAGGAGGAAAATTACTGTCATGTATCTGCTTAAAAAAAATAAATTAATATTGTAAGCTATGAGACCAAATTATTGAAAAAAATTACTACTGACACTTCAGGAAAGACTGGCAGGAGGAGGACAGGACTGGAATACCAGACACAAATGTGCCTTTATAATGTCCCATCTCTCCATATGAAATTCTGTCAGAGCTTATAAAATTAGAGCTTTAGTAGAAGTTGGGCTGAATTTAAAAAAAAAAAAAAAAAAGAGAATAAAGTAATCTGTACAGGTACGGTGCATTTACATAATGGAAAGTTCGAGAATTCAGTCAACCAAGTTGGATTAAATTCATGCCAGAGCACAAACTAAATCTGACCAGCTGCAGTACAAAGCCGCTGTACAGCCCAGCAAGAAAAGCTGAGCTTTTTATGAAAAAAAAACCCCAAACACATCTATATAGCTGGATAAAGGGAGGACGTCAGAAGCAGAGAAAATAAGGAATGAGTCTGGGCGATCAACACGGCTGCCTTCCTCTAGCAGGGGCTTGGCTGATGCAGGTGAGCTTTAGGATTGTTGATGTCACAGAAGAAGGGTGGGGAGAGGAAAAAAAAAAAGAAAAAAAAAAGGAAAATAAACTACCTAAATCCTGAAAATGGAAAAGCATACCTCTAAACAGAAAGAATTTATCTGATGTATGTACACTGCTAGAGAAGTACATCACTCTGATGTGTCTGGAGAAAGGAAGGAGATAAGGGAAGAAAAACTGTATCGAGAGGTGTATGCGCAGCTTTTGCTGGCCAAAAATAATGAGATAAAAATGAGCGAAGAGACTGAGTGGGTGTAAAAAGTCAAAAAGAAAGAAAAAATTAATAGAAGTGGGAAAAAAGGGGACTACTGCTATGGGAAAGCAAAGTATTGTCCAAATCACTGCACTAAAATTATTTAGCTGCATTATCCAAGGCACTTATTCAAATAGGAACGTTTCCAGGCCAACTGCTCATTTTGGACATCTGTGGGACAATTGTCATTATGAGCACAGATATCTTTCTGGTTTTCATGAGTACTGGGAGTGCTTTTGGGGAAGATGAACCTCTTTCTTCTCCTCTTTGGCAAAGAGCAAAAGCATCTTATCGTCATGTCTTTTGTTACTCAGTCAAAATCACCAACACTCAAATCAAATTACTATAGAAACTCACAAAACAGTGAAGAATATGTAAAACCAAAAAAAGCTGCCACATAGTAGAGAAGTCTTAAACAGGACATTTTCCTATGGGAAAACCAAACTATGTTTCATACCAGTGAAGACAACCAGATCAAGAAGAATTTGAACAGCTACGAGTAGCAGTGACATTTCTCCTGAGACCTCTGGATGTAGGATTTCTGCTTTATGGTATTTCCCTTTGGGATCCAAACTCCTAAGTGAAGTTTTCCATCTATTTATCATTTGCTTTGTCAACTGCAAAAAAAGGATGGCATTTGTATTTTTGTGCGTGGCAGCCCTGGGGAACTGTGCTGCACCAGAGGGAGCAGGAGGAAGCCTGGGGAGATCTCTCCTTCTGGGACCTCTCATTGCTTCACCCACCTTTCCATGTGCTCCCACCTTGGACGTTGTGTCCATTCACCAGCCCAGCTGGACCAAGCCTTGGGCACGGTGGCCAGCTCAGCCCAAAGTCTGCACAAGGACTGACACCCTCTGTGAAACCTTTCACAAACACGTTGATATGATCTACCATATTTGCCAATACAAACAAGGTGATGCTCACCCTCACCCAGCAGATCTGTGTGATTTTCCACATTGCTCTCAGAGACATGTATCAATTTCAAACAATGCTAGGGGAAAATCTGAATGTCTGAAGGCACATGAATTTCTTAACTTCTTGGACTCTCAAGGCTTCAAGGAGCCATTTCATTCTAGGCTGGGCAAAGGAGAAATTGGTTGCTCGCCCAGAGCCAAATTCTCTTCTGCTCTTCCTAATACTAATGCCAGGACAGAATGAAATGCTGGTGAGGTAGCACAAGTCAAGCAGTGCTTCTAGTCACACACAAGTATTTGCTATACACCGGTACTTACAAAGCACTTCACATGTGATGAATATGTTAAAAAAGCTGGGGAAAAAAAATCCTTTCCCAAAAACACACAAAAGAAAACAAGATCTTAGCTGTTTGCTTTGTTATCAGCTTACTGTGGACAGACCCAGCTCTGCCACAAAAGAGGAATCGGGGTATTTGATCTCTGTCATACTTTAGGCCATCCAGTTTGTCACTGAAAACTGGGTAAACTGGCAGAGCACACAGATGCAATCTGCGATGTCCCCCAGCTCCACGAAGGGACTTAAGTCTTAATTGAAGAAGTCAACTGGGACAAAAAGCCATGAAGCAGCCCACTCATCAGCCTAATTGTACTCAAGTAATTAAACTATCTACTTGATAGAAAACAAATAGAAAGCACGTGCCCACTGACAGATGCACACCTGCTTTCCAGCTGAAACAATACACTTTGATTTTTCTTCAAAGTCTTACACTTTATGTTGCACCTATAACGTTGCTTCTAAACCAGTAGCTTAATTGCTTACTACAAATTTCTATTTAAAAGACAACACTGTCACTCTTGATTTACAAATAGGAGGCTGAAATACAAAGAAACAAAAAGATACACAGCAGGTTACTCAGGAACTGCATGGCAGAAACAGGGGATGAAGCCAAATATTCCTATGGAGTCCCAACTCTGTGTCATTATTCCCCCCTTAAGGTAAACTTTTTTTTTTCCCCTATATTTTTTCTCTGCACCCAGTAGTGCGAAGTACTTTTTGATCTATTCATGCGGGAAGAGAAGTGAGTTTGTTTCTTTCTTCCCTTCCATAAAGCTGTTATTCTGCTGAAAAGCAGATTTGAGCAGTGCTCCATGGCAAGAGTTGAAGGGTTACTTTAAACTGGGACACAAAACTGCTACTTTCTGCCATCATTTCATGGTGTGTTCAGGAAAGTATTCAAGCGTGACATTGTATCATTAGGTATAATACAGCCATTGCAGAGCCACTGATTACTGCAATGAGAACTCATTTTCTTTAACACTGTATGTGATAAGAAATGAATGAAAACCTAGGTTAGAAGCGTTGTTGTAGAAAGGTAGGCTACGTACAAGAATGAAAAAATGGTCTGAAGACATCTTTGGGGGAGTCGGGGGTAAAAAACCTGCTGCATCAAGTGGGGCCGGGGAGCTGCCGGGCACCTCTGAAATCAAGATCTGTATTTCCCCTTTCTTTGGGAGGTTTCTCAAGCTGCAGACCCATTTACGTCTTATTCAGAGATGAAGGCAGTTTCTAGCCAGATCCATGCCCTGATCTGACTTGATACCCCGAGGCAGAAACACCAGCACTAAGAGCCTTACAAGCATCCTTTTCAGATGCTCCAAAAATCCCTCTTCACCTTGACCTGCTCATGTGCTCTGCCTCTAGATACGCCTTTAGGTGACCCCTTTCCATGACTAACTTCATACAAAGTCTATCCTGGACCTAACCGCCTGCTTTGGTAAATTTAGAGCATGCCTGTGACCAACTAATCCAGCTCACCAAGTCAATCCTCCAACCGGCTCCTCTATCCCGTCCACAGCCAGATCCCCCAAATAAATGAACATTTCCAACACTGAGCAAAGCAGTGTCAAGAGAGCTCTGGAAATTTCGGGCTGGTCTCAGTCTCTGGGCCTCCTCTAAGGCACAAGAACATTATGCTTTTCTCTCTCCAAAGGGTATCAGGATGATATATTAATAAGACTTTTCAAATAGCCCCCTGTTTCTTACATAGGCTCTTCCAGCATCATGCATTGGCACCTGTTAATAAACAAGAACCTGCCATGGATAGCTCTGTACACAACCGAGCTCCTCAGGGCCTCGAGTGCCCAGTGAGCTGAAGATAAAGGAATTATTTTCATACTTGATCACATAAATGTCACTGGATATATTGGCAAGAATGCACTCGTATCTTTCTGTAGGTATATGAAGTCATACTTAACAACGAGTTTTCAGGATACACTCTAGCAAGGCTTTTACAAGACCTCTCATTAGAAGTAAAATAATTTACAACTTCTTTCACTCCCTGGTATTTTATCACATGCTCCTGCTACTTCAGCCTCAATTGATTTGTGACAGGATGGTACAAGGCATACAAAATATTAACAGAAGAGACACAGGACTCCATCCCTTTGGTGATTTGGTGCAGTGATGATAACGAAACTTGCCATTGAACCAGTAAAACAGCTGAAGATGCGTACATCCTGCTGGTAACAAGAACCATCTTTAAAATTATTTAAATCTCTGTTCTGGCAGTATACTTCCCACTCCTCTTATGTCATCAAAACAGCTCCTTTCCTTTGCCTGTGCCATTTGCCTAAGTAGGTTTTAATTTCTCATTTTTGCAACAAACCTTTCCAAATATCATATACATTTTCTTAGCGTCTTTGTCTTGTTCAAAGCCTTACCAAATGAATTGGGTTGTTAAAGTTATTACACTGGAAGTTGTAAGTACTGAGCAGCACAACTACATTGCGCACAATGCATGCAGTGATGTTAATTATTCACCAGTTCCCAGTTTGATTACGTTTTGGGTGGTGATGACACTCAGGGGCTTAATAGTTGCATAAAACATTGTGTGATGTTCTACAGTGTCCGTCCCAGAATAAATCATCCTTGGAAAATTTATCTCTTAGAAATAAAACATACCATTTGGCCATTTATCAAGATCGTGGTAAGATGAGTGATGAAAGTTCTACAGAAGTGTTTATTTTTTCATGATACCCTACCTTTGAAGAAACAGTCCTTGCTGTGGATAATGTAGATTTTCTTCCTCTGCAGGCAGGAGGCTCGATGCAGTTGGCAGTGATTTTCATAAAATTTGCCATCAGATCCACACACGGGCATGTAGCTGGACTTGCAGTCTTCTACGCATCTGCATTCGGGCTGGTTGGTGTCCTTGTTCACAACACACTTACTCCCCCGGCCGCAGTACTTCTTCTCGCAGGAGGCATGCAGGCCATCCTGCCCGTAAAGCACTGGGAAGAGCAGAAAATGTCAGCATGAGCAATATGTGCCAAACAGACCATACTCTGATATAGCAGCACAAAAATTACAGGAGCAGGGGCTCTCTGAGGGAAAAAGCACCCCCACGTCTGTGCTCTCAGACCTCCAGCTCTCGCTCATCACAACATTTAGCGTGTGCTGAAAGGGCTTTACTGGAAAGTGATGGACACGGGGCCGTTTGGTCTTTTAGCCCTTTGTGAAACCATACCCGAGAACAAAATCCATTGAGAGCATTTCAGTGCCCAAAGTTTGGCCATAAGTTACATTCAGAAAGCAATTCTGAAAACCTATGCTCCTCCAGCCACAAAGCCCACGAGGAACTTCATTTCAGGCAGCAAAGTGCCCTAAGTGATGGCACTTGAGTTCTGTACCGGTGTCCACATTAACTCCCACCCTCTGAGCCAGAAGCAGAACATTCCCACAGGTTTCAATGAAAGCTCAGGCAACCACTGAGAGCTTTTGAGAAAATAACCCCCAAAAAAGACTTATCACTGAAGTAAAGGCAATACTACAGGAAGATGCTTCTTGCTGTAAAAGTGACCATCACTATATACCCCTATGCTCTGAATAAGGACATATAATGAAAAATAAGTTTCTACTACTTTTAAGAATTCATTGGATATAACGTTCTGAACATTATGGTACGATCTGCTGTTTGATACTATTAAAAGGCTAAGGAAGGTGCCCTTATGCTGTTAACATTTTCTGCTTCTGAAGTTTCCTTGCCTAAAGGCTTACAACAGAACGTTATTGTAAGTCATGTTGGACAGGGGACTTCTAAACAAGCCACTACTCCGAGTATAATGCTAATTATTGCTCTATGAAGAGAGTTTCATGAAATTAGATTATTCTATGCAAATTGGAGTACACGAAGTTGAGAATTACAAAGGGATGCTGCAAAAGGCATAATTAAAACACGAATAAACATTTTGTAGTGTGCAGCCTTCCAACAGCAGCCGCCTCTGGCTGCGCCCATGCCACTGACTTGGTCTGGACCAGCAAAAGCCGTTTTGAAGCAAATCCCTACGTTTATCACATGTAGGTTTGCCTCTCAGTGAGGTTTTGGTGTGTGCTGCATTTCAGAGGAAGCTCAAGTGGAGGCACTGCTCCAGGTGTGCTCCAGCATCCAACAGGACGAATCCTGCAGTGACCACAGCACCACAACATCCCCCAAAACACACCCAGGGCTCTGCCCTTCAAAGGTTTTTCAAGTAGCAGAAGCGTTCAGCCCAGGAGAGCAGACCAGATCTCATCCAAAGACCTTCCCATCACATGTAATGGAAATGTGAGGAGCATCAGCTACCTCAATCTATTAATCTCCTTTTATCATGCTAAGTTCCTTGCTAACATCAACATATTTTATGCCAAAATGAAGTGCCCCAATGTTGAAGCTACATTTCATCTACTAGTGATCAAGGGGTTAAAGTGTGTGCACAAAGAGGAGCAAAAGTTTCTACAAAACCCCATTTTTCCTGGCCCCTGTTAAGTCTTTGTTTTTATCACTGTACATCAGAAAGGGAAAAAAAATCTGTTATTGGAGGATTAACTATTTGACTCAATAACTCATTAAAATTCCTCCAACTTGGCAAGCTAAGAAATATTGACTTTTCCTGACTTGTAATAAACTAGAAGGTCAAAGCATCTCTGAGCAGTGCAAAAAGTACAGTCCCTGGAAGGAGTAGCTGAATATTCTTTATTTACTTTACTAATTGTTCAAGAGCTTCTGCAAAATGTCCCCAGGAATGCAAATTTTGTAACCGCTGGGAGACCTCACTGCCAAGGCCATCTCTCTTTACAGTGTCTGCTGTAGGTCAGAGCAGCACGAAGGAGCAGGGCTTGAGGAAGCCCTTGTCAAGGATCCTCCTCCTCCTCTCGGTGGCAGGACCTGCACCTGTACAGGCACTTGGCTTATCCACCACAATGTGCCTCAAGAGATGTGTGTTGGAGGCTGTTGTTGATGCTAAAGATATTTTTAAAAAATTTTAAAAAAATATCAGAATTCAGGAGCTATTATTGTCTCTCTAAAGATAATTCGGATACAATTGCACCAGCGCCCTTCCTGTGCTGTCTTGATTGCTAAAAATTGATCTCTCAGAGCTAGGACCAGCCAAGGACTGCACCATGCCTCTCGCTGAAGGTTATTCCTGGTTCACAGTGAGCTGCTCTGATTAAATGCATCAGGTCACATCTGGGCAGGCCACAGCTGGGCAGGCCACAGCTGCACCCTGTCCCAACAGCTACCGCAGGCACCAGCAGCAGAAAAAAATCCTCTGGGAGCCTCAATTATTTTTGGTATTTTCATTTTTAATATAAACTTAGCACTAGGGAAGACAAACACTATTCCTATTGCAACAAAAGTTTTAAGTTTTTCAATGATACAAAGATTTGATTGAGCACCAGCTTATTAAAAAAAAAAAAAAAAAAGACAAAATACTTTGACTTTTCTACATCCCCACTGGTTACTATGGAGAAACGACAGAAAGCCTGTCTGCATTTATGCCTCAATCATTTTGTTCCCAGTTTGGTTCATTCTTGGTTCCCAGATGGAGAAGTCCTATTTAAACACTCCTAAGCTGGCTAAGGAGGTAGGAAGGAGACCCCACAAACAGCCAGAAAAGAAAGTTTTGTGTACTTGGGCATCCTGATGTACTTCTACTAGTCCAAGCCCTCTGAAATCTGTGTCTGCAAGCAGAGTGCTACCACGGGATGTCTTTGTCAGAATCTGACAACGCTGATAGCAGCTCTTCAATTCAATTCTTACTTGTACAACCCTTTGAAGAACCAAAGCTCCCAAAAGCACAGGTGGACCCTCTGCCCAGGAAGGACAGTAATGGGATGTAAAACAGAACAGACCCAGTGGAAACCAAGAGGAAAGAATGCTGTAAAAGCATTTTTTGTCCTCATCCAGGTAATTAATTAATGCAGAGCAGCATCAAGGAAAGGGACTTTCCTTGACTGCAATAGATTCCTGCTCCGGTTGATCCCACAGGCAGCCGGGAAGGACACCAGAATGTAGCTCAGCAGCACAAAACGCGCCTGCCATTGCTATTTTTTTGTCACGTTATTAGAAGTGACTGAATTCCCCACTCTTACAAGGATTATTAAAAACAGAAATGGGAAAGGTAATCAAGTGAAACTACCAACTAACTGCTCATAGTATTTACGAACCCCACTGTACAGCACGGAAAAAGGCATAATTTATTTAATTTATTAGTCACAAAGAAAAATCATTCACTTAGGTTAAAAATTGATCATCTTGCAAAACAAGCCACTTTCAACACTAATTAAGCTTACCCAGATGGCTAGAGTCAGACTTGTTATGTTGCATTAAAACCAGCAGGACGGAGAGAGGCAGCCCGTTTGCGTACGCCCATGAACACACTTCTCCAATTGTTCTCCGACTGCCTCTGAGAGACTTGGAATTTCAGTGGAAAACTAACAAAAGCTTGGTGCAGGCAGCAAAATAACCAAGTTCAGGGATTTCATAAGGCTGCTTAGAAAGCTCTCTTCATCTCAAAGCAAGACTCTAATGTGAAAATGAAGACGTTATTGCACATCGGAGAGTACACATCCTCTGGCTGCTCATTAATTCATGAAGACAGAGACCTCATCTACCTTTTACATGGCACTAAATATGTTACAGAGCAGACTAAGCCTCACAGGCTTTTTTTTTTTTAACTCCCAAATACAACCCTACTCCTTACTTAGCAAAACTCCCAAAGAGGTCATGGGAAGGTTGGGTTCATGACAAGCACTGACTGAAATTAAGACCAAACCCATCGCACGCACAGCTAAACCAAAACCCAGACTGCTCTATCATAGCACTACTCATTAAAAGTTGCTTGTACACTGCAGAAATGTAAATTACTACATTTACATGTTAAAAGCCAGTTTGCCTTCAAGTAAGAGTGAGCTCCTGCAGGCAGCTGGACATCCAGTTTTATTGCTGAAGGAAAAAGTTGAAATATAACATCAGGACTGGAGCCAAATCTGGAAACTTCAATTATGAGGCACTGGAGACTGGTATAACTGAAACCAGAAGTTTCTATGCCAAGCCCTTCAAAGACAATGCTGCACCTTGCAAATGTTGTAACAAAGTAAAAATAAAATTAAACCCTCTATAATAGGATAAAAATATTCCATCTCTAAACTCGGTTTGTTACCTCCATTAGGTAAACCAGTGAGGCAACAGGTCTTGAGCTATTCCTCCAGCATCCGGACATCAGTTTTCCAATATTTTTCCTTTCCCACTTTAAATAATCTTCTGCGGTCTAAAATCTCACACCTGTAAGCACTATTTACTGCTGAAAAATATACATTGCCAATACACACAGATATATGTATTATACCTACAATGCATACACATACAGGTGTATGTGTTCAAGCGTGTATTTACATACATCTATTCACATACACAGATTACACGTGTTTACACAGGACTAGACACTCCCCATACACTTGACTTGCCTCAACTTCACTTTCGCAGATGATGGAAATCAGATGCTGCAGAACAGCACCTTAAACCTTCCTTCCCCAGCACATATTCAATACGTATTTTGAATAGCTCGTGGTTGGGAGTAACAAAAGTTCAGATGCGTGACTATTGCACCCAGCTTCTGCTCAGTTCACAGATGTGTGTGCACACGGGTTGTTACCACCGCCATAAAATAAGAAAGGAAACATAAAAACAGGAATTTCATAATAATCTGCTCCGAGTTTCTCGGTTTTTCATTGCATGCCTGTTATGAAAGTGGAGAGGCAGAAAAGCCACGGTAAATCACCTGGAATAGGGGCACAGCAACAGTGCATCCATTATCTCCGTTACTAGCCTTTGGTGATATAATTTATTTATTTTTATAAAGCAAAACCCGTGACTTATCCTGGAGAATAATACAGAAAATGAGATGTGCTTCAAGCATATGTTTTGCTATGGATGCAGACTATTTTCTTTCAAGGTCCAGGAGATAAGTGTGTGTTTGTGTGTGTGTGTGTGCGCACATATTTGAGCAGGATGGAGAGGGACACATCAGCCTCGGAAGAGAAGAACAAATAAAAATCAGTCTCTTTCACTAATTTAGATGCTCTACACGAAACAAAAGACAGGATTGACATAGAAAGCCGCCTCAGAACAAAACCAAGCAAACCTTCCCAGATGGTCACATTATTTCAGGAGGACTCTGGCAGAGTTTGAAAAACAAAACTGAAACACAAAAGGAAAGGAAAATCTACTCTGGAAAGGAGCATTGTGACAAACAGTTGCACCAATGACACCAGCGCCAAGGGAGCTGCTTAATCTGTGTCCACAGTTTAACATCAAATACAAACAAATTGGAATTTCTCAACTGAAGTTCAGTAACAATCTGCAGTTATTCTGCAAATAACGCCGTGGAAGGGCTCAAAAATCATAGGAAAATTTTCTGTATCAATTTAAACAGCTAAAAATGGGAATTAATGTTACCTTCTATGTCTGTCAGGCCTATGAAATCCATTAGAGGTGATACAATGAAAAGGCATTTGAAAATTTCCAGTAACTATGCTCTTTCTAGTGTAATTAGCCTAATTTTTGTCCCATTTCAAATCCATTTAACCATTATGAGATCAAAAGCTTCATTAAATATTATTTTTGGATGGTGTCATGGTTTATGAGGGTATTAACATGAAAAAGAGGCAACAGACATGTATAATTCAAATGATCCCAACTATGTAAAGCACATACATAGATTACAGAGAAAGAAATACCCGCTAATATATGAGACCATATATATTTAGATCCTTGCCATGAAACTCTACCATGCACAATTTGCTTGATTGTTCTCTTCTTGGAAGAGCTACTAAAGAGGCGATTCATAAAATTGCTCTTTATGAAATGTTTAGATAAAGTTATCTATGATAGGTACCGCACACTGAAGGCAATTTTACTACATTGCCACACTGCAGCAGGTCGAGATATAAACTAAAATCTGCTGGGCTGTGCAGCTCCTGTCGACACCACACCTCGCCTTGTGTTTGCAAGCTGTCCAACAAGTCCCCACAGCCAAGAAACGCCACAGCATTAGTATAGAACCAGGATATTGCCTGTGTTGATTAGAAGGATTTAATTTAATGTTTCCTTGGGCACCCGTATTTACAGTGTTACGAGCAACCCAGTGAAACTGTGTGTGTGTGCACGTGGACCTGTTGGAGTGGGGACAGAATAGCCCTCGGAGATGCTGGGAGGGCTGGAGCCCCTCCGCTGTGAGGACAGGACGAGAGAGTTGGGGGGGTTCAGCCTGGAGAAGAGAAGGCTCCGGGGAGACCTTAGAGCCCCTTCCTGTCCCAAGAGATTTCGACTGGATCTCAGGAGGAAAATTTTCACTCTGAGTGTGGTGAGAGCCTGGCCCAGGTTGCCCAGAGAAGCTGTGGCTGCCCCATCCCTGGAGGGGTTCAAGGCCAGGTTGGAGCAACCTGGTCTGGTGGGAGGTGTCTCTGCCCAGGGCAGGGGGTGGGACTGGATGGGCTTTAAGGGCCCTTCCAGCCTAAACCATTCTACGATCCTATGTGAGCACACACAGGTGTATTTTACTTGCTTGTGTGTTTAATTATCTCAGTATTGCACAGTCCAAAGAATGCAGAAACTTTCCAGTATCAGATCTGGAGGGAACAGATCGCATTAATACTTTTGGTTTCTTTGGTGAAACTCTGTATCAGAAGAATGCACTCTTCTGAAGGAAGTCGGTGACATTCCCGTAGGTCACTGCTCAAAATCATTCTTGTTGCCTTTAATCTTGCTCATCAATCTTCTGCCTGCCCCATCCCTTCACTCTGACTCTCAGGACCAGCCTTACTCCTCTCCTTGTTTTCAGCGGTCTTTCATCCTTTGGCCAGCACAGCAAGCCCTAGCGCTCTATGGGCTACTATAAAAGACAGGAGAAATCAATAACGCAGTGTCATGCATCTTTCAGTGCTATCGTGTCACGCTATTCCTTCAATGATGTTCTGGTGGCAGAGACTGTGAGGAATAACTAGAGATGACTTGCCTGTTTTTCTGGTGATTTCTCCAATTACATTACCAGTGGAGTTGCTGGAAGCAAGCTGGACAGCCTAGATTGTCCCAGTTATCTGCATCATTAACCTTTAAATCTGTCCACGATGTCACCTTTCGCTCGCTCCCCTTTTTCCCTGGCTCCACCACCCGAGGCTTCCCCCCCTGCATCTCCCCTCCCCTGGCTCCTCCACCCTCCAGAGCCACAACTCACCATGACCCCAGTGCTGAGCGTCCTCCACACGATGCTACCACCAAACCTCCTTGGCACAGGGCAGCAGTCTCTCACTTCCACCTAGTTTTCAACAACCGATTCCAAAACTTTAACAATTTTACCCTTGCTTTGACCATTTCTACATGGAGGAGTGTGACATCCACAAACCATGTGCTGTGCTGCAGAGGCAGTAGGACACACATGGCCATCGTTACCACGTCTATGTAAAAGCACAGGAAATCCTGCAATTTTAGCAAGATTTTTATTCGAGAACAAAAGATGCCAAGTTTTCATTGGAGGGGTATTCTACAGTCTCAAAGAAATCTCTCCTTTTTCTATTTTTTGAGTCATTACTTTGCAATAAGTCCATTTATCAGAAAATAATTGCATTTGTTTACTGTACGCCTATTTTCCCCTTACACATGCACAAACCAAATGCTATTTCAGATTGGATAGAAAGATGTTTTCAGTTTCCTATTTATTTTCTCATTCAGTGCATCAGTTTATAAGCCTCATTGAGGAAAAAGAACAGAAACAGAAAGCCAGCTCATCACTGTGTTTGTCTCAAAACCAGAACATTATTCTGATTATTTATTTTTGGTTGGAAGAAGAACAGATAACGAGCTTTTATAATTAATATCCATTCTGCTTCCTTATTACATTATTCTTCAATTCTGCTCTTAGTAAATAAATCCATCTGACTTGCAACCAAGCTGTACAAGTGCCATGGCACGAGGTTCCATCGTGATTGATGACAGAGACCTCAGTCAGCGTCATCCCAGCAGTGCCCGTGGCAGCACTTCCATTAGCATTTCCTTTTAAGAGGTGCACATCGCATGTTTGAACCTTACAAATGAAGTCACATTCTTGAAAAACATTTTTCAAGATACGCTAAAGCACAGCCCAAAAATGCAGAAGAGGTAGAGATACCAGACTCCCACCCGTTTCCCTTGCTGCTAGAAAAGGATGGAGGCTGGCACTGGGTACAACCTAAATATACAGTAATTAAATACCAGGTTTTTCAGTAACTTCCATATTCCACCCGGTTATTAGCACTGCTTGGAAACACTTGATGACTTGGAGGAAGGAGTTTCATTCTGCTCCATCATCAGAAGCATCAAACTGTGGGAACAAAAGGTGGATGCACCTCTCTGAGCTCCTGAACCCATCACACCTCCTCCAGCAGCCAGAAAGAAAATTCCCAAACCAGCCCCGTTTCTTCACCAAAGGAAAGCTCTTACCCTCAAAAGGAAGCAAGCGTGACTCTGCAAATCCACCTCCAGGGACAACTCACTTGGGTCTGCAAAGACCATAAATCTACAGAGTCTTTCACTGTCCCTTCTCTTGCCCCTTTCTCCCGACTAGATTAATTTTCAAGGATAACAGTTTCCAGAGTTCCCAGCTATCAATATTTGCATATATGTACAACTTGCAACGCTTCTATTATTTACTACTACACGTAAACGAAGGCAGACAGCTGTGTGAAAATTAGGGACTTGAATTCACTTTATGAGTCTATTTCTGAGCACTGATGTTTTTTCTGTAGAAGTTGCCATTTGCCGGAAATAAATGGAGGGAAAAGGGTGGAAAAAAAAAAGTATTAAAGCTATTTAGTTGTAATGGGGTTTGTGTTAGTGCAGGTGTTTTGTATTTGGGCAGGTTTTTTTTTCACTTCTGGGTGAAGCGTAATGCATGTTTGACTCATGGCTACTTTACTTGATTGAAGAGGCAGCCCCGGCAGCAGGATTAGTGGCATTCCTGCATCACATCTAAATCAGCATAAACTCCCCACTTGAAACTGTTGAGGTTGCACGGTGTCTTTTCACATTTTTTTTTTCCCCTCCCCCTAAGACATTTCATTTATGTTTTCCCGACTCGATGCCTTAGAGCCTCATAGATTACAAACGTAGGAGCGTTACCACATAACAGAAGTGTGAGGCAGGAGCCAAACAGGTCCATTATGGGGAGAATTACAATCACGCAACTACCGAATGAGGATGTATTACATCTGTGTTGGGACACAGAAGAAAGGACATTTTTATAAATCAGTTTTGAGCCATTCTTCAGAGAGGGAAATAACTGGTGGAGGGACCTTCATACTGACTCCACGCAACCAAGTTGTTTGCTCATCTGAACGCATCCCCTCTTGTCATCCTTAGTGAATCAATTCATTTCAGTCTATCAGAAAACTGCAGCATGCAAATGGCCTGAAGAGACAAAAGCCATGAAAGGATCAGCAATGGATCAGCAGCAGCTCAGCTGCTGCCCTCACGCCACCTTCACCTTCTTCACTGGTGGGCCAGCTTTCCAAAATAAAATAACATCGGGAAAAGGCAAAACCCTGGGGAGTACCAGTTTGAAGAGCGACTGGCCAGTAGAGTGTAACAGAAAGTTTCCTAGCTGTTGTCTACAAACCCCCCGTGGTCTCGAAGAGCATCACAGGTGAGCTGCAGATCACCCATGTTCTGCATCTCTTGGGAGTCTGACCTGGGTGTGTGCACCAATTTCCTTCTCGGTAAAGGGAGAAAAGTCATTAGGGCATACTGCATCCATCGTGATCCCCGTACTTACAAAAACCTTTTCTCCTGAAAAGGCTTCAGAGGGATTCCAGAGAAGGTCACTGAGGAGACAGCAATGAGCATTTTCCAACCACCAGCTGTGCTGGGGCAGGAGAGGGAGCTGGGACAGTGCATATCCCAGCCACCAACCCCACCAGGCACCCCAGCCGTGACTGGGCTATTTTCCAGCTCAAGCTTCCTTGAATCTCACAGAAGTATTTTAAAAAGAAATCTGTCTGTGCAGTTTGTTGTTTTCGGGTGGGTTTTGGTTTTCTTGATTGGGGCTTTTTTTTTGGTTTGGTTGGGGGTTTTTTTTGGCTGTTGTTGTTTGGGGTTTTTTGGTGGTGGTTTTTGATTTGGTTTGTTTCAGTTTTGGGGTTTTTTTTTGTTGTTGTTTCTTTTTTTTTAAAAAAAAAAAAAAAGAGAACCAGTGCAGAAGACAAGTCAACTATTTCTGACCATAACATAAATCAAACCCATCTCTGAACACAAAAAGTGATGCCTCATCAGATGGAGCAAACCATTGCTCAAACCTGCCCCCACCAGGTCTGGCTCACACACAGCTGAAACGATTTATTTTTTTTTCCATTTTTATTTTTTGCTCTAAAGGAAAAGAGAAACTTGAACTTCAAAGAGCAAAAACCCTGCCTCATCCACACCTCCTCCAAGGAAACGGTGAGATCTTTCCTCCCAACCCTTAGTGCCAGGGCTGCCAAAAACACTGCACCAGAGAAATTAAATGCGTGAGAGGAGCATTTCCAGCCCCAAGGAGGGATGTGCAGGAGATGGGTGTGTGGCAGGCACCCAGGGCACATCGCTGTCACCGTGTCCGGGGCTGTGTCCCACCTCAGGAGGGACAGCAAGGTGAGGGGCATACAGGCAGACAGCCAGGGCTTCCCCGAGCCAACAGCCACCGCAACTTATGCCAAATACTTCATTACTTGAAAAACTGCCCAGCTTTTGGAGCTCAAAGGGAACCTTTCAAAATTAGCCAGTTGCTAGAGAAAGAGGCAAACTCAAAAAAAAAAAAAAACAAAACCCAAACAGGACTGCCTTTAAAATTAGTAAGAACAGGATGCGTCTTTAAAATAATATTTTAAATGCATTATGCAATGCTTCTCAGATAAGGTTCATAAAAACTCAGGAACAAAGTAAGCTCAATTTAAAAGAATAGCAAATCAACAACACCAACAGTTGCCAACAGGACAGTCACAAAAGCAAACATACACGTTTCACTGAGGCTGCAAATAACTCTTCAATGAACACGTTATTTAATGACAGTGACCTGCTCAGCAGCTCGAAGGCTGAATAAAGTCTTATTGGCTGTGGGTTGAGGATGTTTTCAGATTGTTGCTTAAGTGAATATATATCAGGAAAATAGGATTCACGCACTGCCAGGCTGAGTGAGCCAGTTTTAATTGGGATGTCACCAAAACATGTAAAAAAAAAAAATAAAATACATACCCCCAAATTCTGCAACTACAGATGTACCCTAGCAACTCCCCATCCCCCAGTACACGAGGCTGCAGTGCCTTCAAGCTTCAGTTCCATACCGGTCAGTGTGAGTGAGCAGTAAATGCTCCACGCGCTCAAAACCAGCCTGAAACATTGCCACAGCACACCACCAATCAATAACCATTTGCATTCCCCTTTCCCACCTCTGTTATCTTTAATGAAGTTCTTTTCCAAGGCTGCGAAATACAGAGAAAGACCATTTTCTAAGCCATAGCATCCAGTTCTTCTGCGCCTTTATGCTAATTTTGCAATTCTCCCCTGGTTTAATTTTCTATTTGTTGTCTAACCGCAGGACACCGTTACACTCCAGCACTCCCATGTTTTGTGGACACACCATTTTCTTTCAGTGCCTGCTCTATCTGGGGCCAGTGTTAATGCATAGAAAACTTGAAAACCTCCTACAGGACGCCTTGACATTTTGGTCACCATCAGCAAACGCACCCCAGACCCCACAGTCAACACCAAGCCTTTGGAGGCTCTGGCCTCAGGGCACCTCTATTTCTTAACCCCTTCCTGAGGGCTGTGCTTTCTCGTCAATACAGGAAATTACCCCAACTGTGATTGAAGATTTATCTCTTTCTTAAGACAGTTTGACTAAAAATCCTGCTCCTGAATATCAGACTTTGAGATCTCTTCCTATTCCTGAGGTAAACAGCCCCAGTGGACATCCACCCTCCTTTGCCAGTCCTACCACATCACCTCCACCTGCACCAAGTGGTCAGAAGTATATGCACCAACACCTTAAGCTCCTAAATTAAACAAAAGACATCTTTTTTTTTATCCCCACTTACCCCCCTTCTCCCTGTACTTCTTAGACAAAGGAGGACAGAAGAATTAATGCCATTTCTACTGCACGACAAACCTGTTAGTCCCTCTGTATTTACTCTGTGCCAAAGGAAGCATTTTAACATGCATTTACCTGATGGAAGGGTTATAGGCTATTGAAAGGATAACGCAGGAAAATGAAAAACCTACTAAAAAAGCTATTTTGAAGTTGAAAAGCCTTTAAACTTCACATGCTGTTAAAACTGGCTCGAAGGGTATCAGAGCAGAAATGGAACAGTAGTGCTGAAACACTAACATCAGCTTTTTGGGTTTTTTATTTATTCTGAGGACTAGGAATATCACCAGTTTCTCAAACTGAGACTCATGATGTAAAAAGAATCCAGAAGAGGTAAAAAAACTCCTCCAGAAGAGGAGACAAAAATATCAGTAGCAAATTGAGGGTTTCTGCAGTGTATTTTTACAGTGCAGGTAATTCAAGTAAAAATTTACTTTTACTGCAGGTGTATTTTTACTTCAAGTGTGTTTCAACTTAATCTGAATTTTGTTAATTTGCACAATCATAGAATGGTTTGGGTTGGAAGGGACCTTAAAGCCCCCCCAGTGCCCCCCCCTGCCCTGGGCAGGGACCCCTCCCCCCAGTCCAGGTTGCTCCAAGCCCCCTCCAACCTGCCCTTGAACCCCTCCAGGGATGGGGCAGCCACAGCTTCTCGGGGCAACCTGGGCCAGGCTCTCACCACCCTCACAGTGAAAAATTTCTTCCCGAGATCTAATCTAAAACTACCCTCTTCCAGTTTGAACCCATTACCACTCATCCTATCGCTACAGGCAACTGGGCATCTGGCTGAGGAAATTGCCCAGAGGGTGAGAGCCCTGCAGCCCCCCAGCAGGGAGCTTTGTCCCCTTGTAGGGCATCAGCGCTGGTCCACAGCCACGCAGAGAGTCCACCTGGGACTTCTGCTGCTAAATGAAGGCAGCAGCCTGCACCCAGGGTCCTCTTCCATTCACGGCAGGAAGGCGTGCAGAGAGCTGACTCTAAAACGATAGCCAGAAAATAAGAGTACACATATTCACTGCCTTCCCTTTGAAAGCGCTCTGTTCAAGGAATAAAAACAAGCAACAGCTGATAAAAATCAACAAAATGTTGTTTCCCTTAGAACACAAAGGAACCAAATGAAAACAAGAGGGTCACATTTAATAGCAGGAGAGGCAAAGCTTGGGATAAAAAGCAGGAATAAGCCGCAATCATCAGTCATCAACATCAGAGTATATTGGGCAAAAGCAGCATTATGGGGCTTTTTATTCTTTTAAGAAAGGGAATGGAATAAAGTGCATTTCAGTGCAGGGTGTATTTCACATGTTAAGCTGATCCACACAGATACAGCACAACTATACAAATAAAAGAGTACAAGGTGTGCATAGACACCCATGACACCAAGGGCAGTCAGTGGCTACATCTGGCTATAGGCTGAAAGAGTGCCATGAAAGCCCCAGAAAACCAGTGCCACCAGCTTAAAGCCAAGACACTCGATGAAAGGCACCCAGCATGGAACAGACAGGCACTGTATTTCAGATTTGAGGCTGGAATTAAGCTTTTCCCTCAGCTTATAGCTCAGACTCCCTGGTGCCTTGGAAAAACTAAGTAAACCTACTCATTCTAAAATTGAGTGACAACGCAAGAAACTCCCCGGTCCATCTTCCCAGTCTCTGCCATTACAACTGGCTCCTTTGGATTAGCACATGCAGCTCTCCAGCAGTTCTGGGGGAAAGATGTGATGACGAATCAGATCAAAAGAAATGCAGTGGCCGGCATGTTTCCCAGTCGCTTTGGACCACTGACCAGAAAAGTGAAAGTCACAGTCCAACATAGGGACTCTATGGGAGTAAAGTGAGGTCAATAGGAACACCCCATGCCAAGGACACAGCCCTTTTCCCTGTACATAAAGGGCTCAACTGATGAATTCATCAGCAGAGAAGAAACTGGTGCTGCCCCTTGACGTAGCTCCCAGCTTCTCCCACCCTGCAGGGTCTCCACGCAGGACCCACCACCACCTCTCCGTGAACCTGGTGTGCATGTACGCCTGCTGACATGTACTGCAGCTCAGAATTTTGATACAGAAACCCACAGCTCGCAAAGGAAAACACACGAGTGAGGAGAGAGGGATGACTGCAGCAGCCTGGGGAAAAGTTCACTTCCAAAAACATTTGCTTTAGAAACGAAAAACCCATGTTCATTCACCCCCAGCACAGCTCCTCACATCGCACCGTGGCTCGGAAAGGACTGGTTGTGCCCACGACTCCAGTGGCCCCCAGCCATGGCCGGCTGATGGAGCCCTCCTCGCATCCTTGTCTTCCTCACGCGTGACTCCATCAGGTTGACTGCAGTACAAAATGACTCCAACCCACTCGTAATGGGAGAACACCTCCAGCAGGCAAAACCCAGCTGGTATTTTGTGCTCACGGTAAATAGGATTACTGGCAGCAGTGAAAAGTGAAGTCTTCTGCTGAACAACACACTGGGGATGGCAGCTGCTTTCCAACCTTGGATTGCAAACACCATCTCACCAAAGCTTTCTGTACTAATGGGGCCCATTTTCTCTATAGGAAAGGAAAAAAGCAGGAGAAAATTCAATTTTTATGCTTCCGAGTCTCCTATTGATGTGCATGTGTTCAACTGCTCCCATTCCCATTAACACCCAGCATGGGGAGATTCAAACAACTTCAGAGCTGCTACAAGCTGGGATTGTCCAATAGGTAGAGCAAATGTGTTTTTTTCATTTAAAAAAGCGTTTTATTTTACTTGAAAATTTTCTGCACTAAATAATGTAGCACAGCTTTGACTTAAAAACGTGTCGTACTCAATGGAAATATTTGTCTCTAGCTAAAGTACAAACCAGAGCTGCCAACTTTTCCCGTTCATAATCCTCACCAACACCAACGGGAGTTGCATTTGCAGAGCAGGTCTCCACGGGGATCCCGGAGGGAGATTTCCTGACTCTGACACGACTCGCAGGCACTAAATGGCTACCTCCAGGTTACTCAGGTGGAAGAACACGCACAGTGCTCACTTTGGGGGGTCTGAAAGGTCTAAAACTGTCAATGAAAAGAAATCCCTCAGGTCTCACCATGAAATGGAGTGAATGACCAGCCAGCGAGGAGAAGAAAAGGAAGAAAAAGGGAAAACGAGAAAAAAGCTTTCAATGCGCGATGCCAGAAACAATCCTGAACTGAATCAAAGTTTCCCAAAAGTTCACATTTTAAGTCATAACTGTCTCAACGGTGCCCACTTAAGTGGATAAAACGCATGAAAAATTAAAAATTACAAGATCTCTTCCCATGTAAATGCCTCTCCACAAAAACCAGGGCACAGATTCCCAAGAAAAGAGTTCAGAGGCAAAGAGAAAGACCGTCCTTCTTGTTCTATGATGTGAAAACCCAAAGCATATTCCTGGTGAGCAATGAAAGGATGACTACCCCTGACTGGGGCCACCAACATCAAAAGGACATGGAACTGTTGGAGCAGGGTCAGAGGAAGCCCCGGAGATGCTGGGAGGGCTGGAGCCCCTTTGCTGTGAGGGGGAGCTGAGAGAGTTGGGGGGGTTCAGGCTGGAGAAGAGAAGGCTCCGGGGAGACCTTAGAGCCCCTTCCAGTCCCTAAAGGGGCTCCAGGAAAGCTGGGGAGGGACTCTGGATCAAGGGGGGGTAGCCACAGGATGAGGGGGGAACAGTTTTAAACTGAAAGAGGGGAGATGTAGATTAGGAAGAACTTCTTTGCTGTGAGGGTAGTGAGAGCCTGGCCCAGGTTGCCCAGGGAAGCTGTGGCTGCCCCATCCCTGGAGGGGTTCAAGGGCAGGTTGGAGGGGGCTTGGAGCAACCTGGTCTGGTGGGAGGTGTCCCTGCCCAGGGCAGGGGGTGGCCTGTATGGTCTTTGAGGTCCCTTCCAAACCAAACCATTCTGTGACTCTGTGACATGACAGGGTCTCATTGTGCCCAAGCTGACGCTGGTGGCTTTGTGGGCTCTCAGCCCCTTACAGAGCCACCCCTGCCACAACTACTGGGCTGCAAAAGCTGTCTGAGACTTTCTCCCTCTGGATTTGTTGTGCACATTTGTGCTGGCAATTTACATTGATTTTATCCTGAAATATTGCTGTGGGATTAGATACCGTCACATGAGGTGCAGATGTACTTAACACAATTAGTAGCAAATACATAGTTATTAAACAGACCGGTGGGAGAATGAAAGACTCATAATTCAATGCTTTGCTTAAAGCAAATATTGCTTTTTGAAAGGAAAAGCAAGGACCTCTTTTCTTCCCTTCTTGTGCATCTTTCCCGGCACAACTATTTCATGCACTCTAAATAAATGCCTGAACGTCTTTGAAGACATGAATTGGGATACAGCACAGCAAGCTGCTAACACTGAGCTTTGTATTGCACGGTCCAAAGGGAGTCCACGGCAGGGACAAGGCAGAATGCATTAAATCTCAATTAGATCATAGTACACAACAAAGCACAGAACATTATCATCATATTTGCTCACCCAAGGATTAAGTAGTTTCCTTCGGAGAGGTCTGTGCTTGCAAAGCGTCCCGGGGACCGAGCAGCTCTTTGTGGTGAAGAGCGGGCACCGCTCTGTATTCTTTTAATGAATTGTGCCTATTAAAGACACCTCGTAACACAGTATTTTACATGTGTGTGTGGAAGTGACAGACTGCAGGCTGTGAAGAGACACAGCTCAATATTTTGGAAGTGCTTCTGGAGTATTTTTAGCCAATATGCCTTATTGGTGACTGTCTGGATTTGCCTGAATGTCAAAAATAGCCGTGTAGAAAGAAAAGCAAGAAAACAGAAAAATAAAGAAAATATAAAAGAAAATAAAGCTTTGATGGCATACACTGAAAAACGACATTAACAAGGTAATGTTCTAACCATTTTTAAAGCAATGATTTAGGCAACATTACGAAGTTATTATTTGCAAATGTGTTTGTTATACAATGCTTAGTATTAATAAGCCCTCATAATTATACGTGCAAACAGTTTATGCTTGATATTATGAATGTGACCAGGTGAAGCACACCCGAGAGACAGGCAGGCAGGGCTGTGTGGGGTTGGCAGTAGCCTCCAGCCTGGGCTACTGCTGGACTCTCTGGCCAGTCCCAGTGCATAAACCAGTATGGCAGCACCTCCTTCTGCCACAGGACCGGCAGAAGGCTTTATTCAGCCACACAAAAGGATTGTCCCATCCCTTGAGGGGTTCAAGACCAGGTTGGAAGGGGCTTTGAGCAACCTGGTCTGTGAGAGGTGTCCCCACCCAGGGCAGAGGGTGGTACTGGATGGTCTTTAAGGTCGCTTCCAACCCAAACCACACTGATTTTTTCATCCCATCCTCACCTCCCCTGAGACAAACTAAGGTTCACTTCCACACAACTTCACAGCCCTTTTTCTACCAAATTCAGGTTTGTTTGTTTTTTTTTCCCCTTAGCAATACTTGCCACAACACCTGACTCTTACTCATTTCTTCCACCCAGTCATTTCCATAGATCTAATCTCTCCTCACCAAACCCAACTTTTCTCTAAAGTCTTCCAGAACAGGGCATTTCAAGTGGTATCAGCAAGGACAGACTTCACCCAGTGCAATCAGTTTGCACTTTACTCCTAAAGATCAGTTAATGAAGTGCAAAACTTCAGGGCTGTTTGATTAAGGAGCTAACGCTTGTAAAATCAATATGCTGTGGAGTGAAGCTTTCTTCATATTTAAGCATGGGAAAAAAAAGTAGGTTTAAATTTTATGTAGAATCCAAATGCAACAACAGGAGCGCAGACACACTGTTTGTCAGTGTCTGTAGCTGTTTCATATAATTTACAAGCGCCTGCTGTTAGCACACCTTAAAACACACATTATTCAATAGATGCTGTGGAAATTATCTTAAGAGTGTCAGTGCCTTGACTCGCTCCTGCAAAAAGCACTATGACATCCACACACTGTATTAGCGTCTTTTAAAAGGCTTCCCTTTCCGAGGAGCAGTACATATTCAGGAGTAGTCAAAAAATCACAGCAACACCAGCGGCTTCTGCAGGGTCCCCATCAGCTCCCGAGTGAACTACTTTTAATTTGCGCCAATCAAACCTGTTCCCTGCCCGCACAAGAGTATTCAACGAAGTGCACGGCTTGATGAACGCACTCCACTGCCACACATACGGGCTTGAAAACTTCAAAGCAAGCCAATCATACTATTTTCATTAAAAACAGGAGCTATTATTGCTCCCCACAATGAAGCCGGAAAGACAGTCTCTGATCTCCACAATGGAAGGCTCTCCTGAAAAGGGACATCACGCTGGCTTTCAAAAATACCCATCTGGGACACAGAGTTCACAGCTACAAACCCTTCCAGCCCCAGAAAGATTATTTTTTTTACACAAACCTGGCACGAAAGCACCCACCCTGCCCCAAAATAGCTCTGAGCTTCAGATGTTAGAACTCCCTTAATGGCTAGGATACAAGCTATATGGTCACAGCCCAAATTATATTATGCATCCCCTGACTGCACACACTGAGATTATGACTGCTCAGTGCACTCAGCACACACACGGCCACAAGGGAACACTAAAAGCAAATTCTGGTCCTGTCTATCATCCATAATTCAAGAGAAATCAGGGTTAGAAAAAGTGCATGAGCAATTGACATAATTTATATGCTGCAAGCGGGAGAGTTGGCAGTCTCTCGCATCATAAAGTTTAAATAATGATAGTTTAACACCAGATGCAACCGCAGCTGTCCTGAGCGTAATGCCATTAGCTCCATTACAGCATGGAGCCCACCCTTCCCTAGCTCCTTACCCCCACCCTTGCCCCACCACCAGCCAGCTTCATGCAGGGTTCCACCAGGAATGATCAGTCAAGCACAAACTACTTGGTACTACCATCAGGAAACAGAGAAAAGCCAAAAAAAAAAAAAAGAAGAAAGAAAACACACCTTGAAAAGTTTTGTGATGCAATTGATTGTGAAAGATGCTACCTTTAGAATGAAAGGAGGAAATAAAGGAAAAAAAGTAAATATCGGCATCTCTTCTGAAAATACAGGCAGTCTTCCAGCAATGGCGCAAAGTTTTGGAGATGCTGCTGTGAATTCTGATCGATGTGGTGACATTTACCTTTGGAGGATACACTTTCTTCCTGTTGTAAACTGACAAAATATATTCTTCTTTCCGCCAACTTTACACAAGGGATTATCAAATTAATTCAGTGTCTGTATGCGCTGAGGGGTATTAATTGATCGTTCAATCTAAACCAGCTTTCAGTCAATATTTTTTACTGAAATAAGAGAAAGCTGGAACAATGCTTCCTCCTACCATCCTCAGCTTCATCCATAGATTTTTTTTTTTTCCTCAGTGGAAAACCTAAGCTTCCCAGAAATGAAGGATCCCATGAATCCAAGAGCAGGGTTGGGAATGGAGTTGCCGGAAGTCCCACCTGTAGATCAGCTTTTTTCAACTGATTTGTTCTCTGTCTCATCAGTCCTTCTGCTTATAGGATGACTCTAAAGAGGCAGAATATAACTGAGACCACTGACAAATGCAGAACTCAATTTGGTGAACAGCTAACCTAGGAAGCCAAGCCTACAGCCTACCCACAGCTTCTGCTCTTCAGCCAAACTCTTTTCAACAGAGGAATTTTGCAGAAACCATGTGAGAACTTGGAGAGAGAGATCCCTAAAGAGAGGGAATTAACCAAAATCACCATCACCCTCTCAGTTTCACAGTCCCCTTCACATATCACGATGCCATCACACCATTATCAGTCTAAATACCACTTTTCTGCAATTAATGCTGCAATACCAGGATTTTTTTTGCTTCCTGCATGTTGTGCTCAGGTGGCGATACAGCTAAGTTGTGTTAAAAAAAAAGTCAGCATCAGCACAGAGCCTGAATCTTAGGTCAAGAAATCCCTTTTCTACAGCCCATGTGAAGATTCAGCACCTCTGTTACAAAGATGATGAGACACTTCCTGATTTAATCTTGAAACACAGAACTTGGTAAGCACATAGCAACAAGAGAGGATTATTTTTCACCCCCCCTCAGATTCAGCTAACAAGAGCCAGCAGCAGAGCAGGTCTGATGGGAATCGGCAACACTGACATAGCTGCTGCCTCCTCTCTTTCAGAGCAGAAAATGGAAGTTAAGCAAAGAAGTGAAGCCTCAGAAACCAGCCACCTAGGAAAAAGAAAAAATACCCCAAAAAACTTCAGTCTCCACTCAACACCACTTTTTAACTACACTATTTCCAGGGAGATGTGTTCTCCATCCCCAGCTGCGCTGAGCAGCGCCTCGTATTATCTGAGGGACCAGGGGCCCCTGAGTTATGGGGTTCCCTCCTATTTTTTTTTCCTTTTTTCTCTGGGTCATGATCTAATATTCTTATCTGAGCTTGCAGAGCGCATCATCTAGACAAACAGCTCGCTCTGTCCCCCCATTGCACCCAGGAGCACACTTGCACACGGAAAATAAAAGGTGTGAGTTTGAAATATGGCACTGAGCATCCCTTTTAACGCAGCCCCATGAACTGCCAGCGCAAAGCGCTCCACATGGGATTTACAACACACATTTTTCTACTACATGAGGTGGGGAGAGAAATCTGCAAAGGAGGCAGAACATAATTTAGGTTTATTTATGATTTATCTTCTTTCTTCCAGTAGCTGGAGAAGAATTTAAATTAGGCATTTCCAGCACTTCTCTGAACACCTGAACCTCCACGCACCCATGAAGTTCAGTGAAAGCTCTGGACTGTGTTCTCCCCTGACTAACAAAACACAATATATGGCATCCCTGCTGCCACCTTATACTGACAAAGCGTTAAAATTAGCACCACATCTGGAACCAGCAAACATTTCGAGCAAATTAGTACGACGAGCAACTTGATAAAATCTCTCTCTCTGAGCTAGACAGCTTACAGCTGAGTAATGAAAACATGGGGGGGGGGGG